>JAACJT020000013.1:12643324-12709002 GCA_009936485.2 Gymnarchus niloticus | reverse complement strand
GAGCCACCCTGGACAAGGTGCCAGTCCATCACGGGGCACAAGACAGGAGCCACCCTGGACAAGGTGCCAGTCCATCACGGGGCACAAGACAGGAGCCACCCTGGACAAGGTGCCAGTCCATCATGGGACACATACACAAATTAACAATATATAGTCATCAGTATACCTGGCTGCGTGTCTCTGGATGTAAATCAGAATACGGGAGGAAATCCACGCAACACAGGGTGAACATACAGCCTCCAGACTCACACAGAGCAGGGCAGGAATCAAACCCCCAACCCTAGAGAAGTGACCATGAAATGGAGGATGGACACAGAAGCAGTGAGACACGTGGACCTACAAAACTCCGAGGGCCAAAAGGGTCATTCAGAAAATATTCACACACCCCTCCAGTGACAGCTAGGTTACTCACAAACAACTGACGTCCTCACCACTCCAGGTCTCAGCCTTCTTTCGGGTGAAACTAACTGGTACACCAAATGCAACCTGAGCCGTATGTTCACCGAGACACTCATCGACCTGTTGTGACACTGAGGAGAAGGTCCTCTTCTCCACAGGAAATGACTGCTCAATGCCAGCTGGCCAGATTGACTCTTCCATGAAAGTATCTCTCAACTCTTAGCTCCCGATTAGTGCTATTCCTTGATAACCCATAGAGACCAGAGCTAACAGACTCATCAATAATTGATCACCTGGGCTTTTATTCTATTAGGGCCTACTGTGGTCTGCACTAATGGATCGGTCCCAGCAGCTCCACCCAGGTGGCCCTGCCGTGGGGCTTGTAACCCGGACTTCATTTGTGCTATTGAGCGTTTCCCTGTAAACAGCAGTCACTAAACAAACATTACTCACCACTACAAACAAAAGGTGTGTACAGCTCTGCTTTCAGTTAATCTCTTACCTGTCTGTATAGCAGGTGCTCATAGAAACAACAGCAGGAAAGTCTGAACCTATAATATATCTGTCTTCAAAACAACCTGCTTGAAAAATTCTGACCAAGACTAAGTGTGCGGCACACATAGAAAACAGATCGAATGTCATTTCAAGTCTGCGTGGTCCCTCTGAATACATGCACGTGGAACCCCTACATAATGCATCGTGTAATTCCAGAAAATCTGGAGGCTTCATATAGGATGCAAGTCCTAGCTTTCTTTAGAGACGGGTATCTAATGATGGGACAAATAAGGCTTGAAAACCCATGGTGGGTGGGAGTATGCTGAACTCCCTCCAATTACATGTTTTGAAACCTCATTTAGCACCAGCATTGATTGGTCAGTTCAGGATATGCCCACCCACCACGGACTTCTGAAGCCTCATGTATCACTACAGGGAACCACGCAGAGTGACACACAGAGCAGCCAATCCTCCTCCGTATCTCGCATAAAAGACACACAAAACATAAAGGAAATACAAACATCTGCACTGTTGGACAAGCTTGTCATCAGCCATTTCTTTCTCAAAATAGCTGGCTGCTGCTGAGCACAATGACCTCTTGGGAGATATGGTCAACAACAGCACTGATGGAGCACAGAAATGTCCTTTCCTGAAAAAAAAGGACAGACTTATTGCAATTTAAAGAAAATTTTTTGACCAAAAAAATAAAAAATAAAAGAATTCCAGGGGATCTTTCAGCTGTAATCCGAAGACCAGGTACACTAGCTGCTACAGAAAGGATGTGGGCTTCAATGCTTTTCTATAATAAAGGAGATGCTCAGAAGATACAGATACATTCAATTTTTATAGTGCCTTTCACGTCACAGTTGCCCCAAGGCACTTAACATCTTTGCCTTATCTGAAAAGTTAGACAACTATTCCAAGTGACGCATTTCAGGTGGTACACGATTTAAATGCGATGAATTAATGTGTGATGATGAACCCCAGTCTCCTGCATCCACACACAGCACCGTGTTTTTGGAGGTCACTGGAGCATTAAGCACGCATTCCGCTCGCCCATCGCATAGTTCTGGCTGGCTGTCTCCGTGTCATCTGACAGGCTTGGGAAGACGCATGGAGGACAATCAGAGTCATGGCACCAAGCCCCACCCACCCTTGGGTTGTCCAGGAGGAACCTCAGCTCAACCCAGCTGGCGGATGGAACTCAAGAGATGCTTTGGAACTTCGCCTACTCCCTGCCCGCCTAGCTCCACATTCCAGTACCAGGGCTGCCCAACAGGCCCTTTATCCTGGCATGCTCCCCCGATGGGGAACCACTGCTCGCCAGAGCTTATTGGCGATATTCATTCATATTTCCCAACAAAGGCCCCAGTGTGGCAGCTCTGGTTGGGAGGATCTCGGTCGCGGTCCAGCTTTGAAACTCCGCTCGACTTTTGTCTCTCTCTACAGGACGGAGCATTTGCGCATTCATCGGATTAAAACTGGCAGCGACCCACAGCCATGACTTACAGCTTAACAAAAAGCTGTCATGTAAGCTGAGAGACAAGCATGATGGTTTGGGGAGACTTGGCCATGTAAGAGGTGACCTCTTGCACAAGGCATCTGTGGGGTAAATGTTTTATTAAATAAAACAGGTAGCTTAGGCAATGCAGCGATTTTCATGCCCACCGTCCTGTGCAGTGTCCTTGGCCCAAGATGTGGGACGGTGGGTGAATGCTAACTAGCTATTGGCAGAATGTCCCGGAAGCCGAGTGACTCGACGGTCTGAGTGGAGCATCTGCTTGCAGTTGCCTGTCTACGTCAAGGGGTTAGTAGTCAATGTCGAAACTACAAGTTCCTTTCAGAGTGGGTTTCTACGCAATACAGCCACACAGATACCAGCTTACAATTACAGAGCAGTACAGTCTGCTGGTGTCGCATGGGTGAGGATTACCTGAGCTTCGAATGTAGATGGATCTCCAAATGTTCTTACATCCAGAACGTCTACATCACTCTAACTTAGGCTGTACTTCAAGAAATACGGAGCTGTAAACAACAGTGTGTATCACACAATGACTAGGCAACGGTGTCCCACATGGGACAAATGTCCCATTGCATTTTTAGTACCTTATGGAAGAGTGACTCTCCCCAGCAACTCCCATGAACACTGGAGAGTTCCTGGGATACACAAACAACCCATCGGGGAATCACATGCTGAGCGACCCGTCACAGGCCCGGCAACCTTATAATCATATGACGGTAGTTAAGTTATAAAGGACTCTTGGCAGCAAACCCATCTCTGTGAGACACTCCCTCCCTCTCTCTCTCTCTCTCGCTCTCTCTCCAGTATACCCACAGTCTCAATGCTCGTTTCTCATCCACCCTCCCAGTCTACTGGGTCCGAGGTAAAAAACACAGCCTGTTCTCACGGCATGCTGTTGTTTTGTAAATACACCAAAGCTCATCCCTGCAGACTCACTTAAAAACCTGTATGTCATTAACTCTGCTTCCTGCACAGGAAGTTAAAACCAGAAGAAAAACAGACATCCTAATTACAGATTTCGTGGTATCCTCACTTAGTCTCTCCCACCTACCCAAACACCCAGATGCCTTTCAAATGAAATGCACTGAACGTGTGTCCTGTGAATACCAACTTAGATCAGGTTGGGTGTCTGTCTCAATCCCGGTTTCGATAAGCACTAGCCAGGGGGTATCAGCTTAGGGTTGAGGGATGTCCCAATACCCTTGAATGAATACCATTGTGCCCCTCCACCACAGAGAACATAGAGAAAATCCACTGCGAAGATCATAATTATATCATTATACCAGAGATATAATTAGCCAGACTTCCTTTCATGTCCTGCTCCCCCAGACGCGACAGATTGGGTGCATGATGCTCTTGTTTGAACATTGGGACAAGGCGGCCTTGTCCTGACAGGCCACATACGCTAATGAAGGTGAAGGCACACTGGAACCAGCACGTCTCCACACACACAAGGGCGCACTTATTCCCCGGCACCACGTTCACGTCCGTGGCTTGAAGACGCGGCACCAAAGACTGAACCCATTACTAAACTCGGGCCGTCTTCTACACGGGACCGAAAATCAAGTCACTGTTCAGAGACGCTTGGAGTTCTCTGGGTCAGTAGCCATTTTGCCTCGTAATTTCCTGTAGTTGCTCCATCGAGAAAGAGCAAATGTTGAGTGGCTAATATTGGGCAGGGGGGTAATTCACAGGAAAACCTTGGCCCCGTTGTGTTCACACAAACATGTCAATCCCCGAATATCATTACATGCACTGAAGTGTTAAGCACAGTGAAGGTTGGCCTTGGGCTGATTAGCCTGCCTACCACGTTAATGTAGCCGAGGACCAAGCAGGACAAAGGAAGTAGGGGTTAATGGCACTACTCCAGTACCACCTCCCCAAAAGTTAAAGCTGTAGCTTGGTGACACTCATTGGTCCCCCCCCCCCCACTTCCCGCTTTGCTAGGAGGGGATCAGGCTCTGCTGCTAATAGACAGGCAGAGCGCCAGAACGCTGAAGCTGGACAGCTGCTTGGCGAACTGGCCAGAGTGTGCAGCACCTGGTGTGTTTATAATGGCAGGTGATGGGGAACTAGTGAGTCAGCCTTTGGAGGACACAAAGACCTGGCATGGCTCAGGAAACGTTTTTTTGTTCTACTCATTCGAGTGGCTACACAAACGTGGCAAGTGCCCGCAAACATCTCCCACACTGCTAACCCGGAGAGAACTCGAACAGCGAACAAAAAATACATACAGCACGTTACAAGAAAGCCAGCTGGACAACAGCCAATACGACAGTCCGGCGGGGCCAGGAGAGCGATTTGATAAGTGGAAGTGGTCTCAGCCACCGAGGACCTGCTAAAACAGAGAGTCGAAACTCTCTGCAGCTGGCATTGCACAAAACTGGGCTGACCTCTGGCAGGATAGTGGAAATTTCATAGACTTGCACCCAAAAAATTATACAAAAACTTCTCAGAACTCAAACAAGAACCCCAAGGCGATCCCCTCGAATATTTTTATTACACTTCTCACACTCTTCGTGTTTTTGGAGTTTCTTTTCATTTGATTTGTCTGCACTCCCCGGCGTTTGTACTTGGAGTACTTTCAGGACAAGGAACGCCGAGACAGAGCCGCGCCGTCTTGCACTTTGCATGCGTTGGTGGGTTCCTGGCCGGGCCTCATAGGCGATGCGGGTCCATGTGCTCACCACGCATTCGGGCAGAGCCGAGACCATGGGATTCTTCATGGAAGCTATTCGGATAATCCCCAGGCTGCCTTATCGCCCCACTTGGACCTAGAGAGTTTATATAGCAGCTCCAAGGCTGGCAAGACAAGATGTGAATGATGGGGTTTAAGCTTCCTGTTTGGCTCTTCTCTAACCCTCCCACCCCAAACTGTGGTGTTTAACTGTAAATAATCGAGGCTACTGGAAAAGGACTGGAACAACAAGCCCTTTGAAATCTTCACACAACATCCTTCCTTCATGAGAAAAAGAGAATAAATGACAGTTATGAATGGGGCCTTTGTTTAAATGAGTTGTGACAAACAGTGCAGAATAACAGGGTGGTGGGGGGAATCTACAATCTCTATAGGTAAATAAATTACTTATTGATTTGGGAAGAATCACACACACACCTGGGGTTTCTGCTCTGGTAAAACCGCAGCCAAAATATCCACCTGAAACAGAACTGAATGCTTCCAGATAGTCATAATGTGTGTGTGTGTGTGTGTGGGGGGGGGGGGGGGGGCGGGGAGGGGGGGTGTCCCACGCCCCCCCGGGGGGGGGGGGGGGGGGGGGGGGGGGGGGCGGGGGGGCTGAGAGGAGGCGTTGACCATGCACCCTCCTGAAGCGGGGTGCGGGTTGACAGGAGGAGGAGACCATGTACCATCCTGAAGGTGGGTGGGGGTTCAGAGGAGGAGGGGACCATGTACCACCCTTAACCCTTAAGAGAAGGTAGTTTCCTAATATCACCCATCAGGCCCCTGTAGAGAAAATTCACTGCATTCTCTTTCGTCACCCATGCTTCATCTTTATTGATGTAATGGGACCATTGCAGGCATTCAGGGAAGCCAAGCACTCTGGGGGACTCCCACACCGAGGCAGCCCCTCACTAATGTTTAATCAAGAGATCAGCGCTATATTCCAGAGCAAGCTGCGTCGCTAAGGGACAAACCTCGTCATCAAGCATTTTCGGACGGTTATTCCTGGAAACGAGGCTGCAAAAGTAACCCGTGTTTACTACGGACGATCCGTTTCTCATCGGCACAGGACAATGAATTAATTCCCCAGACAGAGGACACCACAGTCATTATACATTTACATATTTATTTAACGACATACGGTGAGGCAAATATGAGACATTAAGGTGAGTAGGGGTACTTCAGCGGTTCCCAGGGGAGAATCGGAGTAGATAAGACACACGACACACAGTAGAAGCGGAGACAAACACATCCGTTTTCCGTATCCGCGTGTTTCCTGATCCCAAACGCGTGCACAAACACAGGGAGCTGAAAACTGCGCTTCAGGCCTCTGCAACTGGACCGACCTGTAAGGTGCACTCTTGTATGACAGCCCGGGAAGACGTGTGGTATGTTGCTCAGGAGCCCAGGCAGGGGGCAAAGGTCGTGGGAGAGGATCGATATGTAAGCTGATATGACCACACTGGGTCGCGGTAGAGGGGGACTTGGCTACGGGACCAGGAAAGACACGTTCATGTTGACACATGAGGAAACAGGTCACGTCAACGAGCTGCCGTATTAGCCATAAATCTGTGCCGATAAAGGGTGTGTATAGGTAACAGATGAAGCGATTAAAAAAAGTTTCCCAAAAAACAATGGCAGAATAAATAACAATAGCCCCGAGGGAAGCTTTTTAACATGGACGTGTGTTATATGTGTCCAGTAAAAGGGCTTCTTTCGAGCACCGTCTCCCATGGGATATTCTTCGACCCCAGGCTTGGCTCAATGACAAATGTCTTGGCATGGGTCCCTGTGTGTGCGTGTGTCCTTTAAAGGACCCGTCTTATTTAAAAACAAGGTACCTGTGTGTGTCTGCTAAAGGACCCTTGTCATCAGTGCCTGAGCTCGTCTGCTCTAAGCTTGCTAGTCTCTAAGCTCCCGCCCAGGCACCCACCCATGCACACACACACACGCACAAACACACACACAGAGTCGCGTACGGTGACCCCCCCACCCCCCGTCATACATCATTTCCTCTCGGCTCTGTGGAGTGCTGACTGGACTGGGTCGATTGCTCACACACTCAGACCGAGCGGAAGAACCGAATCCCGCTGAGGGAATTAAAAACAAAGAGCTCAGCGGCTGAGTGTTAACAGTGCCTGTAAACTGGAGGCGGGACTATCGAACCCAGGTCGGGGGGGGCATGTCCCATGCTCCTCGTAAGCTAATTTCCTCAATCTGAGTGTGGTCGCTGGTTAAGGACACCACATCTAAGCTGGCCCCCCTCCTGGACACCTGTGAACTCTAAGAACCCAAGACACATTATTTGCATGAAGCTGCATGTGTGAAACTGCATCCCGACAGAAAAGGGGTCAATTTGGGCTATCTGTAACTGAGCTCAGTCTCCTGACAGCCAAGTCTGTGATACCATCAGCCAGTCAGGG
This sequence comes from Gymnarchus niloticus, assembly GCA_009936485.2. Taxonomy (NCBI): domain Eukaryota; kingdom Metazoa; phylum Chordata; class Actinopteri; order Osteoglossiformes; family Gymnarchidae; genus Gymnarchus; species Gymnarchus niloticus. The sequence goes on along the minus strand of JAACJT020000013.1, from coordinate 12,701,483 downwards.
AAGAGGGAGGCGGGGCTCTTCCTCCGTAACGCCTAGAATCCTGCAAAAAGGTCACGTGACCCCGCTCAAGTTTTATTTACTACACACCCTGCTCCATTTCCCCCGGAGTGTGCAGCGCGCCCAGGCGCCAAATGAGAGCGGAGGAGGACGTGGAAATTCAAACGTGGCAGATTCACGTGCCCGCAGCCTACATCAAGGTCAACGGGTCATGAGGACTGAGAAGCCAAAATGACAAAAGCAAAACTGATCATGTCTCTATAATATACTTCACCAGAACAGCTATTGGACTTAGTATTAGCACTAGTTGTAGTTCTGTTAGCATGTCGGTTTTAGAATTACTGGACTCTGTCTATAGTTATTCCTGGCCTTTTTCACAGAGAAAAGGCCAGAAACTGACTTGTCCCCTCCCCCGCTCCCTGTGTCAGAACAGAGGGCAGCAGGGCCTGTCTCCGTGAGGAAATGGTTCTCAGGCCGCAGCCCACCTGATTCCAGGTTTCCAAGTGGCCGTAGAAGACCCGTTCACAGAGATCGCTCAACCATCGGAAGAGCTGTAGCTTTTCACTGACCCTCGCTCACACACAGCGACCCCCCCCCCCCCCCATGTCCACATCTATTGTGCCATTGTTTGAGTGCCACTACCGCCGTTCCCACACTGTTTACACACCCGGGGCTCCCTCGCACGCACTTACCCACAAACGGCGTGGTGGTCTGGGGGAGGTGACACACAGACCGTCTCAAACGTCATGAGAAACTCTACAGGCATAATATGACCTACAGTCCGCAACTGCTAGGTGAAACTCCGGGACAGGCCATGGGCTTGAAATCTAATTGGCCACCCCCCCCCCCAAATGGACAAACCAGCTCTGTCACCGCCAGGAACCACTGCAAGAGCACAAGCCACACATTGCATGGATGCAAATTCCAAGCGGACCGGAATAACCAGTTTGCAGCTACCATAGAACCAGTCTGTTGCTGTGCATGAGAATTTTTGTCACACAAACTATCATCTGTTACAGCCCACGTCCTCACAGTCACCCCAGGTCGAGACTCCAACCTGGGCCCGATGATGGTGCCATAATCCAGAAATCAGACATTAGCTAATGAGAACAAAATAAACGACCTATATCTGGAGAAGCAACGCAAGAGCCAGAGGCCTAAAGGAACTGTGGATGTTTTAAATGTCCCTAAACTGGCCTAGTGATCTCTGCCCAGTGCTGGACGTGGGCCTGTTTTCAGACTGGCGTACAGAATGGTGTGCCAGGGCTGAGTGACCACGCTGCACACTTGATTCCCTCAGTCCCCAAAGCACTGAAGGCCAACGCGAGTCAGCGGTCGCCACATGGTCGGCCTGGATGTGTTCTTGTCATTTGACAAATGTAAGCAACTGGTTTCTCCTGGCACTGTTTATGTTTGGTCACATTTGTTGTTTATGGGACAAAAACCTCTTTGTAGGGGAAGATCTTGCTGTGCAGCCTTCTGAGCCAAGACCTGCAAGGAATTTCATCTTGCCATTCTGCAAAAGCTCACATGAATGGGAGTGTGCTGAAGGCTGTTGGGTCAGTTCTCAAAAGAGGAAGGGGGGGGAAGCTGTTTTCTGAAGTTACTTCCTCTCTCACTACTCCACAAATATATAGGAATGCAAAAGAAAAGCCCCTTTCTCCCCCCCGCATATATACCCCTCTTGGTTCATCCCACACCCAGAGCTGACTGCTCTTACCCCAGGCTCGTGAAGTCCTCGTTTACAGAACAGGAAACAGCACGTGAAAAACAATCACCACATCTCATTTCCTGAGTCTATTCACTTCTAAATGGCTAACATAACACAACAAAAACACATTTCCCAAAAGGCAAACATCAGAACCAACTTAGTGTTAAATCTGTGATCATATCTATACCAGAAATGAACAGTTCCATATGTACTGATTTACATGGCTTCCAGAAAGTATGCCACCTCTCCAATCAGCACAGGTTATGCACCAAAAACTAGACGCGTACTGCAGCTCTCGGAACCTGGAGGGCTGGATTAGCCAATCCTCTGTTAGCACATCAAAAGAACGAACCATAGGTAAAGATACAACACAACGTACCACACCCTGGCCACCAATATATCAGAATAGTCCCCATTCTGTAGGCTTAGTCCAAGAGCTATAAACCTGTCACTCATTCTCAGCTCCACCTACACTCATCTCACACCCCCAAAACTCAAAAGCTTTAAGAGAACCACAACAACATAAGTCTGAATGACATTCTACACAGTATGGAGAACAAGGAATTAAGATGCGAGAGCTGCTCGCGGGGCCTCACAAGAATGCTGTGGATTGGGAGTAACATTCAGCAGAAGACCCGCCTTGCGTAGGGGGGATCAACCTGCTAGGCCTCACGCAGGTCACAGCCAATGTTCTCTCCATTCACACTGAGGCGGGACGAATGCTGTGTGCTGAGGTATGCTGGGAAATATGAGAAGGAAATTCTATCACACAATAGTAGTGCTGTTTGTTTTTTTTTTTTAGATAAATTAACCAGGGGAAAACTCTGCCTTGTGGGGTTGGGTAAACAGGTGTATATAAGACCAGATGTAAAACAAAATCACCATTTAACTGCAAAAATACTCCCACGATGGCAGCGATTTTGAAACTAAAAAATAAAGAGGAATTCCAGCCTGGAGAATATGAAGTCTGGACATCGTCAGACGATTTAACACACAGCAGGCTAGTGGATGACAGGACATGGAGGCGTTTGTAGAAGATACCTAACTTACAACTTTTGTGCACATGGATGGTCTTATTTTGTTAAATCATTTAATGGCAGCAGATTCAAATGAGGGAAGCATTTGTTTCAGTTCTGGTCATTGTTCCATTTTCTTCAAAACTACAATCACACACACACACACACACACACACACACACACACACACACATGCGCGCGCATGCATAAGGTGTAGATAAGCCGATCAGTGACCCACAGAGCACCCACACTGCACCCATTACCCGCACAGTACCCTCCGCTCGTCCCACACCTGCTCAGCTGCTTGATGCTGGCTCCTATGCTGAGCGGAGGAGTACATCTGGAAAGAAAGGCAGGCCCAGAAACACGAGGAGACGCGACTGTCAGGAAAGGGGGTGAGCGGGACAGCCAGGGAAGGCGGGAAGCTCAGAGGAGGATAAGCACGAGGACAGACGTGAGGTGAAAGAGCAAAATCGGGGACAGCGTTAGTCTGAGCCATTAACGCTTCTGTGGAGGGATGATTAATTGCACTGAACTTATTCCTGGCACCCAGTGTGTTGCTTAGCAGGAAGACTGACCCTCCCAGGTCTCACCTTATTCGCCACTTGTCCTGAAAAAGAACCCTCTTAATTGGTTCTTTGGTAAAAGCCCTACTCATTGGTACCTTAAAAGAGGCCTCCTGATTGGTCCCTTAAGGAACACAATCACACAGAGTGAGTTATGGGACTGTAACGTGCCCCCATTGTGTAAGCGAGCATTATCAGAGCGACAGAGGCTAGGTGCACTGTGCTCTCCAGAGGACCTCGTATTCTCGGGTCAGGTGCTGGTATTGCGGCGTAAGCACAAGCTTTGTGTGCTCCAATATCAGCGAGACTTGGTAATGCTTCCACAGCGACAGCCAGGCTGGCATCCTGACAGCCTTGTGCCGACGTACAGGGAGAGCTGTGGCGGGCAGGTCAAAACGTTCCGTGCCAAGCGGGCAGACACACAAACACGAGATTGAGCGCTACGGCTGGCACACGTTTACACGGCCACACAGGAACAACCGTGCGTCTGCTCGCAAGGACAATGATGCAGTGGTAAAGAGGGGGGAAAATAAAACACGAATCGCTCACAAACACGAGTGCAGACTCAGCGGTGAAGCTCAAATATAAACGCACACAGACACACACACACACACACACACGCACGCACGTTAGGGGAGCCCCTGTGAATATCTGACATCGTGTCGCTCTCCACTCAGCCCAGCTCTGTGATCAGAGTCCCCCCCCCAGGACGACTTGCTGTATGCCACAGAGCAACCGTGGTGGAGGCTGAGGTGGGGGGGGGATGAAAAGAAAACCCACATTCTCCTCAAAAAACACCTGACTAAAGAACTGGACCAGTAGCACAGAAGAGACGTTACGTGGGAGTAAAAGGGCATCCCCTTTCATGAAGTCTCCCATGCTGCTGGGACTCTGCTAACGCCCCTCTCCTCCACTGCCCCTTTCCCCTAATACCCCTCCATGTCTCTCCACGTCCTTCATATGCCCACAGCTGTGACCCAGGCAAGGTCCGACTAACTGGGCTCCTTGTTTCCATCTTCCATCACCGCTTCCATAAGTACTAGTATCCCACACACACACTAGGATCCTCGGCATTTCTGCAGAGGAATACTCCCACATAAGAGCCTCCCATTAATCGCATACTTCTGGTCACCTCACAGTGGAAATCTTGTCGGGATGGATCTGTCCTCCCCCGTCAAGAGGCTGAATGACACGTTCCAAAATGAGGGAGGGTGCGAGGTCCGTCCCAGCACTGACCCTGGAAGGGGGGAGCAACCGTGGCAAAAATGTTGCTGAACATTCAATAAATTTCCAAGGCTGCTCGAGCGTGCCGACGGAAGAATTTCACCGACGACGTACACGCGGCGTCTTTGGAGACATGACAACGGCAAACGTTATTACTTTATTATCGTGGGATAAGGTGACTCGGGAAGCAAAAAATGACTGAACGCCATAGAAAGAAACATACTGCACTGAGGCTCCTCTACAGGAGCGGCTAGCAGTCTTACATTAATGAGTTTGCTGAATGCTAAATGACTATTTGAACGGGCTCTAATTAAATAGCTTCTATAATGAAGGCAATTACTACAAAATTACAAGATGGTTTTGAAGGCGTACAACCAATACCGTCAAATGGAGGACTATACAATGTTTAATGAAAGCCATCGGCCTCCTTCAGCTCATAATCTCTCCCTTTCCTGGTGTCCTAGCGTAGCGTCCCATGTTAGTGCACGGTCTGCTTCATATATGATGATGCAACAAGGAAGAGCTTAAAGCGATGTGTTGTTCTACATGATGGTGAAGACTCACGCTGTGGGCAATTTAGCAAAGCCAGTTAGCTTAAAATGCAAGAGGAAACCAGAATAAGTACTGGGTGAACAGAACAAACTCCACACACACAGAGCCAGGATTCAAACCCCCAACCCTGGAGGTGCGAGGAAGCAGTGCTAACCATTGAACCACCACAGCCCCTCCTTTGACCCATAACCTACCCGAGAAATTTCCTGAGGTTAAAGGCAGTGAGGTATTACCATAAAACCATAACCATAAAATTGCACATAAACATACACGCAGGCCAAGACTCAAACATAAAACAATTAATTGACTAATTTTATTGCTGGAGGCTAAAGTACACCCAGTTCCTCAAGCATGTCTTGGAGCAGGTGCTCACAGCTGATTGTGAAACTCTTGACTGGCAGTGGTACAGACTCACTTAACGCCTTTCAAGTCTTTATACCACCATTACATCTCGGTATAGAATAACAGCAAGACTGTACGTCTACTTAAAGCAGAGACCAAGAACGCATCATGCAACCAGTTACCATGGAAGGATACGTCACTTAAAACACCAGTAACCATCCATCCATTCATCCATCTTACCCACATCAGGGTCATGGGGGGGCATGGGATAGAGATGCCCCAGACATGTCTATCCCAGGATGCCAGTCGCTTCTAAGCACTTTCCACTCAAATTCCTGGACTGGCATGTGACAGAAAACGTAATTTAAATGATTGATGGTGTTTTCTATATTTGTCCTTTACAATCACTCAGTCACTCAGGTCAGTCTGACAATTCACTATAACAAATTGTCAATCTATTTTATCCTGTTTTCCTGAATGGGGGGACATGGTGCATTGTGGGAAAATGACCTCATCTTCATTAAGCTAGAACAGGCTGCCTCAAATTCCTCCTGGCACAAGCCCGGTGATGTCCTCTGCTCTGAGTCACGAGCCGGACCCCCCACGCTGTCTCCCTATCACTGGACAACACGTGACATCAAATCGTGGAGACGTGCGTGAGCCACACAGCCAAATAGCAGGGAGCCTGGCTAAAGATCCCAGGCTGGCCGTCCAGCTAGCCAACCCAGAAGAAGGAACACAAAACTGCGCCTCACGTAGAACAACAACAACAACAACAACACTAGCAGCCTGGCAGTTATGAAAGACAGGCGTTCGAAGAGTTAGGCTTTGTTTACATTTCAATGAGCAGGAGTCTTTCCCTGACCCCTCGGAACTCCTGGTCATATGAAAATCTCAGTTACCACCTTTGCCTGCAGAAATTCAAAGCAAAGCCAGAAGAATCTAAGCAGCTAGGGTTAAAACCGGAGGTCACCAATCACACCGTGTGTGTGGCCGACAAAAACCAAAACACTGATTTCCGTTGGCACTGCTGAGTTTTCTACCACCTGACCTGAAGCTGAAATTCAATAACTCGTGACTTCCACTCGGAATAAGCACACTGCCCTCTGCACGGAGGTACAAGTATCCTTTTCCAGTATCTTGGCAGCTCAGGCCGCTATGCTCACCTGTCTCGCTCTGCTGCCTCCCTCCACCTGTGACGGAGGAACACACCTGGCACACAGCACCGCCTATCAGCACACAGCGGACGTGTACGCGCCAGGATGTAAACACGTACTCCGGATGCAAAGCAGCAGCCGTCGCCACGGAAACAGCGTGCCGATGGCCAACCTTTATGAACCTACTATGAAGGACTTGGCTTACTCCCACATCACGTCTGATGGCGTACGAGGTAAAATCATACATCATCAAACGTACGAACCATGAGATTTGTACAAAACTGTTTCAAACAGAACACTCAACCAATGATTCATTTTTCAGATAGTATATTAAACATTTGTTGCGTTATCTGCTCATAATTTTATATACACTATACAGCCGAAGGTTTGTGGACAGGAGCTGATAGGGGAGTTCATATACTTCAGGACTTGGCAAAATTAGCCGTATTCATTGCTGGCACAGGTGTGTCATCAAGCACACAGCCATGTCATCTTCAGTAACAAACACTGGGAGGCAGAATGGGCCACACGGAGGAGGCTAGTGCCTCTGACGGCAGTAGCGTCATAGGGTGTCATCGTCCCAGCAAATCAGGCTGTCAGACCTCTGCCCTGGTTATCTGCAAGTGAAGCGACTGTGGCGTGAAACCTTTTGTAGTCAACGAGAGCTCAGTTGTGATGTGGTTGGCCGCACAATCAAAAAGGGACCTTATAGTCCAACGTCGATACCCAACCTCACTAATTAGCTGAGTAGCAGCAGGTCCCACCAACAACATTCCACCCTCCAAAGGACAGCCTCCCCAGAAGAATAGAGGCTGTTATAACAGCAAAGGGAGCACCAGCTTCGTAATTATGCAAGATTGTGCAGACAGATGGCCACATACTTCTGACCATACAGTGTACATTTTATATGCTAAACATAGAAGATGGATAATGCAGCAAAGATTTTACATACTCTTTATGGACTTACATACATTTTATATATGAGAAACAGATGATGGATGGATGCATGGATGGAGGGAGGGAGGGAAGGAAGGAAGGAAATCTGCTGAGGAATTGCCAGCTCTTCTGTCTCAGAGTACCACACAGCAGGACGACACTAAAATACAGTCAGAGTAAAATTCCAAGAGGACAGACTGCATGCTGGTGGTATGAATGTCCCTAAGTGAGGTGGATAGTGCTGCCCCTCCCTGGAATTCCACACCATAAGCCCCCATGGGTACAGCTGCTGGAGTCTCTGACTGTATATCAGCTTTTTGTTAAACGGCTTAGCGTACGATGCCGGGGCTCAGATCAAAGTGACCCAGCTGCTTCTCCAGCCCGGCCTTGTTGTGGGTCCATCGCTAAAACAGGCCTCCCCCCACGCCGGGCCCAACACTTCAATTATGATAATGCGCTCCGATGATAATGAATTTACAAGACCCCCACTATTGAGACCAGGCAGCCTGAATCGCAATCTTGTCCCCTTTCGTGTCCTTAAAGGAGACATCACAAGAATTAGTCGATGTTACCATATGGAGCTGCAACTGCCTTTTAATTCTTCACTTCACGCTGATATTGATTTGTTGGCATTTTGACATATGGTATTTGCAGTGTGATTTTAAAAATATCTGTACCTTTGTGATGATCAGCAAGGACCGCCTAACCGAGTTACGTGGAACTGCAAAATGGAACCCAGTTCAGTTCAAGGGGTTAATAAAACACTTTCCCCCAAGCATACATATCATTAATGAACAAAAATATTTGACCACGGTTAGGAAATTCAACAATTTAAGGGTTGTTTAGAGAGAGTTCTTCACTTTGCACACAGGCTACTGCCATTCTCCTCAGACCATGCCTCTGTAAGACTTAGTTGAATGAATCTGATTCAACATTTCTCTAGTCAACCAAACAAATGGATGGCATAATATTCTAAGTGCCATAACCATCTCTTAATACGTTAAACTTTTAAGTTGTTCATATAATGATATACACAAAACTGGACTTAAGTCATTCTCTTGCCTTACGAAGCATTTCACTGAAAAATTAAGGTATCTACACGTTTAAAAAAAGGTTGCTTTCCCATATTTAATTGCTTGTGTTAATGATTAATATTTAAAACTTTGCTTGCTTTTTCACAGGTGTAGAAGGAAGGCTCACTCAAGTGAGTAAATGCTGTGTAAACCAAACAAGGAGTAAATTCCACATGGCTGCTTGCTCGTTTTTCTTAACGTCATTTTTTTCAGGAGCTGGGGTAGTGACTCAGTTTTTACGACATCAAGGCTGAGATGTAGTAGTGTAATCACTCATATAAAAAAAAGACTTTAATGTAAATTAATTTTTCTCCTCCCTCAGCCCATGTCTGGCTGGCTGCTACATCCAACACGTGCGCTGGTAAAAACCCCGCCAAGGGAGCCCCTCGCTCACATGCCGTTTTACAAGAATATTCATTTAATTGCCACCTTCAGTCTCCAATTAGAACCAGCCAATAAAACTGGGATAAAAGGCAGCTCCGAGACACAACAAGAGTTTTATATCCTCCGTGCGAATTGGGTTATGAAACATTTTCTTTCGATTACGCGGGTGTTTCTGTGGCTTAATGGGGGAGACTGTGGAAAGAAGCCTCGCTGAGAGTAGGGACAGTTCCTTCTTTGTTCTCCCTGGGTTATTTCCTGCCGTTTAAGAACCGTTCCTCTCCCTCGTTGGCAGGGTGGGCACACACACACACATACACACACCACAAGCCAATGAAACAGACAGACAGATTGAATGGGTCAAACAAGAGATGACAGTTAAGAGTGAGAGACGACGAGAGAGGAATCCAAGGGCCGCAAGACCAGCCGGACCTGCTGATTTCCCCACCTTGTCGAAGCCTCGTCGAGATACGTGGGTCGCCGTCTGGCTACCGTGTTGCAGTGTGAAGTATGGCTTCTTCATGGGGCTGTACGGACCACCCACAAGATCTTTTACACTGCTGGTTACCACAGCTACATGCCTTTTTGCTTCTGGGAGCAATTAATCCACGATTAATAGCCAAGACAAGTTGTGGAAAAATGACCACCTCACACAACACCAACCTCAGTGAGGTTCCATATGCTTAACGAGTACACCATGCATACCCGGCTGGTGCTCAGCCAAATGTAGTAGTGTTGAAGATGCCAGAGCGTTTTCCAACCATGGTAAACCAATTACCCATGGTCCGCTCCATAATTTACGCCATTTTCTCCACGGCTCCTCTGTGAAAATCCCAGGGCCCCAAACAGTGGCTTCATTGAGGCCAGAAACGATAGCTCAGTCATCTAGGAGGACCGTGTCCGCAGTCTTGGTGACAGTTCATTGTGTTTTTTTTTCTTCTTGGTCAACAGAAGCTTCAGACCAAGCAGGGGCGAAATATCCATTCTGCCACCACTCTCAATCTGTCATTGCAGCAGGTGTGTGTGTGTGTGTGTACGCACTGGAGGTGTCTCAGTACCAGGTGCAGTTTTCCCCCCTCATTTCAGGTTTTGAAAGAAAGGTATTTCAATAAAGGGGATTTCTCTTTCTCCATTGCCAGTCTCTACTATTTGCACACAGACACCTTCTAATTTCTGCAAAAATCTGACCAGGAAGCGGACACGGCCTTCAAAAAGCGAGGACGCGGCCACCATACGTGTGCACAGGCGGAGAGCAGGTGGACGCAATTGATGTTATGCTTTGGCCAGCCCGTACACAAACATCACGCCACCGTGCTACACCCGCTGATTGGATTTCAGTTGGTGTCGACTTCCCACGCTCTTCCGTGAAGGCTTCATGTTTGACAGTACGATATAAACAATTCAAGAGAATACTACACTAGCTACTCTCTACTAACCAAAAAAAAACAAATAACTTACTAGTGGCAGTCAGCTAGATTCTGGCATCCTCACTGGTAACAGGAGAAGACAGTACTCCCATGAGACACACTTTCATTCCACTCAGGGTACACATATATGGCACAGTGCTGGAGAACTTTGGGTCCAGTCCTGGAAGGTGACCACTGCCACCAGGCTGACACCTTTAACACCCTGACCAGTAATCATTCCCGTTCCTTCTTCAGCTGTAAGTCAATTAACCCCAATTGCTCTTAGGTCAGCGAAATCTGGCAGCAACACGGTTTACCTGTAAATGTTTAATGTGATAGAAAATGCTAACACCCAAAATCAATACATCTGTTTTCTGTACTTTGATATGCTTTAAAATCCAAACAATAGAACACAGTATCCAAACAGGTTCTTATAACATACTGTATACACATTCAAATACAAGATCCTCAACAAGACATTATTCATTAATCTCATACAGAAGGCAACAAGTGAAAGAATGGTATCCAGCTTAAGTGTAACCCAATGGCCACCAGAATGCTTTTCCTTAAGCAATACTCTGTACCTTATCACTTACAGAGCCAATTAAAAGCATCCCACCCCTGCTACAGATTTGGCTCCTCTCTCTCTCTCTTTTTAGAGACAAACAATTTGGGTTTGGAAGATTTCAGATGTGTGGGTCAGCTGTGAACTTTCACAGGGTTTGGACTTTAAAAGAAATGCTTGGTTCACATCAGAATGGCTGAACCCGACCCCTCTGTCTCCATTTATTCACTGGTCTTTCATCATTTTTCACGGTTTCTCAGAGGGTTATGGAAGAGCCCTCACACTCCTCAGAGACCTGCCTCCCACGAGCCGGTCGCAGCCTGACACGGTCCATTATTCCCTCAGGAATTAGCGAGAGCCAAAGCCAAAGAGGAGGGCCTCCTCCCACCATAAGCCACAGTGCGGCATGTCTGAATTACCAGTGCTGGTTTGAAAGGCACAACTGGTATCAGAAATGTTCAACCAGAGTCCTTACTCACATATTCAGACCTTATTGCCAATCTTATGACCCAAGGCTTAGGCAGTGTCCAATGTGCAGGTCACTACCGGCTTCGCAATTCAGTCTGAGAGCAGCCACTGAGTGTTTGTTATAGTGCCAAAACGCCTTTTGTCGCTCGGCTTCCATTATCGTCACCATAGACCCACAGGAAGAACCATTTTAACGCACCTGAATTTGCCACAGCAGCAAATTTAATCAAATGGACAGGAGACGGACATAGTTTTCCCGATTGTGTGCTTCATGGGTATTTCTGTTTCCATTTGAATGAAAGTACAGATTACTGTGGTTCATTTGTGAAGCAAATTGAAAACCAGTGCTCAACAATCTGGCCTTTCTTTGATGTTATAAATGTATACACCATGGAGATTTAAAAACAGTTCTGAATCATCCAGCGACTATGTCTCTGCTTGTAATGGGGTTCAGAAGTTCCGTGAAAAATAGACCTGCTAGAAAAGAAAAAGATGGAGGGGAAAGAGAGACGGGATGGGCTGGCATGATTCCCACACACCAATGTTCAACAAGGCAAACGTCTACACCAGTCTCTGGCATGGGGTGAGATGAGATCATGGTAGCCTGCAACATACGCTACAACCTCAAGCTAATTTCAGTCTCTTTTCATCTCCTTCCAAGGCAGGTTTTTGCCACAACTACCAAAAATTTGTTTCAAGAATGGCATTGGAGAGATCATTAAAACGCATCTGGTAACCATATCATTATAATAATGCCACTCAAGTGGCTCTAAAGCAACTAATATTTTGAAGGATCTGTCACCCTGCTGTGAGATTAATGCCCCATCCTTTGAACAACAAAATACTTGGTCCTTCCTCTCTGCTGGACCACAGATGTCCACGTGTAAACACTGTGACCCCGACAAAATGCGTCTAACAAAGTAATTGCTGGAGGTACACAGGATCACGCATGCAATTTCTATTTTTATGATATTAAAAATAGAGAGCATGTGGGCTAATTAATTTTAATCCACACACATTTCTAAGAGCAGCTGGATTGCATGCACTCAGAGGTCCCAGGGAGCGGCACAGCCGCGCTCTGTAGAGTTGGGAGACCGTGGGAATCGGTGCTTAAATACTGGTATCAGTATTTGAATATACATAAATATGCATGGATAGGCTTAGTTATCGTTCTAGGTAGTTACACCAGTACAGCTAACTCTGAACGTCAGTCCGCAGTCACACAGGGGGCCATTTAAATGCACCTCACTATAAGCAGCAGTCACGGCTGATCCTTTTAAATGTCGCTCGCATCCAACACGCAATAAGCAGGGACCCACAGAGTAGTGCCGACAAAAAGGCATCGCGATCAACTTTAAGGCTCCTGGGCTGTCAAACATCTGGGTGCGAAGACGGCTGTGTGATTCTGACAGAAATGACCCGTAGCTGGCAGATGAGAGGATTATGAAGGGCCAGCTGGGCGAAGGAGGCACAGCCGGGAGATCCTCCATCTGACAGCTATGATGACCGCACTTCTGGTCGCGTTCCTGGTCCTACAGGTTCAAAGCTGCTGGCCCGACACCAGTTCAGCCCCTGGAGCTGCCGGACAGACACCATGCGTATTCTTAAACCGGACCAGCCGAGCCGATTGGCAGCGCTTACCGCTCATAGACGCGGTCCAGCAGCAGGATATCAAGCAGAAGGCGCAAAGTTCGGGCACCCAGTCCACGGCGGTCTTCATGTTCCGATCGGGGCGACCGCGCAAGTCTGAGATGAGAGAAGCGCCCGGGGATCCAGTTTCAGCTGATGGTCATAATGCAGCTCCGGGAACGCCGAGCATGGCATCGATGTGGACGCAGGAACAGTTCGCAATCGAAGTCTTCTTAAAGCCTTGATAGAATCATTAACAACAAAAAAGAAAGGTTAAGAACCGGTTCAACCGGGCAGGACCGCAGCGCACCGCAGCGCACCGCAGCTCCTTTGCGGAGAAGCGACACCCGCACGCCGGCTTTAAAAATCGCCTCCGTTTACAGCTTCACGCGTTCTGTTCAAAGCGCACTTCAAAAGAGCCACGTCCAGGCAAATATCCCATTTAAAAAAAAAACAACAAAAAAGAACACAGGAAAGCAGATCAGGAAAATCCTTAAAGACACTTCAAAACAAGCTGTGAATAGACCACTTTAGGTGGGGGGGGGGGGGGACAAGCCGGCGACCTGACCGAGAGAGCCGCACAAATAAGTCTGGTGTCATTCGCCTGAGTCTATGTGGTGTGGCATCACCCATAGGCGTATCCAAGAACAGGTACGACCCATGAGATCAGCTCCTGAATTCTACCTTAGAAAAGCGAGCTGATTGCTCAGGAAATAATAATGATAACATTTAATGGCCTTATTTCTTATATAATAATAATAATAATAATAATAATAAGTTAATATTAATATTTCTGTGGTCACTGTTAATAATAAATCAAATTTTTAATACCAATGTTTTACTGCCAAAATAAAGCCTGTTTTCGTCCTTGGTTCCAGTAAATTTTATTCTTTATTTACATTTATTTATGATCATTTGTCCTACGTTTGACTGAGATGGACGTACGTTGTTAACGTGTAATTTGATGGGAGGACAGCGTATAATTAATTGGATAAAAAGATAATTAATTACAGGAGTGTGACCTGTTTAAAGTGGCCTTCCCTTAGCACGGCAGGGTGTGTGTCCTAATGGATGAAAAGAAGGAAGACAAAGACGGGATAAGCGGCGGTCAGCAGGCGGCTTTACATCGGGAAGGCCTCGCCTCCCATCTGGTCCCTTAATCTGCCCCATGAATCGGTGAGTGCCAGATTACAGAGGGAGGATGCACAGGGTAACGTAGAAAACAAATGAGCTTATAGGGTTAATTAAAGCCGAGACATGTCTATCTGTCAGATTGGGCTATGGATCACCAAGATGACCCAACAAAATGAACTGACTTCATACCTTCCAGATGTTCAGTGCAGCGTGTGTGTAATTTACTCTTCAGTCATATCGTTAATAAGTCTCGGGATAATCAGACGGAACTCATTTATTATCAAAGTAGAAGTTATTTACTCATACTCTATGAATTAGTTAAAACTATTTAAGTATCATTCTCTCAGCAGTTCAGTAGTACAATACCTTCATACCGGCTGAAAGTTAAAAAATCGACTGATCCGGGTCATTGATAAATTTAAAACAGAAGGTCAGTTTTCAAGCGGTCGATACAGTATCGAAAATAAAATAACATATCAAATGTCTTCCAAATGAGCAGGCTGGTCTTAACGTGTATATTAGGGTCAGGCGCCCCCTGCAGGGCAGGTACACACGTAACTCCTTGTTCTTGGCATTCATTACAGACATCATAGTTTTAATATTAGCTTGGCTGAAAAGGGGGACTTCTGTTCACTAGAATAGAACAGGAAAATAACACAGAACATCTCTTCATCCCAAACTGTGAAGATTAAAGATAAAACTTTAGCTCCTTTATATCTTGCATAACCAGGAAATGACACTTTGTTGCACACTGTGAATAACTGCCTGGTGTATCTTCCTCCAATCTGTATAGTGGATATTTTCAGTAGACTGCTATCTCTGTTTATCGTCCTGTAAAAGGCACCATTACAAAGAAAATAAGTGTTTACAGTTTTAAAATCATACAGAATCATAGCTTCCCTTTGACTGGCATCACACAACAATTTTCAGAGATCTTATTTTAACAACTCTGCGATACATCTTTGAATTAGGATCCATTTTGGCAGCATGGCAATTTCTGTGAAGAAATTAATGAGTGGATTTGAGTCTGAGGATGTCCCGGAACCACGCTCCTGTGTCCGCTGGACAGGAAGTTGGGAGCAATGCCGTTGAACCGAGTGATCTGGCTTGTCTGCGTCTGTCTGAGGATCCTACACCTTTGCCCCCTGTGACAAGGTCTCCTTGATCTGGGAATCATCTAAGAGCCCAGTCTCATCAGATTAAAGGCATTACAGCGATGAAAAAAGCATTGTAGAAAGTGGAGGATTGGGGGTGTGTGGTCTGCAGCCTCTATCCTCAGTTTAAAAAAATAAAAAAATTTTCTGATGAGGTTCAGAGAAAATTAGTCTGTATTACGTGTAAAGGACAGATGCTTACCGTTACATGGTGGATCCGTGCATGTGAACACAGGCCTGCAGCTCAATGTTCCATCTCTTCCTGCATTATTTAAATGAGACATTAATTTTCCTGGACATAAGTGAGGGGGTGCTTAGTGGAACTGTGTGATAGGAGCTTCTCTTTCAAGGAGAGCGGCTCTTGTCCCTGCGAGAGAGTGTTAGTGTCTGGGCGCTAGAATGAGTGGGTGTGGCCACACACTTCAGAGGGATCTGTCATTCTGTGGTACAATGTAAACATACCCATCCTGAAATAAAACACACACTGTTATTCCATGTTCGTGATGACTTCCCAGTAATTCATATTTTAAAGCAATTATCTGAACTTCTGTTTTTTTAAAAAAGACTAATAGTTAAAGTTTTGAGGGGTGATGTTAAAAGATGTTTTATGTCTCTTAAATTCCTGCCTTTTTTTTTTTTTTTGGGGATTCCAAAAGATGAGCATGTGACCACAAGTACTGCCCAGGCCCCCGCACACTGGCACATCGCTCTGTATTCAGAAGCATTTATAGGAAGTGGAGATGACCACATTCTGTTCTGAGAGCTCCCTGAGGTCAGAAAGTTTTCCTGAAAGACACCAGAAAGTAAGTTAAATTGGCATGAGATGACATTTTTAATCACGAGGTGTTTGTCACTTTAAAAAGAGATCTGGTGCAGGTCAAATGTACAAATAGTGAATAACTCCTGTTCAATGTTATTCACATGGCCCTTTATCATAACCGTGCACACACACTGGTGTATCTGTTCTCCCTGCCCCCTCCTGGTGTGGTCCGGGTGCAACTTCCTATACGTTCACCCGCCCGTCTTAGACACATATGAACAGGGCACATCTCTGAGCTGCCCGATAATGGATGGATGACCCCGGTTGCCATGCCACTACAGCCAAAGGTGACCCTGCTGCTGTAAATTTGCACATCCTCCCTATTGATGATGTGGCACACCTATGAGCCTGCCCTGATTCATCACGTTTATTCCATTTCTCCTGCCGTTACTAACATGAACAATCTTAAATCTGACCCAAATACGTCTTCTCTTAGATCCTGCCTTCAGCCTATGCAAATTAGTTACTAATCCAATTAGCCACTTTAATTAAGATGATAGAAAGGCATGCGTGACGCCTCCATGTGAACAGCCAAACCCACTTTCCCATATTGGCACTGAATACAACTTAGCAGCGAGCGCTAAAACCAGATTAAAGGCAGATGGTTTTAAGTAGTCTGTCTGGAGTTGCTCCTCAGCAGTTGGCGTCCACAGTTGAGTGGGATGGCCCGGAAGAAGCCACCAGACATTCAGCCATTTGGACATCCTTCTCCGAAGTGAGTTTGTCCATCCACTGCCATTCGCAGGATGTTACTCCACCATTGTTTTTGTTCTGTTAAATAAAAATTGACAAGTTCGGAGCATCCTGTAATACTAACCCTTCCCCCCTGTCTTTAAACATTAATAGCTACTAGCTTAATTCCTTTTCTGCTTCTCACATAATCAATGAAATAAAAATATTTATAGTACAGCTACTTAAACAGGAATACAGTTCATGTAGACTTCATGCATGCATGATCTGTGAACATTAGTGTCGGGTGTTTTTTAACTGACCAAATGCATCTCTGATGTATATTTATTTATTATAGCTACATAATGATACCCAAGGTCACAATTTCAAGTCTTATGTTATGCATCTCCCTTGTAATACTATTACGATCTTTGCGAC
This sequence comes from Gymnarchus niloticus, assembly GCA_009936485.2. Taxonomy (NCBI): domain Eukaryota; kingdom Metazoa; phylum Chordata; class Actinopteri; order Osteoglossiformes; family Gymnarchidae; genus Gymnarchus; species Gymnarchus niloticus. The sequence continues at coordinate 12,684,245 of JAACJT020000013.1, read as the reverse complement.
GGGCCGACAGCCAATCGGAGAGCTGCGGAAAGCATTCCTCCTGGTAAAGTCTCGTTGACATTTGCATATGCGGAGAGCGACGGATGAAAGGGAGTTTATGGGGGGAGGGGCACCTTTGATTAAGATCCCCTCTGTGTAAAAAGCACGCCTGATGCTTAAGGCTCTCTAAAGGGAGGAGGCATAAGCCCAAATGGGGCTAAAATATATAATTGTGTGACGTTAAAAATATCATTTTCAGGGCACACTTACCCACAACAACATATATGAGCAGATGGTTTGAGTCTGAATAGCATTTCCCTCGATAACAGCCCCATACTAAATATAAGGCCTCAGTGGTGATATTTCTGGTGAAATCGTCCGATATCGGTCACCGGGGCACATAGCAACAGGCCATGTGACCGCCTATCCGGCCTTATTAAATATTAATGAGCGTTTCAGCCAACTCCCATGTGTGCGTGCATGGGATCATTTTCCAGGGAGTATCTCCGGCGGCGATGATGCCTGTGGGCGGAGTCTCCGGTCACCCTCACGGAATGGCACATCGTGATACGGAGCCGCCGTGCACAGACCGTCACGGGGGAAGTTTTGGGGCACATGACCCGTTCAGAAAAAAATAAAGAATTCATGCAATTCACCTGAGGCATTCCACCTCTACATGGACATGTCTCATGTGGCATGTAGCCATAACGACCGTTGAAACTGGCCGCGATTGTAGGCCAGCGAGTATGATCGTCACAAGGGGAAGGTCCAGAGACACGACAGCTACGGAACGGACTGCCTGCTGGCATGGAGGGACCGCCGTCCCACCAGCGTTTAATTGTTTTGGAGGCACCCAGCCGTACGGTTGTTCTAATCTGCGGCTGACTTGAATCTTTACAGATGTTTTCCCCTCACCAGTTGCTAGTCAACCCCCCCCCACCAAAGATATTAAAATTAAAAAGAAATAAGGAGCATGGTGGTAAAACAGAAAATGCATTGATACACATTCACACAAGCCGCTGTAGACTCTTCCTAAAGCACAAAGCTATTTTGTGGCTTAGCGCGCTCCTGTAGGTCTCAGCACGTCGCCAGTATCAGCACCATGGTAACCGTACGTAGACATTCCACCTTCAGTCATTCCACCAAGCCGTGTCTACATTAATGGGGCTTCAGTATTAGACGAACCATCTGCCATCTTGGCTCCAAGCCAGCGGCGCACCGTTGAGCCAAGATGGCAAAAACTTGGGGCGGGGCGTCAGGTGTTTTGTGTAGATGATTGGTAACTGCCAGCATGAATAGAGAAAGAGGACGGACAAATCAAGCTAACATGCACATGCTGAAAGGGAGAACAACCAGAAGGATACTGGGTGCAATCAACCATGAAGGCTTACAGCTCCAGGAGATGCAAAATACCCACAGCTGCCACTGGGAGGAGAGATGCTGGGGGAACAGGGCAACGGAGATGTGGCCAAGGACACTGGTGGTGACCTGAAGCTGTATAGGTATCCAGGGAAGGCCACAAGTGTCCAATGACATCACCGATACTTTACATATTTGTAAAGTGTTCAAATGCTTATTCAAATTAGGGCAAGCCCCAGTGAGGAACGTGTATAAGAGTTTTGAGGATCTTGGACGCTGGAAACTTATTTATCTGGCTTGGAGGAAACCCTCCCCCCTAAAAAAATAAAAAAATTTCCGCATGCCTGTATTCCTGTGTCTATCTGCTCAAAACAACAGTCTCGATTTGGTTTTGGGCTGTAGTATCAAGAAATATGGCTGGTCTGTGGCTGGATGCTAAACTCATTGTTCAAGAAAAACCACGAAGTTATGAAAACGCTGGTGGAGTCCAGCAACAAACACATTCCTAGTGACCAATAATAGTAAGGTCTAAGTATGGAGGGCTGTTAGGTTAGTGCAAGGCAATCAGTCTTTCACCACATAGTAGGGAGATGTCTTGCTGCTGGGTGTGTTAATAGTAATGGACTACATCTGCTCAAACCAACCAAAGGTCCCAGCTGATATACGTCATGTGTTTTCACTGTTTTCATGCCCCAGCTCTGAATGTCAGGTTGTAGGTTCTCCATGTGTTTGTGTGGCTTTTTCTCTGCATACGTTGGTTTCCTCCCACGATTCAAAAACAAGCAGTTGTGAGAATTGATGCCTCCAGACATATGCGTGTGAGTGTGTGCCCTGCAGTAAACTGGCCTCCCATCCTGCCTTGTGGCCTGTTTTTCCTGGGATGGGGTTCAGGCTCACCACAAAAATGCACTGGGAGGTCAGATGGAAGGAAATGATTGTTTCTCAGTGGGAACTGACCAGAGCTAAGAAGGTTGGCGTCCTGTTATTTCTGAAACCTGTCACATTTTGCCACCAGCCACAGGCCACTAACATGCAAACGGGACCCACAGTCTGTCTGTGTCGGAGAATGAAACATCCCGCACCAGGCTACTTTGGGAGGTCGGTTAACCGAGCGAGGAAATGACATGAAGAGCAAGCTTCAGTTTTTATGGAAATTAACAACAAGGAAAGAGCAATGAAAATGTTTTTACTGTCATTTCCAAAAAGGACGTCAGTCTTTCAGGTACATGATTCAATAAGTCTCAAACGAAAAACTCAATCGAGAGGGGGAAAAAGTAATTTAAATATTGACAAAACAGAAAAAACCAAAACATTTAAATATTGGAGAATTTAAAAAAAGCCTTTTGCTAAAATTCTCACGTACGGTCGAAGATACACTTTTTCACAAAGCTTTCATAATGATGGACTACAGTAATTTTCACATATTAACATGCAAAATGTAATGGATTCTTTCAGGTCTGAAATGTTTGAGTGTTTTTTTTTTCTTACTGTCAGAAGACATTGGTATAAAAATGACCACCTTCTAATATTCGATACACATAAAACCAGACACGTCCACGACTGATTCTTCATCCTGTCTGATCCTAGCTGATGCTAGTCAAGCTGATGGCTTTTGCCCAGAGAATGGACCAGCAAAATGCTGCTTCTTCCAGTGCCTGTAAAATGTGACCTTTAATCCAAGTTATTTGAAGCATGAGAATAATGTTTGAAACAATTGGCTCAGATATCCACGTTCAATTCCTTATGGCATTTAAAGCACATTTTGCTGAGAGCCAGCAACAAGGCGTTTGTTTGTGGTGGCTTGGGACAAAAGGCATTGTTCAGTAAAATCGTCTGAATAAAGAAAGAATTTGTTCCTCCGTACGAGAACATTCACCTGTCCCTCAGTGGGAACCACGTGGACTCGGACCCAGAACTTAATGAATGCTTTCCAACACCGAGAGGTTAAAGAACGCAGTGGTGCAGTCTGAGGTTAGCAAAAGATTTCAGTAACTGGAGTGACAAGATAAGAGGAAACAAAGGCGTTCCAGAATCCTCCTTTTGCAGATTCTCCTGACTGCCACATGTGGTTGTAGTACATTGACTGTTTGGACTGTGAAGACTCCTACGAACGTCTGGCTGCTGTCATCCACTACTTACGGGCTGTATCATGGCGAACAACTTATATAAAAGACATGCAAAGAGAGAGGAACAGAAATAACAAGACTGCGATTCAAACTAAAGATGTTATGTGCTTTTAACTACCATCTTTATTCTGAGAAAACGGAAACTCTAACTTCATAGCTCGTACGCTCTAGCTAGCTTGCCAGGGTTGCGTGTCTGTCACATTTATGCATTTCACGTCTTCACAAATTGAGTGACAAAATTTAATTTTTGCCGGGGCTTAAAAAAAAACACGTCATAGCAACGTTTGGTCACAGATGCCTGGACCGGCCGCCGAGACGTGCTACGGTCAATCGGCGTAAAACCTCAGGTGTTCGGCCTTATTTTAGAAAGCGTGCTAATGGCATAGATATGAGAAAAAAAAACCACACACAGCATGGCCGTGACAAATCAGGTACGCAATCAACACCTTGCCCAGACTCCAAGAATACTTACCAATCTGAATGCCGCATTATGCAAAAATAGAAAGGCAGAGAGATAACGGGCTGTCGTGTGTGCCTCTTTAATCGGTTTTTCTGGAGAAGAAAGCCTACACCAAACAGAACTGCGATAGGGTAGGCTCTTCACGCTTCAGTGCTGAGCCATTAACTGAACTAATTCCTAGGGCCCCAACTGGATGTTACAGGCTGTGGTCCACTGTTAATTTATTTTCCAATGTAGTCTTAAGATTTGTATGGTTATTAAAAGGTTATAGGCTAGGCTGACACATAAATAGTCTGTAGGAAACACACTTTAAATTACTTTCTCTGACATTTGAAGACATAAAAGCTCACGTGAAGGAAAACAGCTGTACACTGTTTCATGCCTCTTTTAATTATTAATTCATTTAATGATCTTGTATTCAAGACTAGTTTTTGTTGGTAAGTAAATGGACATCCCTACACATCTTTCAGCCAAAGAAGACCCCCACCAGATTCAGAGCTCAATGTTAGTGATGCATTGGACCCACCCACTCCAGGGGCAGCCAGCCACTGTCTGACAACCTTCAAACCGCAAATACTTATGAAAGTTTGGACGTCATTGTGATTCTGCCCCGTGGCCTTACTCTGGTGTCGTCTTTTTTCCTGGACTCCAGCGCATGAGAAAAAAAAAAAAAACTCCGCTTACGTGAGGAGACTGACCCCCACAGTCTCATCGAATGTGTGGATTTCAGCAGATGAATAACTTCTACATAATGGCTTTTGAAAGCTTCAGATACACCATAAGGATCTAAATATGCAATGTGCAGAAGGCTGCCCCTTCTTCTCTGATGTCACTAAGACTCAAAGATGCTCTTTATACTCAGTGGCATTCCATTTTTGCAAAGCGTATCGCAGCGTCTCAGAGTCCCGTCTCTTGTTTTCACACAATGGGATTTATGACCTGATGTGACTTTCTTATATATGGATGGCGACCCATCCAATTACCCCAGCAGGCACTGGGGCCCGTCGCCAGCAGTCTGAGTTTGACGTTTTAGGGAAAACAAAGGCTTAGACTTATAAATGGGATGGTCTACTCTTTGGGAAATGTCACTGCCGAGGAGGCCCGTGACTGTTACCCTCCCGCTTTGTTCAACTGTAGCATCGAGGTGCTTAAAGGTATGCGTGAGAAGACGTTGCTAGGACCTGAGCTGTTCTTCCTGTCTGTGTGAAACTGGGGAGCGGGGTAATAAAGGAAGTTCAGGACAGACACTATCTGTAGCGATGCAGACATCACAGAATCATTGTGTGATTTTTAAAGGGTGATGTCATGTTCCACATTACACACACTTACTTATCTAGGAAAATAAGCTGGAGAATGTTCCTTTTTTAGCTGTGAATGATCACAGACCCCCTCTGTTCTGTCCTGCGTCTTTCATAGTACCGAGGCTCACGTCTCATCACGTTGGGCCCTCGGATTCCTGGCCTCATTGTTCTGTTCAGTGAGGGCATGCATTTCATCTCCCTCGGTTTTGCTGCACACTTGTCACAGTTACCCATTTAGGAGAAGTTAGCCAAAGGAACACCCTACTGCAGCGCCCCCTATTGAATCAGATGTCCATGACATGCATATACAAGGCCGAGATCAGAGATACGTGGCAAACACCACGATCTGCGATAGACTAGTACTGTTGATCAGCAAAGGTAAAGTCAGGACATTGTGGGGTTTAGGGGACATAGGAAAAGAAGGCAGCAAGCTGATAGAAGTTCAAGTTTTTTTTGTCTATCCTGAACTCTTTTTGTGTTTGTTGCATTTGTACAGATAAGCAAATGGGACACTATGTCCCGCATAAAACCTTTATTGAAATGATTTCATACACCAGTGAGAAGCCTGTGAATTAGAGGAGACAGAGGTCATTAAATTCGCTACAAGAATTTCATCAACCCCGATAACGGAGCCCTCGAGAAGCCTCCCGAGATAAGCCTTAGCACCGTCCCGCTGATCGTCTGAGTGAAGACGGGCTTGTGGTGAACTCCTACGACGAGCCGTGGGACAGTTGTCCCAAAGCAGGAACGAGACACGTCGCTGGAATCTCGATCACTAAACTGCTGGCTCAAACGGCAGCAAAACACTGCCTCTGTGCCCACGACCATACGTCAGCTGACTAGACGAAAGTTCTGATTTATGGAATACCGTGACCACCTCCAGCCCTGTGTTCATTGTTGTTTTGGGCAGGAATCCCGAGGAAGAGGATGGGCCACACAAAGGCCTGGATAAGCCACACATTAGTGAGCTGCACCTGGGGCACCAAGCATGCCTTAATCCCCACATCTTGCTGAATGGGAGTTCGTCAATCACGTTGCACTTAACGTGCTCAGAGCTGGGTGTACACTCCATCGAGCCCTGCCGGAACACCAGCCCCAGTCGTGTGGGTCAATTCCCGCACTTCTCCGTGTCCAACCACCGCATCCCCATCACTACGGTCGCCACAGGTACGAAAGGGTGTCTTCTCGCCCGCATGAATGATGCAACTGTTCTCCGGCCGACTTAACGCGGCCTTCTCGGCACGGCGGCCGAGGCTGACGGGAGGAGGCAGTGCCATCCAGTACCGTTCTTTCTGAGTGACCATAAGGCCTCACAGCTTGAAGCAGAAGGGTGAGATCTCGCAACGCATGCGAATGCGCCTCGTTACTTGGAAGACGTTCAGGATTCTGTGCACAGAGAAGAAAATTTATATTTTACCGCTCTTCCAAACACTGATTTTATTATTTACTCTTACACTGAGAAGCCATCTGCTTTTGTGCTGGGTAACCTCCATCAGGAATGCAACCAGGGAACTAAAAGACTTACTTAAAAATAAGAAACAGACTTGTTTTGTATAACTAGATGGAGCTTTTTTCGTTGTGCTCCTTTGCTGAGTCTCACACCCCACGTAAGCCGCTGGCCTCTTTCTGTTAACTGTGTTGTTTTGCGTAATATCGGACGGCGACACATTTACCTGCTTCCTGTTCCCATAGCAACGGGCAAAACGTAAGCCGGGACTGTCAAAAGGTCGCCTGGAAAATGCTTAGTTGTGGAAAGCCAGAGTGGAAAGGGGAGGCGTTTCGACACCCTGAGGTCACATGACTCACAGCTTTTCCCCTTATAGTGACATAGTGTTATGGATTCACACATCCACTTACGAGAGTACGACCGTACAACGTTGATTAATTTTGCTCAGGTAGAGGAATATACATCACCAAATAATGAATCGGTACAACAGGAGATTTTTGTTTCATCTCAAACTTGAGTTTTTTTTGCACAAATTAAAAATAATATATTAGTCAGACAGAGAATGGTAAAAGGTTTAATTGTTCTTCAGCTATGCGAAGTTAAGCCACGGAAAAGAACAGTAAATGCATAATTTAATTAAGTCCTTTCACGACAGTTTGCTGAATTAACACTATGCTAAGTGTGGCTTGTTAACCACCGTTTTCACTATCCAAAACACAGGAAGGTGCCATACGTGTGAGGTCTACGGCCATGGAAACGGCCTGCAGCAGCTGCGTGTTCTTACCGGCCTCCATATGGGGACACGTTTTCATCAGATGATGGAGTGCCTGGTAAAAAAAAATAAAAAAACAATAACCAGCCCGATACGCCCGCCACCACGTAGCGTGTATCGTCATTTGGCCAATAGAAGGTGTGCGGATCTTCAGCTTATCGGCATAGCAGAACAAATCACGTGATCCAGAGTCTGACCGAACTAAAGTTTATTCCGAAGTACAGTGGAAGGCATTTCCAGCCCAGGGGGCGGAGGAGTGGTCATCTGTTATTATCGTACCAGGGATGCTATAGACATCCTGTAGGGGTGCACCAGGAGCCTAAGGACACACCCAGCATCTTGCTTGTGTGCTCACATGGACCTTCGGAGTATCACATTAGGTGGCTTCAGTCTCCGGCAGAGTTCTGAGCTTGCGGCAGGAGAGATGATCCAACAACACACTGTGGAAATGCTACACTGCTGCGGTTTGGGGCCACCCCTGTGAGTCACCGGCAGGAGCGCCATCAAGAGTGAGAGTGGAGGCTCAGCCACACTCCTCGCCAAACCGTGTAAAAGGGGTGTAGAAACATACACGCCCGTGTGCTCCCGACACTCAGTTACGGCCACCTTAGAACTGGAAGCACCGGTAGCGGTGGCAGGGCGTGTGAGTCCGAGCTGGATGGGTGCGCTGACTCACATGGGTCATGTTGGATAATGAGGCAATACGTTGCTCAGTTCAGTGCTTAGTTGTTTAAACTCTTGCACCCAAAATGACTTGAAATGGACATGTCGGACAGAAAAATAAAAACGATAGATTCATACAGACATCGCAAACACATTTCGTACAGAAAGCCACGGTGTAGATGTCAATGGCGGTCTGTGTCCTGTCGACTCTATCGTGACTACAACTGTCACTGTCAGCTCAGCAGACGTTCCCGTGACAATGACACTGCCTGTTCCTGATGATAAGGACGAGCACTGAAACGGAACGAAGAGCGTGAGCAGAAGGCCTCCGAGACTGGATTGAAAGTCCAGAACTGGACCACGAGCCAAAAGACAATTTGCCGTGAGGAGCCACTGCCAAATTCCTGTGACATATATTTTGGATCCACACAGAGGCTCCGGAGCATGAAGGCGGACATCTTGTTGTTTCGTTTTCCAATTTTTGCCTCTTTCCTTTTCCGCCATCTGCATCTAAAGTCGTCATTTAAAATGTACTTACTGTCATATCGCCTAGCAACCTTCAAGGTTAACTCTTTAACTACTAAGCCACGAGTAAATACAGGCCTGAAGAGGTGCACTGTTTCCTGGTAGTACACACATTCTTTGATGGCCTCACCATGCTTATGGTGACCAAGTTGCGGCTCCCATATGAGCAAACGATAGTCACACTTCGGCTGCCCTTTTTACCGGCTACGCCACCTTTGGTGAGAAAGACAGTCCACATGGTCGAAGCCCACACTCCACAAGTCACCCCGCTCACCTTGACAGCTCTCTTCCTTCCTCAGTCAGTGCTCATGGCGCTTCGTCTTGAAGCTTCCCCCCCTTGTCTTTTGACAACGGGAGAACCAGCGCCATTTTCCGTGCCTCCGTCTGGAAACCAGAGGTGATTTTTGACTCTTTTGATTCAGAAATCGACATCATTTTTTACTAATTATGTGCTTTGCTGCTCGCTTACCCGAAGTGACTCAAGTTATCTACCTTTCATATCAATGGAGATTTTACTGAAACAATCTGGACAGATTTCACTCAAGGGTGCTTTCAACCTCTGGGATACTTCACGAACAGTAACTGCAATACTGCTTTGTGCATTGAGTGAAAACATTTTACTATTTTAATTTTTCCCATTTGAAAAATTACTTTAGAATAAAATTGCAATGGCCACCTTCCACAAGTCAAAGTTAAATTTAAAAATGAATATAAGTGGATGTATGCAATTTTAACAAAACAAAAATTATCTCCATATTTTTTTTTACATTCTAAGCTTGTTGACAAAGACCCCTAAATACATATGGCCTTGATTATACTTATCTAGCGTTAAATTAATAAAAAAATCATACAAACGTAGAATTTCCTCATAAAAAATATCATTATTCGCTGTATCTTTCATAAGGAACAAGCATTTTTCTTTTTTTTTTTGCTCTCAGCTTCCTTCATATTTGAAATGTGAGAAAAATTAGCCTGTTTTGTCAATTTTAGGTATTTCTACTTTCAGAAAACATAAACATGCCTCCCACCTCATCCAGCTGAATCACTTCCATCTATCATTAAAGGCTTTCTGCTGTGTATTGTCATCGATCACCAGATTGTACCACAGTAAGGGCAGACCGGCTGAGAAAACACTCTTGTGGCCCCTGTCACTAACCAGAAGCACCTACAGAGACACCCCTGTGAAATCACCCACGATAAACGTTGCCGGTCTTTTATATATGCAAAGCACTTGGCAGCAAACCTGCTACAGAGAACACACCACACGGAACGCCGAGTGAGGCCGTAAATTGACATCATCGTACGTGAAAACAGGAATTGGAGTTTGGGGTAGCACAAGTTTTAGTGTCTCCATGGCCAAGAAAATATCACGTGGGCCTAGCCATGTGAAAACAAGCAGTAGATCGCAGGGAATGTGATGACCCCTTAGGTAAATACACATTTGCTAAAAAGTAAAACTCATAGCAGCCAGACGTAGTACAAATCCTCAGCAAGCCAGTCCACCACATGTTTTTTCCTAGGGTGATAAAAGCAAGTTTGTGTATATTTGACAAAAAACAACCTCCATACTCTCCAGCTGCAGACACATTGGGTGGTTCGTTTTACAGAGAAGCACAGCCTTGTGGGTCAGGGTGTTTTGATGGGGACGACACACCATCCCTTAACAAAAGATATGAATTCATTGTTTTCTTTATATGCCGCTAATAGCCTTTTCCATGCTGAAATTGCATTGCAATGTTGTTGTGTTATCCAGAAGTAACCTGATCTAGATGTCTGTAGGTCAGAAGCCGAACAGGCTGGATGTGAACTGGAATCATTCCTGTTTTAAAAGGGACTTCGATTTTAAACCAAACACCTCACACGGAACCTTTTATGTGATCTGAAAATTCTTTCCAGTAATTTTGAAGACACACCTCACTTTGACACCAACGTTTCTCCTGGGAGTGAGCCACCCAACAACAGATGCATTTCTCAGAAGCCTGGGAGCCTGGCAGAGGCCGCACTTCTCTCTGAGGATGACTGGAATGACCTGAAAGCTGTGGCTGGCTGCTTACGTGTCAAATGTTCATAAAATCCCTTGCCAGTACCGTGGTGTCCATCTGTTGAGTATTTCATGCAAGGACATGAAATGAATCGAAGGCAACAGGACTTCTTTTAAGTTCTTGAAGATGTTTCACCTCTCATCTGAAAGGCTTCTTCAGTACCTGGGACTCCCCATCAGCCTTTAGAACTGAAGAAGCCTTTCAGATGAGAAGTGAAACGTCTTCAAGAACTTAAAAGAAGTCCAGTTGCCTTCAACTCAAGACTACCATGACCCAGATGACTGAGAACCTACACAGACAGACAGAGAATGAAATGTAACTGAAAATAGATCCTGACGTTATTAAAACATTTGTCTGAATTTGCCCTAAAACATCTAAAGTTTTATAAGCACTGCCCAAAATAGGGAAACTCATGTTCTTTAATGCGGACCTGTAGCAATCTGGTTCCACACGAGCAAAGTTAATTTGGCGATTCAGAAAAATCCTTGACATGACCAACTGTCCTTTCCCCCTTTACTTTTTGTGTGGGGGGAGATTATTAGTAAAACCAGCCCTGAGGCTTTTCAGCAGCCCCATTTGAAAGTCAGATTTCCATGACAACAGAGGATTAGGTAAAAAAATTCATTCTGCTGCAATAGGAAAGCTAGTCAGTTCAGAAGCACTCAGGACTGCTTTTAACTTTTCAGACGAGAGGCTGGAGAGTGCTCAGGCGACGTGCGATAAGCAATGAATAAAAATTTGATTAAATCACCAAATTTTAATGACTTTGTGTTCATTATTTAGCTGAAAGGCACATACAGTGACGCCACAGTTTCCATTAGGATGAATCTCTGACACTGTCTGTGAGGTCATTGACCCTGTAATGATGCAGTGCTGGGCACGCCCACCTGTGCATTCCCCATGCTGGTGCACTTGTGACCTCCGTGCTGTTTTATGTACCTCTACAGTAGGAAGAATACGCAGGATACCTCCAGATCCTCATGGTGTGTAACTGGGCCAGATGGCAGCAGCTCAGGTCCCTCTCTGATATAATAAGACTTTATTGTGGAATGCAAACCTGAAAGGAAAAGAAGCCGACAAATGACCCTGAGGCCTTAACCCATCATTACTGTTTTAGGAGTTGGAATAAAAGTAGCAATTTATGATGTTACACGAACCAAAGGTGGCAACTGGTTGCTCAGGTACCATGTGATCACGTAGCTTGGGTGACCATGTGTTTAGCAAAAGAGTAGATCAGTAGTTAGGACATTGGGGGCTGTTCCCTCAAATGGGTTTCTAAACCTTCTGGCTACTAATTGTGGGCTTTGATAGTAATTGCTTGTAATTCCCTGTAATTTACACAATTCGAACACGGGTTTAAAAAGACAAAGCTAATTTAATCTATCCTTGAGCTCAGTAATTGGTTGTATAAAATTTGATAAAACCTGAAATTTGTCCAAGATTACGTCAAGGGAATATTGCATGTCCAAACCGTGTCTAGCACCAAGACCCCCGACAGAAAGGAATTGGTGGGAAGACAGTGACCTCATATATAACTGGCTCCAGTCTGGCTTCAGTAGGACCTCTTTGGGGCCCCCGATGATGAGGTAATCACCCAGGAGCTGATACAGCTGCTTTGCTGAAAGACCCTGAATAAATCTAATGCAAGCTTAGTTTTTGAGTTACAAAACAGAATCTGAAAAAAGCCCACCAACCCAATACCACGCGTTTAAGATAATTAGTCCAAATTTACCATATGAATGTCCCTTCTATCTGGTTAATATGTAAAAGAACTGCACAATCTACAATCACATTTGCAGTAAATCTACAACAAAGCTTTGTTTGCTTCTCTAATAGAGAAAACAATTTATTCATTTTCTCGTTTTGCCTGTATAAATCCTGCAATACTTCTGCGACAGGAGGGAAATGCAGGAAATTCATGTAGCTGTCCAGGGTGGTTGACTGCTTGGTGAATAAACAGTGCTATGTAATGGACCCAACCCAAAACCCAAGACCAATTGAAGACTGAGGAAATTGGTCTTTCTCAAGCTGACCTGTCCCAGAAATCACACTGGTGAGATCAAACACTGAGGATGATGACAGTCTAACTTCGGTCTAACCGCCTCTGGCACCACCAGGAAATTTTCTGAATCCGCGGCAACTGAAGCCAGCCAGTTCACTTATCTCCCAGGACCAGACTACTGCGGCCCACATCAATCCCTGTGCTCCAGTAAGGGGATGTGTCACTACGTGCCACCTCTAATTTCACGTCATGGCAACCACCTAAGCCTCTTACAAGCCAGGACGCCAACGCACAGAAATATTATATAAAATAACAACTGCAGGAAATTCTAGGATTTTTCTACCTAGTATAAGTAATAAAACTTCTCTGCGGTAATAAGCTGTTCTGGTCTGCATGGGTGCAAAAAACTATAGGCTACATCAGGTTCATAACGCAGCTGTTAAAATTTGACTTTCAAGCACTGCAGATTAACAGAAGACATAGACGTTCTTCACAACATAACAGTTTAATTGTTATTAAATTGAAGCATAACTCACTTGATCCAGAGTGGAACAAACTAAAGTATTGCCAAGTGTGATTAATTAACACAGGGTCCATTCTTTGATGTGTTCAAAACCTGCTTTGGTTTGTGTGTACCTTTATATATCAACAAGAATCCTTATAGGCTTACAATAATAACTCGTGGTAATGCTCTGCAATTTTTGTGAAATGCAGGACAAGTTAAAGAAGACAAATTAAACCAGGGAAATGGCGACTGAAAAGATAAACGAGCTGTATTTGTACGTAGTGAAGCTCAGTAGCAATATATCTTAATAATGATTTTTAAATTCCTGGTCTACCATCTTTAAAAATAATATTTAAAATGCCAGCGATGTAACACAGAGGCCATTAGCACAGCGGTAGGGTGTCAACAGTCTGACAGATACGGTCATTGATCTAGAAAAGGGTAGAAAAACTGGTTGATCCTTCAGTGACAGTAAAGGTGACTAACAGAAGTTTTGTGTCACCAAGATCCCTGTTTTTAACACTCTCTGGTCAGTTTGCCGTCTGTATATATAACTATATCTGTTTAACTGTTACTAGTAGTTGATGTTTGGCTGCTGGAGGTCCTGTCACTTAATATAGCAGCTCATTCTTCTACCATGAGGACAGCTGTCTTCTACACCTATCTTAATTAATGAGACCTGTAGAATATATTTATTAATCTTTTTTAACAGGCCAACACAGAGCCCTCCGGCTTCTATACGCCACATCTGGTGGGGGCAGGCTAACGATCCTCTGGTGATAACTCACACTAGCCTACTTCTAATTCTGGTGAGACTAGTAATGTAGTCTAACCTTCGTTACTAAATGAAGTCCAGTTTCACGAATTCACTCCCTTTATCTGCTAAATTACCGCGTAACGAAAGATTTTTAAACAGGACCATTAGCGAACGTTAGCTTAATGCTAAACTAATCGCTCTTTAATTACATATCTACAATATGTACATATGTACTGTATGTACATATGTACATACAGTACATATCTAGCAGATGTAGTTTAAAAATTAACGTAATGTAGGGTAGATGACTGTAAATTCACGTAGGGACACTTTTCGTCTGTCGTTCTGGTATTTCTGGTTGGCGGGCGGTACCCGTCCGTTATAATTTATTAACTTTCTGGTCGTGCTACTTTTAATATCTCCCTCTGTACAAGCATATTTTGAATAGCAATATAGTGAAAACTGTAAACACGATATGGGTGTTTCACGTGTTATATTTGACCTCATATTTGCTAGGCATTAATGGTCTGGATTCAATACTGCGCGGTGTTTCTGTAAGGTAATACAGTAGTTATTCCTCTTTTCAGTATATAATACATTAATGTTTCCTTCTTTAAAGCTGGTGGAATATTTCATTCTTTGGAATATGCATGCCATAAATGAAGCAGTATTTATAGGAGATTATACATGTAACTGGTACCATGACTAGTAATCCCACTTAATGAAGACAGTGAAGTCCATGAGAATTCTCAGGTACCAGTTGAAACATGAGCGGAAAAATTATAAATACAATATCCATTTGTCTCTTGTTAAAAGCAGAGAATGGCCCTCAGGCGGCAGAAGCCACTTGTTTGTCTTTAAGAAGGGTGGATTTATGCCTTGCTATTAATGATGGAACATTTGTGGCCATGGTGCTCAGACAAACACCCTGTTGGCCTTTATACTGGCTGTGTGAAACATCTGTGGTGTTTTAGAAATGAGCCAGATTTAAGTTAATTATCTAATGGTCTTTCCTTTGTTTCGGCTTTCTGCTTTTTTACGGAGGAATTTAAAACATCTCTTTTAGGTTAACACTGTTGGTCTAATTTATTGTTTAATTCGATTGGAGCTGACGGGATGGCCAGAGGAAGGAAATTTAAAGCATCTTGTTTTCCCAGCTGAATGATTTTTAGCTCCTTGTCATCTTCTTGCTTGTTCCAGTTGAAACGGTAGTCTGTCACTGTTTAGCTATGAATGTAGTTTGCTTATTATTACTGCTGTTGTAACGTTCTGAGATACGTATTTGGGACTTTGAGTCTTCAAGTGGGGACTTTTCTCAGAATTCTATAGCTGGAAATATTTCTGCCAGCTGACAGTTGCGTTTAAACCTTTGCTCTGCTGAACGTGAACACCGGTCTGTTTTTTGTCTGCCAGACAGTCTCACCGAAATGAGTTTTTTCTCCTACCCTGTACCATCGATCCTGCTAGAGTTCAGACTCCAGATGGCATTAACATATACCCTGCTCGGGGGTATAATGGCAGTGCTTCACTATGGATTTTAACCCTCCATTCGAGTTTTATATTGAGGTGATGGTTGATGCTGTCACTGCTGATCTCGCCCAGGTTTAAGGACAATCCTGTGAACTGGCTACGTCCTGATGAACGCGAGGAACAGGCCGGGGTCCAGCCAGGTCTGCTGCCCGTCTTGCTTCTCTCGGCAGCCTCCTCGCATCGTCATTGTGGATGTGTCCCCTCCCGGCTGGCCGCGCATCAGCACTGGCCTCTGTGAGGCGCTAGACAACTTTCTGGCCCTGGCGTGTAGCTTAGAGGGACCCTGCCGCCTGCCTCTCCTCAGCCTCTATGCGCTGAACAGTCAGCTGGAATGCCTGTTGCCCTTTGTGGTAAGGACTGGGCCCACCCACCATACCCCCCGCCAGCTACTGGAGCAGGGGATTGTTGGCCAGGATGTCATGGACCTGAGTCCTCACTGGGGCACTGAGGAGGGGTTAGAAAAACAACACCTTTGTAGGGCGGGTAGAGCAGGAGCTTCCGCCCTGGGGTCCTTAGAGCAGTACAAGGGGGTCCGCAAGAATGGATTATACACTGATGAAATGCTGGTGCAATGTAAAAATATTCAGTGATCCTCCTGCTCGGAGTGAAACATTTTCAAGGGGGATCCCTGCTACGAGCAAGAATTATGAAAGCGCCCCCCCAGGCCCGGTTACCTATCTGATCATGCACTTGCAGTCGGGGTTCTCCTGGGCTCTAGTCTGTATTTGTTTGGCACTTTGAAAAGCCTCAGGGTAAAGGTTATTTATCTGCTGGTTCCGACACATCTCCCGACTCTCCCTCCAGCAGGTGAAGGGAAACCTGGCCCGGCTGCACGCCTGCGTGCAGGAACTGCGTGCCCTGCCCAGCCAGGGCTGCGTCCGCCCGCCAAGCAGACTCTTCAGTCAGGCCGTGAAAGACAGCGTGCTTCAGTTCAAGCAGTATATGCGTCACGTGCCTGCGGCCGGCCATGCCGGCAACAGCTGCGTGGAGGTCAGCCGCGTCTCCCCAAACACGCCGCGTATTCAGGAGAACGTCCAGTTCTTCATCCCTCCAGTTAACCCATTCTGTTTTCATGCAGTAATTCACACATTTATACAGTGCTGTGCAAAAGGGTTAGGCATGGGAATAAAATTATGTATAAGTGATATGTATTTTGGTAAAAAACTGACTTTATGTCTGTCAAAATGTCTGTTTACATATTTCGAAACATTTCCTCCAGTCACCCCAGAATTTACAGTTACTATTCAATATACCCCTGTATTTGTAAAACTCAATTATGAGTATACCTGGTTTGGGTAATTGGTATCTCATAAAGTTAATTAACTAATTAGCTTAACTAGTTAGGTGAGCTGATGTGGAAATTGAACAAATTCACGGAACAGTTGGGGTCCTCTTGAGGAGAGGTTTTGGAACAAAAGCTGAGTTTTTCTCGCTATCCCACCAGATATTAGTAACGTTTTGGAGAAAAGAAGAAATCCTTTTTACTTCTTATTTTATACTGTTTACCTGTATATATGTTAATTTTAAAGAACTGTTTTTTTTTTCTGAGCAAATGTGCAGTCACTGCCCAGATAAATAGCCTTAAACATTTTCCTTGCCTGCCTAAGACCATCGCAGTCTTACATCGATAGGATGTTTGTCACCATGGTGATCTGAATCAAAATTAGAAATCTTCTAAATAAAAGGCCAAGATATAAAAGTATAAAATTTCTGCATATGTTCCTCTTCCTGTCTGCAGGAAGTGTCATTTGTCAAGATATTGGCCTGTATTTTAACTGATGACACTGTCCCCCGTCGACCGTGTGGATGTGCCTTGGGAAGGTTGAGCCGTATGAGTATCCATGGATCCAGAATAAACTGGACCCAGACTGCTGCCTAGTCACAGTTTAGAATGGCCGTCTTACAGCCATGCTGTGTATGGCCATATGTCTCACTCACAGCCAGTGGCACAACTGCCTGCTATTTTCGCAGCAAGAACAGACCGGAAAGTTTTTGTTTTGTGCTTTAGAGTGTTCAGTTTTAGCATGAAAAGCTTCAAATATGCAAGTTCTTGCCAGGATCTGGGACAAAACAGGGCTTTAAACGTTGACACTAAACACATGGCCCACTGGATCTGTTTGGAGCTGTGGAGATTCCTGCAATGTGATACTAATGATCAGGAAGACTACTCACATCTAGTCCTTACAATCCAATTATTCGGATTATTTATTTACACTTAATGTGATTAGAGAGCATTTGGACTGTGCATGTTTCCCTTAAGGACATCTGGTCAAAAGTGCTTTTGTAATGATGAAGGGATGTTTTGTTATACGTTTTCCATTTAGGTTAAAAAAAGTTTGTACCATAATGGCTTTTATTGTAGTCCAAGCAGAGGCCTGTGGCCTGCTGTTTCACAATCACAAGCTTCAGACTTTACCTTTGCGGGGCTGCATCAAAATATCACCTCAAATGGCTGTTTATGTAATTCGAAAACAGAGAGGATAGACGTCAATGCGCTGTGGCGTGGGTTTGAATCATTTCAAATGTGTATGCTGAATAGGTGGGCACTGACGGTACTCCTAAAGTTACATGTATATGCCTTGACGGCGGTGTGACACGTGAAGAGGATTGCAGATGAGGGACAGGACTGAGGACTGTGGATTAAACATAACAGAAGTGGATTAAGGTTCTCAGGAGTGCAATGCAAATCCAACTGTTTAATCTTACTGGCTGTGAATTGCTGTTATGTAGGAAATAGCTTTGCAGTAAGGCTTCTCACTAACCTTCAGATGAGGCGTATTTATATGTAAGTGAGAATTTTTGGGTTATGTGCCTATAGATGATGATAGATGTTATTTTTATTTCTGTTGTATACATTGCTTTCCAGAAGATTCTCTGGATTTTTTTTATATATGTCTGAAGGTGACGATCTTTACGAACCAGCTGGGTCAGGCCGTGGTAAAACAGCTCGAGGCAGGTTTGAAGGGCACGGACCTGGGCAGCCTTCGACGCCTGCTGGTAGTTCACATCAGTGTACACCAGATCCCCCTGGAGGACGACAAGGACCGCGCTTTCGAATCACCGTGCTCCACCACACTAGGTGACCATGAAGGTTGGTTTGCTCGGAAGTGCTGGTGTTTACACCCAGGATCCTGGGACCCATAGCTGTCAAACAGATAGTGTTCCTGGGCGCTGTGATACGGACGTTTAGCTGCAGATGAGATAAGACGTAGCTGCCGGCTGTCTGCTTTGCCGATAGCTCAGACACACCGGCCTGCTCCTGGGTTTATGATTCAAGTGTAATCTTTCTGAACAGCACTGAGCTGTGACTCAGTGCCTGCCCTAGAAATGCACACATTTGAATAACTCTGCAAGTTTCGCAGCCGCTAGCTTTCTGACCTAGATATGCAATAGATTTAACCCACATAGCGTGTTTTGCCTTAGAAAGCTGTTGCTCCCAAAGGGTAAAGTGAAGTGATTGGAGCATACATCTGGAGAGCACTGCTTGGTTATGTAATCCACAAGCTGTATGAAGACGTCAAGACGTCCTCCATCAGAATAATCAAGAAAGACCTAATAACGAAGTCAGGTCTACAGCCCAGCGTTTAATTCATGTAGACTCTGGTTACGTCGTGTGTCCTCTTCAGTGGTGAAACGAGGTGAGGAGGAGAGGAAGGATATGAGAAGGTGCTTGTTTTCCAAATGAGCGTTGGATGAGAGAGCCTCAGAAGGCCTACAGAAGGCTTGTAGAAAAAGAACATCCAAAAAGTGCCCACGTTTGTACAACGCATGCAAGCAGAATGTGACAGGTACATGTGTGGGGCTGTTTATATGTTCTAGGCTAAACGTTAGCACATTTCTCACAGTGGCTTTTCATTGGAATGGAAGGGGAATGCGGAGGACTGGTAATTGTGGTGGTGGGCGACTGTAGTCTGCAGATGTAGATTTTGGCAGACATGCTCCCACCGCTACGGTGCACGTGACTACCACGATGATTTTAAATAGTGTACGGTAAAGAATGGGGGAAAGCACAAATATGCAGCTTAAGGTAAACTCATAAATGGCTGGAATTAAAAAAAATAAGGCGGAAATATGAAAAAATGCTGGAATGTGTATATGTACAGTGCGTAGTTAGCATGGATGCCGAGTCGTCGGTTGTTGTCTGGTATTTACTTGTTTGGAAGGTCATATTTCAGTAAATAGTGAAGTGCAGAAGATGTTTTTGGGACACTGAGTTAGGGTTGGGCGTTTCAGAGTATTGTATGATGTGGGCGAAGCTTTGGCGTTCTGAACCGTGGATGGTGTTTAACTCTGGTTATTCCTCTATCAACCTCATCTTGCATATTGCGGGTGGAGTTTTTATCTTAGATTTAATTTGCCTCATATTTCACCGAGCCTATAGTCTTGGACTG
The DNA here is from genome assembly GCA_009936485.2 of Gymnarchus niloticus. Taxonomy (NCBI): domain Eukaryota; kingdom Metazoa; phylum Chordata; class Actinopteri; order Osteoglossiformes; family Gymnarchidae; genus Gymnarchus; species Gymnarchus niloticus. The sequence goes on along the minus strand of JAACJT020000013.1, from coordinate 12,664,386 downwards.
CTGCTCTGTTGCGCATTTTTCCCTATCCCTCTTGCCCCGCCCTTCCTGTGGAGGGGCAGCTGTACACCGAGGTAACTTCCTGTTTTTCTTGTTTTAAAAACGGGAGAGCGAGACGCACTCTCAGCTGTTTGGTCTGGTTTCTGGGAAGGGCACTATAAAAGCTGACATAACCTGGCCTTTCCCTGCTACACGCCAGCAAGACTCAAATCGATTACCTACGTTTAGCCTCACTGCAGATATGTTTATCGAAACATTTCAAAGGTGAGGGCGGCCGGGTTCATGCTTACTGGCCCTGTTTGAATAGCATGAACAAATGGAATCCAAGAGGTATGCAGTTCAGTTTTGGCAAAGAAGCATTTCTAACATTTAAACAACGTTACACATACAAGTGCATCTGCCCTAATGCAGCTATGTGAAAGTAAATTTGGGCATGCTACACCCTTAATAAAGTTTAGATCCTGCCATCTGAGGTGCCCGAGGGTGCGAGGGTGTGGTATGATCCGTTACCATCTCTCTTCATATTGTTCCCCGTATTGCTGAACTTCCCTTTGGATTCACTTGGACCACACGGCTGTTCCTTCAGGGTTTTCCTTATTAGTTCCTCTGAACTGCCAACATCCTTTCATTCTTTTGGAGGTTTGCCTCTGTAAATCTGCAGCCTTACACTTTGTTTGTGAGGCGGAAAATTTCGGAAAGGGTAGAGGCGGAGGCAGGTGCCCTTTCTTAATGGCATCGCCAAGGAAACACACGGCTCATGCTAGCTTTCACAGATGTAAAGGCCAGATCTACATGGTTTCTGGAGATTCAATAAATCCTAGGTGGTGACCTGATTTAAATGAAACGCTCCCTCAAATGGGTGGTGGTCACATCCCCCAAATGCTGCCTGTCCCTGTCATGTTACTCACCATATCCCAGGCTGAGAAAGTCCTGCTGCAGTGTAGGTTGCACAAAGGAAAAGTTTCCAGCATCTTTATCGGCCACTGGGAGGTCATAGTTCAACAGTCACTGCTTTGTTAGAAAGGTGAGCCATTGAGTTGAGAGATGAAATGAGCAGGTCAGGTTAAAATAGCTTAAGTCAGGATAGCCATTCCTGAGAACTTCCTTGGTCAACGGACCAGTAATATATTGGTGTGCATGGAACTTTAAATCATGGAAATGTAATTTTGCTTTCTTGCTGTTTGTGATAGGGACTGTCAGTACAGTTTGCATGTTAGTGTTGCTGTAACCTTGACCTGGAGTCTCCTATTCAGATATTTGGCTCTACTAACCTGGGACGTACTGTGTTCAGTGATTATTTAGCTCTCTCTTGATACAGACCAGCTTTAAGAATAACGAGAGGGGTTACGTCTTATGAGCTGCTTGGTATTCAAGGATTCATTTCTCCCAGGTCTTCACACTTCTGTGAAAGCTGAACTTTTCAGAGTTAATTATACCAGTGAATTACCTCCTGGAATTACCCATGATTAGTTACTTACCCTGGTGTTGATTACACCTGATTTAAAGAGCTCCACCAGTTACGGGTCTTGAAAAGCAGCTGAAGATTTTTGCCAGAAGTGATCGAGAGACTGAAAGTGCAGAAAAGATGTGTTGTCACAGTTTTGGCAGATTAGAAACAAACCAAACAAAAAACACGTCAGTTTTCATTTGACTGTTATTCACTTATCATGGCAGTGAACTGTGAAAAAAATACTATGAGAAATTATAAAGTGTTTTGAGCCTGGTGTTTGTTCTTTGAGGCTCACAGTAATATCTCCTTTTGTTGTAAACTTTGATTGATGTCCCTGCAATTGGACTCAAATTTTTTGGCATAAAAACTGAACTGCGATGTGCAGAGTTTTTGGCTAAAGACACCTCAGCGGTGTGCCGTTGTGCCACTTTAATGAGGACGTACCAGACTTCTGTTGAGGGTGTTTTATGAGGACCCTGCACAGTGCACACCAAAAGGCTGCATTTGTTGTTTTTCATGTGCAAAGTGGCCTCAGCTTTTACTTTGTAATTCACGGTTAAAGTTCACCAATTACACTTTGCCAGAATATCTCAGGCCACAAAGATACTCTAGGCTCCTCAAATAAAAGAGTAAAGGTGACTAGTCAAAGTGGGATTTGGTTTGCTGTGAATACTCTGACTCAGAACCAACCAATCAATGCTGGTGCCAAATGAGGCTTCAAAACCCGTGGTGGGTGGAAGTATGCCAAACCAACCAATCAATGCTGGTGCCAAATGAACGCTTCAAAACCCGTGGTGGGTGGGAGTATGCCAAACCAACCAATCAATGCTGGTGTCAAATGAGGCTTCAAAACTCATGGTGGGTGGGAGTATCCCGAACAAACCAATCAATGCTGGTGATACCACTGGTTTGAAACCTCATTTATCATATCAGTAGTGGGAACCGAGGTTAAGGCAGGGATAAGCAGCCCTTTGAAGGTCTAAAAATGGTGGAAATATGTCTGGGATCGTGAGACACTCCCTCCAGTTCCCTGCTGTATATTACGCTGTTTGGTGTTTAGAGAGTTTCTCTGAATCTCGATGTTCTTTATCGAACTGGGTTCGGATGAAAGGCATATTCTCTTCGGCATTTATATCTACAGGCAAAAATCAACTTTAATGGCTTTAATGAGCATTTCCTCACTTAGGCAGTAAAGAGATGTTAACTTCATGATTTATGTAATTTAGTGCACAGATGGCATATAGTCTGTGTAACTTTTAAGTTTTGTACATCTCATATTATTGCAGAAGTGCCATGAAATATGTGCTTTTTAGTCATGGGTGCACATCCTTCCTTCAGGAGTGTGAAATTGCACCCTGCAGTGGAAGCCTTCCAGAAACACTCAGGGGACACGCGAAAAGGCATCTAATGAATGCTGTGTGTTTTACATGGCTTTACAAAAACTGTAAAATAATGGTAGAATCATTTTATTGTTATTCTGCTATAAGCGACTCAAATATCTTTGTCATGCAGGTGTTTGGATATTCGACTCTTCCCACTTGTTGCCAATGACGTTAAAATAATTAAATTTTCGTTTTTCACTTGTCAGTTTTAGTTCCTCTTAAGTCCGGGTAAAATTAGCTTGGTCTCAAGATGGTTTAAGTGTCCCTCGCTCTGCACCGTTTCGCAGCTAGCGGCTCCGTCTGCGAGAGACCAGTATCTGTCCCTGGTGGGTTCCGGAAGCTCAGCTGCGATGATGCCGTTTCAAGAATGTGGGAGTGACTGAGCCACGGACGCCTAAGCCTGGTTATCACAGGCGGTAACACCGCCGTCGTGGTACACTTTCTGACTCGCTCTAATGAGAGAACAAGCGGGAACAAGCGAGGGTAATGCTCATCGGTGTGTGTTGAAAAGTGTGGGGGAGAAGCCAGGAGAGGCCATGTCACTGCAGCCAAGGTGTAGATCATGCCCACGCACTCAACATATATTCCCCCCGTCAACAGCTTGCTATCAAAGGCTCCCTTCAGAGAGCAGGATAATGCTGCCGAGCTGAATTCACGTTGAGTTGCCTTGGTGACTATGAACTGCCCTGTGTGAAGCATCCAATGCTTTGACAGGGCTGCTATTACATGGCTTCTCGGTTGGATTGCCTTTGCCGTACAGCCGTGTTGATTTTCAAAGGCAACACGCGCAATATGACATTTCAATGCCTTTGAACACTTAGATGTTTACTGGAATCCAAAGGTGCCCAACTGGTTTTGGTTTGATTATTCAGACTACTTTTTAAACAGTTCCCTGAGGAGTTGTCAGTACTTGAGCAATCAATATTTCCGTGTTTTCTGTCATTAGTGTGCAAGTAGTCATCTCACTCTGTATTTACGCTATTCAGGTCCATAGGATATGGATCAGATCTTTAGAGGTCTATTAATAATTCACAGCAGCAGGTCCTGTCTTCTGTGTGCCCAATCCTGCTTCCTCTTGGGGGAGGATGATCCAGCGTAACTCTGCACTCCATCTGAGAAGGGCTTCGGTTATGAGTCTAAAGCTTTGTGGACGGACTTGCAGACTATAGATGCAAAGCTGCAAAAAATCATTTAAAGAAGTCTAATAAAAATATACTAACATTTAGGTTTGAGGAAGTTCACATTTGTTTGAAACTGATAAAACCCAGCATCAATAGCACAGAACATCAACATCACAGAACACATCAATGTGTTTGGTCAACGTGCTTCAGGAAGTAAAAATCTGGTGTGACATTTCCCTCTAGTGGTAAGTTGTAGAAGTGCATTCCACAGTGACATTCTCATCGATCATGCAAATCCGCACTGAAATGCCTTTTGTTCCATCGTCTGAGTTTGTCGACTTGTTCGGTTCATGTGGATTATGTTTTTTTGCATAAGTCAGCCGTTTCAGGCTGACGTGAAAAGCCTCTCTTCGAGTTCTTTAGTGTTCCACTTTATTCCAGGTCTAATTTGGCTTCAAAAACAGTCTGGTCCATTGTGTACTCTAGCCTTATGCCCTGTGCTGCCTGAGATCAGTTTCATTAGGATAAGCTTTTGGGAGATGGATGGATGGACTAATAAATGTGTTTTTAAAATGTCTTGATCAAAACCCTAGGTTTACAGTGTTTCGCATGTCAGAGTTATAAATATTTCACAGATAAGGCACTGCATATCTCCTCCGGTTGCTCAGCCTCTGGTCTGGGGGATCTCTCGCCTGGTTCTAATCGAGGTCCCTAGGCATGACAGTTATCAGTCTCATGTCAGCTCCCCTACCGCAGAAAGCCCGGTTCTGGCCATGGAGATAGAGCTGCAGGAGGTGGACAGTGACACCATCACCCTGGAGAGCATCTTCAAGACGTGGCTGCATGACCAAGGAGGCCAAAGAGAGCACCTGCATCTGCTGCTTCCTGCCCCCCTGCAGGGGTCCGCCTGTCACCCAGGTATCCGCTCCCCTTGCAGGCCTCCTGCTAAACAAACATAATGTGTCAGGTGTGAATTGCCTTTGACATTTGCACTGATGCTCAGATCATGCAATTGGTATGGCCCAGTGTATCCAAGTGTGCATAAATGCTGTGTCCACACTGCCCCCTGCAGTCTGCTTGAAGTGTGACATGCAGGAGAGACTGCTGAGCCCCACTCTACTGCCAGAAGTTCCGGATCTTGGTGTCAAGACGGAGAGCATCCGGGACTTTTCCTTGCCAGTCAAAGACCCATCCTGTCACAGTGCTCTGCCACACCAGCTCACTGTCATCAAGTAAGGCTGGGCATGGTGCAGATCTCCTCTTGTGTCAACAGCCCAGTATGGCTAAATTTAATGGAACTTAGTGCCATAGATCTGTCTTACTGCGGGGCCTGCGGGCTACTGTTTCTTCTTAAATCTTCCCTCAATTCATCACAAAATAAAGAGTGAGGTAAGTATCCCCCAGGGAGAGACAGCCAGTCTGATCTCTCCTCTGCAGTAAGATGTTAAACTGGCACTCTGTACAGAGCAGGAGACACAGTCCGCAGGCAGAGGAGCACAGGAGAAAAGCCAAGCCAGCATCTAATACCGTTTGACACTCCCCTCAGCCGCCACACCCCCTCTGGTACCACCTCTCCTTTACATGTTTTGCATGTGGTGATCCGACTCTGACTCATCCTGCTAAATTCTGACGCTGATGTTTTAAAACGGGGACTAGGGCCTTGGCCCTGCAGCTTCGAAGCTCTCACCCCCTCTGCACGCACAATGGCCAGGCTACTTTTAATGCAAATGAGTCGATGGAGCTCCGGATAACACCTGACCGCAGCGTGCACGCAAACAGAGCTGCCATTGTCCGTGTACGTTCCTGAGGTGTTTTTGTCTAATACAGGTATGAGGACAGTACGGTGGTAGCACGTAAAGGGCCTTTGTGTGTTAGACTTTTAAAACTGTTTGTGTACCTAAGGGGGGGGATGTAAATCTATATGTGTTTGAGGGTCCTGAAATCCGAAGGGGTGTGTGAGTCTGTACTCTATGGGCTGCCCCTCATCGTCCGGCCCACCAGCTGCTGGCATCTTGATTGGGACGAGATGGAAACCAACCACCATCACTTCCACGCGCTCTGCCACACCCTGAGAGTAAGTCCGGCCAGGTCCGCTGCGGCATTTGGCCGTCCTGGTGCATGTCGGCCTCCCAGTCCAGCCTTTCACGGTGCACCTGTCATGTCTGTGGGACCCCCAGAGTCGCGACTGGTTTCTGCTGGCGCGTCACGAGTCACCCCCGGCCGCTAGCGCACACCCCACGGCGTCTTTTCACTACGTGCTTCAGCCGGCAGCCTCCCTTTCCCTGCTGCTTAAACCCGTTGCCGGCCGGGAGCTGCTGCTGCCCTGCAACATGCCTGTGTCTGTGGAGGACCCCCCCGATGGCCCACTCACCAGCATACAGGTCCGCACCACGACCTTGCCCATACCCACCATCCAGAGTGTTCTCAGAGCAGAGCACCCACAATCCTTTTCACTAATGAGTCTCATTGACTGTTGAGAGGCAGACAGTAAGTTATGTGTATTTATATTTTTATATGCCACGCCTTCCTAACGTAATTTCTGTGACGTGATCGGCAAACTGCTAGTAAGAGCAGCACCTCAGACTGGGGTAACAGGAGTTTTACGTCATCAGCTTTAAAAATCTCAGTAGAAAAAACTAAAACACAGCAGGAGAAATAAGGATGTAGGTGAAGTTAGAGTTGAAGTTCTGAGGGAGCGGTGGACTTCTGTTTGTCCTCTTTGGTTAGGACTGACAGCAGGTCAGCTCTGCCAAGTCGAGGTTGCTGACGTTGCAATTTGAACAAGAGAGAAAGAGTGAATTACTACTGATGAGTGATGGGACACATGAGGCTTCAAAACCCGTGGGGGGTGGGAGTATCCTGAACTTCCAATCAATATTGGTGCTAAATGAGGCTTCAAAACCCATGATGGGTGGGAGTATCCCAAAACCAACCAATCAGTGCTGGTGCTAAATGAGGCTTCAAGACCCATGATGGGTGGGAGTATCCCGGACTAACCAATCAATGCTGGCTAGAGCGCCACAGGTTTTGAAGCCTCATTTGTTCCATCACTAATTTCTCATACTGAGAACCTGATAGACACAACTGAAGACGTACAGGAATTTCACTTTACAGCCAGGCCTTAGTAGGAACCGAGGGGCTGGCTGTCATGGAACAGCAAAGAACACAGTCATGTGGCCAGGATCTTTGTGTAGTTCTACCTGTCACACTTTCCCTAACAGGTTATAAATTGGTATGTGGTGCTTGGTTTCATCTGGTAACCTTCACTGCATTGTCAATACCTGGACTCAGATCAGTGCCTTCGCTTTTTTGTTGTACGTTTCTCATCCACATAGTTTTCATGTTGACTTCTGAGTGATGTTTAGTCTGAACCATTCCTGGCCATTTGATAGCCTCATTGTTCCGTTTGCCCATATGAGGGAATGCATCATCTAAAGATGATTCAGATTGTGTATCTGAAGAAGAGCTGTCAAAATGAACACTTCAGTAGAAAAGTTAGAGAGACCCAAAAAATTAGGAAGTGGGACAAAACAATATCCGAGTGTTCGGATGTCCGGTGGGCATCGTTGGTTCAATTACCCGGCAGTGGACATCACGTCGTTACCACGCCGTCTGGAGAAGGTCGTTCCTCCGCTCTCTCAGTGTGAGGATGGGTTTAAATGTTGAAAAGCCTGATATCAAAGGTGACTAAAATGCTGCCACGTTATGCTCTTTGCTCTGTAGTTGTTGCTTTTAGGAGTCTCCGCTAAGACAGATGTTGACCCCAGCACTCCAACGTCAGACTTGCTCTGCCCTGCAGTTGGGCCACCTGGCGACGCCTTCATGCTGTCAGTTTTTCAGGGCTCCGTGTCGCTTGCCTCAGTACTCTAGGCTGTTTCACTTGATGAACTTAGCAGCTCACTGGTCCTTGTGATAGAGTGACAGATTGTGAGGAGGAGTGCCGTTAACCATCAACATAGCTGTCTTATGTTGGCTTTGGTTGGTCTCATGCCTTTGTCCCTCTCAGAAGTCTCTGGCACAGCTGGAAGAAGATCCCGTGTTTAACCCCCTGTGCCTGAAAACCAACCTGTACCAGCAGCTGAGAGTCCTCCAAACCCGCAGACCATACCCCTACAGGCTACCACGCAGGGAGCAGCCCCGACCAGCAGAGGGAGCCGTCAGACAGGTCCGCTTTTCCGGGGCGGGAGGAAAAGCAGAGAAGGTAAGCTTGCGTGTGTGCATGTATGCATACAGTGAGAAGGACCTGATGAGTAGACCTCTGTAGATAGGAGACCCACCAGCTGGTACTTCCTTATTGTTTACACTCACAGTTAGCTGCCACGTTGCCTGTATGTTAAGAAATGCTGTAAATATTAATGTTACTTGGGAGAAACAAACATCAAGGTTGGTATTATTTGTTCTTCCTCTATGACATGGGACTGCATCCAGGTGTGTTTGGAGGGTGTTACTGTATTGAGGTTCCTAGCTATGCTTCTGCTCACTAGGTGGGGCTGCTTCAGTGAAAAGCAACTGAGACCTCGCCTGAGATCTCCCCTTAAAAAATTCAGGCCTATTTTCAGGCGACTTTCGTAGAAACAGTGGCCACTTCTGTAAAGCAGATTTTATCTGCTAAGCAGGCATTAGAGTGACAGGACTAAAACTGGCGCCTTTTTTAGCAGAAATGCCTGGGTGTTGAATAGCTTATTATGCTGAGTCACAGTGAAGCCGCTCTTAATGCACTCGTATTGTTTTCTCATTTGGTTTTTGTAAGATGTTCACGATCTCTTCTAGGAAAGCTCCTTGGCAATCACTTTGAGGTCCTTACTCTTCAAAAAACACTGAGTGACTATCACCAGTACAGCATGTCGGTTTCACACCTAGAAGAGCAATTACAGTCCCTTAGCTTCTTCGAACCATTCTTCATGTAGTTTTTTTGGTTTTCAGACCAGCCATCAAATGACGACTGTTATGATTCAGAATTAAAACGTCTCTGAAGAGCAGACATTGGCCCAGAAAGGGCAGGTGAGAGGATGGCAGATTGAGTCTAATAGTTTCCGCAAGGTCAAGGTTGTTAACTAGGAATCGGGAAATTGATGCGTCTCTGAAAAGCACCTGGCATCACCAGGATGGAGCCTGGCCAACGTTTTATGTAAGATGATGAAATAAAACACCTAAATACAGGACCACAGGCAAATTAAATCATCAAATAAGGCCTGGCCCATGTGGGATGTGAGATAAAGTAAAATGCTGAAATTCAGGACCCCAGGCAAGTTAAAAGCATCAAGCGTGGTCTCACGCCCCCGGGTTACACAGTTCATAATGTAACACACTTTGGAAACCATATGCGAAGCATGCGTGTGGAAAAAGGAAGTGTGATTTCTGACACCACAGCAATAACGAAACTGAATTTACATGATAGAGAGAGAGGTCTGGAGTAGCTAAAATTTAAACGGTGCGGTGAACAGTGGTATCTCTTGTCTGTATGTAACCCATATGGCTAGGATTTTAAGAACTCACAAACAGACATCAGATTCGCTCAATCTGGAAGCTTCAGGACATGTAATGCCACTCCTGTATGACCCATGGCTTGTGAGGTCGAATGTCAGCAACGCTTAAGGGCTGACCTTCGGCCCATTCGCGTCACCCCCTCGCTCTCCTCACCGTGCTGATTGCCATTGGGTCCTGGTCCTCTGTTTCGATCCAGGGCAGAGCCAGGGCCACCGTGGCACCCCTCCAGTTTGCCTCGAGCCCTCCGGCCACAGGTACGGCCCGGGCTACGAGCTGCGTCGTCTCCTTGGACAACGATGACGAGGACCCAGCCGGGGGCCCGTGGGGGCTATAATGCGTCATGATGGGGCCTCCCCATCTCTGATTACAGCTACTCAGTAAGGTCTGCTTCAGGTCACTCCTGAAAGACCACCTAACTTATTCAAGAAATAAGTTTGTATTGTTCAGCTATTTACTGTTTGAATTCTTGTTTTCCCTGAAGACTTTTCAAGTATATCCTCTGGTTCCAGAGTTAGAGTCCACTGCTCTGTCGCTATTCAATATAAATAAATTTGTTATTTCTGCATTTTATTCTCTTTTTTATATGCCTCAGACTCAATTCTGCAAGTGTGTTAATTAAATCTTTTACAAGGCAGACAATCCTAACAAGTTGCCACATTTTAAGAGCGTACTTAAAGCCACTTCTCACAACGTATTTAACCATTTTCATCAGCAGTAACAGCAGCTTGTAAACAGAGTTTCCGTATTACGCCGAGGGCTGGATGGCGTATGAGAAGGTCTCTGCTTCTTCGCAGGCTCTTTAAAATTCACTCGAGTCCTGAACTGGCAGAGATGAGAGGAAGGTTACTAGGAGATGCGTGAGTGGGAGAATTGTTTTCGCCCATGTCCGACAAAAGACCCCTGCAGGAATTCACCGTGTAATAACGCAGCACTGAGCTGACACAAACCGAGGAGCCCCCCAACCCAATGACCTCCTAACAGCGTCCCACTCAGGCTGGGGTTAATTTGGCATCAATGGGCTCCCTTCATAGCTTCACCCCTCCCTTTTTCCGGGGTGGGGGGCTGCACTCCATCCCAGGGAGAAGTTTACGTAGGTGTCAGAACAGCACGATAGTATATGCCCACAAAACTCATTAGGCATAGTCTGTCAGACACCTCTGTTCAGTACCATATTTTCTTGTTCAGTCATGCTTAGTGAACCAGCAATATCCAGATCATCAGGTCCGATCTCATATCCATATGGGATATTCTGCCACCAGTCTTCCTCCATCACGGTGAGCATAGCCAAAAGCCTCTCAAAATTCCAGGCAGGGGTTACACACTGCAATGGAAGGCACACACTCTCATACACACTAAACCACACACATTTGGCCTGCTGGAAGAACCCTACATGAACCCTGGAGGTACGTGTTACCTTACTGTTACCACAGTGTTACCCACTATGACGGACTAGACTGAGTACAAACAAAATTAAAACAAGCTAATGATACAACTATCTATTCTGACACATAGGGAAGCTGAATGATCAAATTTTTACTCATCTCTATTACACTATTCGTCATGGCTTCCTACAAATATTTTTACTGGCTGTTGACAGCCTACATTTCTTTGGGGAATTTGTTTTCTAGGCTATTTTTCATAGCAAACAAAATGATAACCAGGAATAAAAATCAGAAGTTGAACAGAGAAAACAGGAACTTAAGACCAGCATACCACCTCAGCTGCACCAACAAGGTTATGGAACTTCAACCTTAGACAGCTGGTTCCTTGATGGACTGAAACTACACAAATTCTATTTTTGGAGTGACCAGAAAAGGCGTGAAAAGGCAAATTTCTGTATATCACAATATGTAGTTGGAAATGAGACGATGTCAGGCAAGCTTAGGTAATCACTCCGTGCTCGAGGCCAGCCAAAACTGGTGTGTTTTGGTTGTGGAAAATTCATTTTTTTGTGGGTTTTTTTTTTTTTTTTTGTTGGGCATTCGAAAAAGAGGTTTATTTGAAAAATGTTGTTGGTTAGGGGCAGTAAAAAAAAAAAAAAAAAGAGACCTCAGTCCTTGACAGGCTGCCTCAGCAGACACAGACAATCCGTTCTTGCATTTAAATGAGGTAGTTCTTTAAGGACATTCACAGTGATGTTAATGGCCTTGTGGGTATTTGTGTCGACAACATAAATGGGTTTAGCAGCGTAGCAGAACCAAGCTATTTTGGAAGATTAATCCCTTGCTTTTTATAAGCAAAGTTCATAGGGAGAGAACTTGGCCTCAACTGTTATGATTTTAGATTTATATCCACAGCTGATTTGCCTACTTTTTCATTTTAAAGTGGAGGCAACAGATGTAAACAGACTCGAACCCTGGCAACATGAAGACACTGCTTTAAAGCCAGGCCCACGGGGGACTGGCAGAAGAACAGCCCGTTCCTTGTGAACAAAGCCAGGCAGACAGACTCCATTGACCAACATCCAACTGGAACTCCAGCGAGGCTATTTTGACTGGTCGTTATTCAAAAAGCACAGAATTCCTTAGATCACCCTGGCAAACCCTAATGGCAACTAGATTCAACTAGAAAGGGTTCAGATTTTGTGCTGATCTTAAGTCAGTTTGATGCTAAAACTCTAAGTAATAAACAACATTAAAAGTAACCAGTTTGCATGACCAGTGATGACAACAGTACATTTTAACATACTTTATTATTTACAACAGTGCAGCTGTTTCAAACAAGCACAGAAGATAGTGGATTAGCTTAATTGCATTTAAAATATAAACTACAGTCAATACTCTGTCTTAAAACCAAGGCCATGTATCATCAGTAACGTCTGACACAGGCTGCTTCAGTCTGACCTTATTTGGCCTAACCTTACATTATCTAACCCCAATGCTGTCACCATCAGATCATCACCCTGGCTGGGCCGACATTTTTGTTAAGAGACATTTTTGTCCCTTGTAAAGAATAAAAATGACTTAAATAAGTGCTGGGGAAAGACCGTTAGGAAACAAGCGCTTTACAAGTCTTAAAAAAATAGCCACAAATTCAGTGACAGGTCTGGTGGTAAAACAGCAAGAAGCCACAGTCTTCATTCAATCCACAACCTTCATTGAGGACACCAAGAGTGCGGGACAACACTAATGGGAGAGAGGGGGCAGCAGATCCCCCCAAAGCAGCAGAGCCACATTCCAGCTGTGGTTACCTCCTCCTGAGGCAGCTAGTGGAGCTGGTGCAAAAAAAAGCATATTCCAGTGAGAGCAAACTCAGCACAGCACTCATGTGCAGTAAAAACATCTGTCGCTCCCTCCGATCGCTGGAAGCCCCCCCCTCCTGCTCTCAGACCAAATTGTACCTACGTGGGGCGCCCCGTGGTGTAAGGCGCTCGTTCCCGCGGCGACGATGCCAAGCGCCAGGACAAGGCCGTCGGCTACTGGGCCACAGTCTCTGAGCACGCTACAGGCACAGAGGGAGGAGGTTCCGGTTTCACAGTCAAATGTTCCACCGCAGCACGGCAACGTGACGAGAGGAGCCACTCAAGTGCATATCCTGCCAGCAGAAGGCACTATTTAAATCCCCTAGTCCTGCGTTCACCAGCAATTCTTAGGTCGGGGGGGGGGGCGTGGCAAAGACACATAAGGAAATGCGACATGACGAACCTCAGAAAGACTGGCGAGATTAGCGAAAGGAATTAGATGTCCCCGAGGTTATCGTAGATGACATCAGGGAAGCGTGAGCCGGAGTACGAGTCCTGTCCACTGGCTGCCAACTTGCGTCTGGACACCTGGCTATAGATGTCTGTATGCTTGGCCCCCTTGCCGCTGTTGTTATTGTTGAGGTTGGCGCTGATCTTGCCCTGCGGCAGTGGAGGGGGGTCCTTGCGAGGCACTAGCACCTTGTTGGGTTTGGGGGCTGGAAGAGGCTTGGGGCCCTTGGCCCGGGGATGTGGCTGCTTGTTGTACGGGGGTACGGAGTAGTCATCGGCGCTCGGGTTGTAGGGGACCTCGTGGCCCAGCAGGGGGTCCTCTTGCGCCCGGTTTCTCCATGCCTTGGCCTCGACTCGGGCTTCGTCATAAAGCGTGGCCCCCTGGGGTGTTCCGCGGCCTTCCGGTTCATCGTAGATGTGTTCCAAGGGTCCTCCCTCCACTTGCCGAGCTCCATTTCGCGCCCGCCCGTCGAGCATTAGGGCCGCAGTCCTCTGACTGAGGTCCACCCGGTCGTAGATGTCAGAGTAGAGTGGCTCGTGTTTGTTGCCATGGTTACGTGTGCTTTCGTCCCCCTGGGGGCGATGGCGGGGCGCCGGCGTCGGGGTCTTGATGCTGTCCACGGGGTCAGAGTACAGGGAGTCCGTAGAGGATGGGGGCACGCGAACCGAATCTGCCGGCTCCGAGTACAAGCTGCTCTGGTCATCCTCCAGGGGGCCGTTCCTTGGACCTCGGGGCAGGGGGGAGCGGGGTGGGGTGCTGGACACTGGTGGAGGGGGATCTGGAAGGATCCGGCTCTTCAGGTTCTTCCCGTCCCCATCCTTCCTCCCAAAGACGCCGTCAGCGGAGCCGGGCTTGCTGCCCCCGGAATCGGCGTCCGGGTCGCCGGCGCCGTCGGTGTTAGAGGAGCGATTCTGCTGGAGCGAGCCGCAGTCGAGTTCAAGCGACGGACAGCTCTGGTGGCGTTCCTCGGCCTGGGCCTTCTGCTCCCGGATGGCCGCCTCCACGATCAGGAAAATCTCGTTACCCTGCTTGGTCTCGAAGGTGAAGTTGCCTGGCCCCGAGTCACACCGGCGGCCGGCCTCAAAAGAGAACATGACCTGGAGGGAGGGAAACATGAGATGGAAACGGGATGCCGAAGGGGAAGTCTGACAAACTGCCACTTTACGTTTTATTAAGCATTCAATTACTCTACACTACACGTGAACACCTCCCTGTCTGTTTATGTGGAACACTTCAGGATGGAACCCATGTGGCTTCTAGATGTTTCCATTTCACAGCCTTTTCACTTACACCTGACCAGGGCAGAAATTTGACAAGCCAACTTGTCGGAAAGGTGGCACCCTATGACAGAGGCATGCCGAAAGTCACTAATCTCTTTAGTATGACCCACTGTACTGCCAGTGTTTGCTGCTGTGTTGTTGCATGGCTGTGTGCTTAATTACACACCTGTGTCAGCAATCGGTGTGGCTTAATTAGACGATTCCAGTAATTAATAGGGTTGTCCATACAGAGTACATTTAGAACTTACTCATATCATCAAAGGGTGTGATCGTAGAGTGATTTTGAAGATGCTCACGTAGGCTGACTGCACATTTGCTTGGGATTGGCAAAGCCATACATTTGGGGAAAAGCAAGATTACTGTCCATATCGGAGACGTGTATGGGATGCCCAGTCAGAGCCTGGTGTGCAGTGACATGTAGACACTCCAGCCTAACCAGCTGTGTCACATCAAACCACAAACTTAACTATTTTCCATGTAGAACATCTCATGCTGCGAATGAACAACTGAACTTGGTTTATTTGGGGTGTGTTAAGTGTTTTTCTATGAACTATATTTAAATCCCCAGTCAGTTTTTCATCCACAATACTACTGCAAGCTGAGCCTGATATTTTGTCAAGTTCCTAAAAGGAAAGAAAAAAAATAAATAACCTTCAGAATAGCGACGGCTGTAAGAAGCCCAAAACACCTGGAAAAACTGCCCCTCCCATCCAGGGTATTAAGAGGTCCGTGAGCAGTCGAGCAGAACCCGAGCCGCAGCTTAAAATGGCTTCGACTCCTGCTAGGTGAAAGTAGCAGAGCCTGACGTGCATGCTGACACCTGCTGACGTGTGGGCGGCCATAGGAAGCTTTGCTGAAGCATCAATATCGATGTGCCACTCAGCTTCAGCATTCAGTATCGGCGTTCCATTCCATCTCATTCAGCTTTTCAACATCTTTCCATTTTCCCCTCCCAAGTCACCTGCTAATTGTGTTATGCTCCAAGAACCAAACTCTTTTCTTAAGAAACCCTAGACTGAACCTGATAGACTTGCAGGCATCTAATAAATCATTTATAAGCCTTTCTGAGAGGTGTTAATTTGCTAAATATGTTTCTCTTAACCATTACTGCAGATTGACTATTAACCCATACTTAAGAGAGTAGCAAACGAGACTATACCACAGCTCTTTGAAATCCCTAGTAATGACAGGTTCCGGCCTGCTGGTGACCCCTGACCTTATCTCGGCCGTAGCGACGGAGCAGCTTATACGGCCACACCAGCAGTGTCTTCTTGGTGTTGGGCTCCTTCAGGACCAGGCTGTCGCTATCGGCCTTCAGCCAGTACGTGCCCTGGAGGCAGCAGCGCTCCGAGGCCTCCGTCCGCTGAACACTCACCCAGAACTCGTTCACTGAGGAGGGACAGGGGCAGTGCAGAAAACTCAAGTCATCCACAGACAAGGAAAGGCACATTTCTGAAGTGTCATGTCACTGTCACGGGAACTGGCCCTCATATGGGCCGACGTGCCTTGGAGATGACATCAAGACCCTGTCTGAACGTCTGAAGACGCTGTTATCGGGCACACAGAGTACGTTAAGGGTACACTAATGGAACCAGTAGAAGTTGCTGCCTTGACACTCTCCTCTGGCTGCTGTATAAAAGTTATACTAAACGGACGATCGAAAAACCAAGAAAAACTAGGAGCACTAACAATGCGGCTGGTTGAAGAGAATAACATCCCACAGCTTTCGATTCATGGTGCGTTTACACCTGTGTGATTCTCCACTGAAACTAGGGAGAAGCCATGGTCCCCAGCAGCAACCACTCTGGAGAGAAAGCAGAAAGCCTGCCTTTAGCCTCGCGGCAGTGCGCGATGCAGCCGGGAGCGCGAGATGTGCAGAAGCGGCCTTCTCACTCGAGTGTGTTGCTCTTTCTTTCGATTCTCAGTCTCACCGGCTGACAGGAAGAGGATGCAAGTGTGTCTGCAAGAGGAAGTGTCTGCCCCCACTCTGCCACGAGAGCGAGTAGACTGAATCACTCAGAGCTTGTGACCGAGAGGAAATGATGCCTGTGTCCATGCAGCCAGTACATGAAACTGGACTGGCACGGGAAGTGACATCAAAACAAACAAACAAACAAACAAACAAACAAAAAAAAAAAAAAAAAAAACTGTCCTCTGTACAAACCCGAAATTGAATACTCCTCAACTCAGGAACTTCAGTTAGCTTAGAATGCTTTTTTGTTGCGAGATTTACACCTAAAACCCTGAATTTAAATACGAGAAATGCCTCATAGATGAACTGAATTAGTCCTTATCAACGGGATACTGCTGGTCCAGTGCCGCAGATAGACTTTTTCTGAAATGGAGTTCAACTGGGCCCTCCTGCCTCTCAGAGCAGCCTGCACCTTTGACACACAGCCTGAGGAAATCTTTGCGAGAAGGCCATTGATATCTGGGAAACACGAAAGACAAAAATTTTGGTGGGGGACTCAATGAAACACGGTGGGAATCGCTGGGAGCCGCCAAGAGAGAAACCCGAGTGAAAAGCAGCTCCTTTTGTAGTTTTCTGGGACTTCGCTTTGCTTTCCATGAAACTGGTGGTGATCTCTGCCTCGCGCTGCACCACACATTCTAAAAACACGACCATGCAGACACCAGTTGCAATATGAATTGCAGCTACTATTGCAAAGCTTCTTGCGAGCTGAGTGCAGAGGGACGCAATCCACGCTTTGAGCGTGCAGACCAGGGCTTTCAAATCGAGGTAAAGGGGTAATTGGGCTGCTAAGAGATTAGCCGAGCGTGGCACAGCCAACAACCTACGCTTATCAGTTCAACAAATACGGGCAGGTTCAGTGCACTGATGTTAAGGTCGGCTCACGCTGTGTGTTCGGTTCAGTTCCTTTTCAGACAGTTTAACATAATGTAACTCCCCTTTGAAGTAGTTAGCTGAGCAAAACTCCACTGGTACTACAGGGCAGAATAACAAGCTACCTAGCGATGATTTAAAAATTTCCTTTTACATTTATCAAAGAGAAGCTTTTGTCCAAAGTGAAATACAAGTGAGGAAAGATTAGGGTCAGAGAGTATGGTTGACCATCATCCAGCAGTTATGGTTAAAGGTCTTGTTCAATGGCCTAACCGTGATATGTTACCATTCTGGTCACAGGATTTGACCTATGACCTTCCAATCATTGACACAGAACCCTAGCCTGCTGACCTACGCACTGCCCTATTTCCGGAACAAACCCAACTTAGGCAACCACAATGCTGCAACTTTACTAGGTTAATAAAATACATGACTAGGACACCGTGCTAACTGTACTTCCTATGGATGTCTAGCCGTTTTTTAAGATAATGGTCTCATCTTACCTTCTTCTCTAGAGTAGTAAATCAGGTTCTCAGCCATCTGGAGCTCCTGCTGGCCGTTGGTGTCTGTCACACTGCCCTTCTACCGAGAGAGAGAGAGAGAGGAGCGTTCAGTATATATGAAGCCACTCGGCAGCAGGTCTGCGATGAGGGTTTACCGATTTTATGTTTTTATGAGCAGCTTGGCTCTGCTGGGTGAGCAGCAGCGCTAACCCACTAGCAGCACTGTGAAGCCACCCCACCCCCGCCACAAACATGCAGAGTCACACTCCCTTCCTGGGTGTGCGGCCAAGGTCCTCACCTGGAAAGCGATCTCACACATCTTTTCCACCCACTCAGCGGTGGTCTGCTTGTCCGCAGCGAAGATGTGCATCTTGTCATTGGTCTCCACGCAGAAGGCGGCCATGTTGTCCTTGGGACAGGCCTCGGTGACGGCCGGGAGGATGCTGATGCATTCGGCCAGCCGGATGATCTTCTTGTCCAGCTTCTTGGTGTTGAGTTTCTCGCTGGCATTGCTGCAGTCGAAGAACTCGAGCCGTGCGATTCCGTTTTGGCTGGCCGGGTACAACACAAACCAGTTCTTCTTCCATTTCTGAAGGCCGGAGAGAGACGCCACCACCCAATGTCACTTTAAACACAGTACATGACAGATGACACTGAAATATGATTACAGAAAGTGTGAACACTTATTATACATTTCATACCCCGTTCCTTTTTTCAAAAGCAAATTTCAGGCGATACAAGGCGTATTTTCTTTAGCCATGATGCAAACCCTTGCATAAACGCCCCATCAGTGCCATGGCTTGCGTAAAAGAAAGTACATTTCACCAATTCAAATCTTCACATGCGTCTATCACTATGCGCTACAGGAGGACAGCAAGGTTACTACTGGCTGGGGTGACGGAGGCATCACGGCGAAAGGTTTAACCTTTTATGACCCCTCTAGCCTATACAGCTCCTTCCTCTACGGCACAAAAGACGGAAGCAAGAGGTTTCCTCAGTAAACAAGAAACATCGAGTGGGCAGCCGGAGGTCCGCGGGCTTGGGAAGGAACGCTCACGACGAGACACGACCGTTGACCAGGCGGTCTGGGGGTCTTCCTCACAACCAGTGCAGCCTGTCTCGCTCTCCCCCATTCTATTGCATATCCATGTATACCGCACTGGACTTCTGACTGAACCCTCACGTGTTCAGTCACATTCACCCATATACAGATGCCACGTCGGTAGCATTATGGAAGCAAGCAGAACAGCGGAACACGAGGCCAAGTCGTCACAACAACCTTGTCATCGACCGTGACAGTACTTGGCAACTGCTCATGACTCCGATACTAGACTTTAATACTGGCAGTGGGAACATGTAAACTAAATACTGCGTACTGAGGTTAGATACGAGAGAGTTTTAAAAGGTGTTGTGATGTCTCTGGAGAGAGGCTTGACGGCTGCTGCTAGTGTGGGTTAACAGAAGAAAAGCCACCAATGCACACCTGTGAGGAGGAGGATGGCTAGCTGGGTGGCCTGCTCGGGAGTAAGGGAGACTGCACTGGGACCCTCAGCCTGGGCCGAGACCCCCTATAGCTCAGGCTGTTGGAATACGAGCCTTCCAGTCATATGGGGTTCTCAGAGGGGCAGACAGCGAGGAAGTGACTTAGGGAAGTGCGTCAGGCTTCAGCAGACACACTGCCAGCTGGCCAACTCAAGGCTGGAGGGCAAGTCCATACCTTTATCTCTATTTCATTATGTTTTAAAAGAATAACACCGTAATTTCCCTATTTAACACCCCTGGAGGCTTTTACCTGAGATCAAAATTTCATCTTTGACTTACCGAACTGACCAGTCTAAGGATTTTTGCTGACCCTTTCATTTCAACGCGTTGCTTTGCTACCTACAGGAAACCGTGTTGGTAAATGAAATTGTAAGTATGGTCAGGACTGAATATGAGGTATATATAAGAAATATGTACATACATCATGATCTGTGAACGTTAAAACAAATTGATACTTAAAGGAGCACGTCCTTTGTATTATGCTTGTATAGTATTGTGTAGTATTGTGTAGTATTACGCTACAATGATTTTTTTTGACAAATGTAGGGTATATCTTGACAAATCCCTCCGATTCATAATTTAGCAAATGCACGGTAACGTATTTAATGATGGATGTGTGAGATTTTACATCATTTTTTATTATATTTAACATCAGATCTATTATGAGATTTGATGTTTCCATTTGGAGATGTTTCTTCTTTCTGCTCAGTTTTAAATATATTAATGTACATATAGAATAATATTTCATGATGATGGCCATGAATAGAGAATAAAAATTAATGGAAATAAAAATTTTCAGGTACTGGTAAGGGGTGGGGGGTTGTCAACTACCCTATAAAGTTCCCCCCCCCCACAATTGTCCATAAAGTCATCAAACACTAAAAGGGGGAAAAAGGAAAAAAAAAAAAAAACATTCGGTAATAAGGTATGACCAAAAAAATAAAGAAATACAGAAAAAAAAAAAAGCATTTCTTTTTCTGGACTGTGAAAGTGACAGCTATGGTCCCTAAAATAGTAGCTAGATTTTAATTATTTCCATGGCAACCACTGCCACAGTTGTAGGTGTGAACTAAAGGGAAGGAAGGCATGGTAGAATGGCTTGAAAGATAGAAAACATACAAATGAGCCCCGGTGTGCAGAAAGCAAGCTGACAGCTTCCTGAAAGCATGCGAGCTGCTGGAAGGTGCGTGAGCATACGCACCTGCTGAGCACTGAACTTTACAGATCCTCAGTTAACGGTATGCCACAGCGCCTTGCCTCCCAACCATTTTTAACGTCTGTATGGTGCTTGGACACGTCCCGGGTCAGCAAACTCACCGATGCAGCGGATTAAATTGCCGACTGGGACCATCCAAACAGAATCTGACAGGCGAAGGGATAAGCCGTCGTTATGCGTCTCCTTCCCCTAATGCCACGTGGGATACAGCTGAAGGAGGTCTCAGCACCACAATACGTCAGTAGGCCTGAGCTTATAGGAACAAGACCCACGCAAGTCTGAATAGCTTCAGTTTTACAGAAGTCAGAGAACAGCCCTGGACGGGGTGCCAGTCCATCACAGGGCACAAGGCTGGGGTACGCCCTGGACGGGATGCCAGTCCATCACAGGGCACAAGGCTGGGGTACACCCTGGACGGGATGACAGTCCATCACAGGGCACAAGGCTGGGGTACACCCTGGACGGGATGACAGTCCATCACAGGGCACAAGGCTGGGGTACACCCTGGACGGGATGACAGTCCATCACAGGGCACAAGGCTGGGGTA
>JAACJT020000013.1:12628886-12643224 GCA_009936485.2 Gymnarchus niloticus | reverse complement strand
AGTCCATCACAGGGCACGAGGCTGGGGTACACCCTGGACGGGGTGCCAGTCCATCACAGGGCACGAGGCTGGGGTACGCCCTGGACGGGGTGCCAGTCCATCACAGGGATAAACCACGGTAAAATATACAACAGTACAAATACTATGTCTGAATACCATTAACATTATTTTTCAAACCTGCGGTTTTTGCAGTAAAGCTGTGTCCAGTTGAACTGATACCAGCACAGTGCACTACATAGTAAAGATGCCAAAAATCTCATCATTCATATTCAAACTAACGAATAACGATATTCTGCAACTCCGCCTCCTTGGTCTGACAATTTTCTCGCCGCCCAGCGAATGTCTCCATGTTTCAATGAGGAAAAAACTGAAATGGGGTGAGCAAATTTCAGTGTGTATTTCTACCGTTTAATCATTTTGGTACATTTTAACAGTACTACGACAACTGTGAGCAAAATTTCATACCGTTAAATCACTGCAGGGTAGATACATAAATTCAAACATATACACACACACACACAATTACACTCTCAGGGTAGATAAATATCCTTTGATTCTGATAAGGAACCTGTAGAACACACACTCACCAGAAGTGGGATTTGAACCCCCTCCCTGGACACGCTACTCACCACATGGTCCTATCCAAACTAAAGTGTTCCTCTCTTTATTATATTATACATTTCTGGATCATAGAGAACTGCTGTAAACAAATTCTACACTAAACTATGGCGTTTACATTGACGTCTACATACCTGAAACACACCATGCTTTCAGAGTGTGCCTGAGACAGGATACCTTTCCCGCAGTGAGATTTACATAAATGAGACACTCGCTCAATCCCTGGAGGGGACAGGCACCCAGTTTCAGTCATCTTTTAAACAAATGTAGATTTAGAACATTTCCCTATGATTTTCCGCATTCACTACAGCCAGATAAGAGCTCTGAGGGGAGGAGGATTCAGTCGAAGTGAACGAGCGTAGCCCGTGGGAGGGCTAGAGTGAAAGGTCACAACCTGTAGGGGGCAACCATCAAAGCTGCAAGAAGTGATACTGCTGAAGGCAATGGATGCTTAGAGTCTGTCGAAGCCCGCAGTCATGGGATGGTCACATATCAGTTTCAACCCAACAAGAGCCAACCAATCGCCGGATGAGTCTGTTCAACCTAACCGCAACTAAGAGCAAATGGGAAAGAAAACTCGCCCACCGCAGGTTTTGAAGGCCCAGGTGATCAGGCACTGCCTGTCTTTGTGGTCCCTGTAAGGGCAGACTCATTCGGGATGCTCCGGAACATTTTTCCAGGGCGCTTCGGTCTAAAACGTAATCATTAATTAAGTGCATGCATAGGACTCTAGACCAGAAAAAACACAGGGCTAAAGAGATCTAATCAAAACGAGACCATCAAAAGAGACAAAAACCACGTATGAACACGCACACACAACACCGAATCAGATTCCAGCCTGTATCATACCCTCGCTCTCTACCTTCGTACCTTTACACCTCAGACCGGGGGGTCGTCGGGTCGAGCGAGGGCCAGAGTGTGAGAGCACAGTCAGGGACGACCTGACCGCGGCCTTCAAATTGCAAGCAGAGTCCCTGTGGCACCAACCAGCGTGAGTGCAGGGCTTTCCGGAAAGGCAGAGCTCCATAAGCCGACGACCTTCCGCTTTCTACATTCTCGTCATTCATCCGTCGGTCTACCTTAAAAAAGGCACCCCATCATTACGGTCATGGCGTTCCTGACCACAGATTAGCATGTGGCTTATTCAGTTCAACACTTCAGAACACAACCTAATTATTCTACACACAACAAACTCCCTTGCCGCCCCGACCCCAAAATTTCATTTCCTCCACCCTGAAATGGTATATTAAAAAGAAATTTGAAATTACGAATGACTTCACGCCTTTTGGACCACTCTAAGATTACAAACGGTTCTGTGAAGCAATGGAGACCCTGTCTGTGGCCTCAGTTTGGCGAATCCAGATGAGCACCAGCTAATATTAAATTTTCAAAAGCGGGTCCAATATTTACCATCACCATCGCATTTCCGCCCTTACAGTTAACATCATGTTACAATCAGACCAAAGTCAGAAATGTCTATTTTTTGGGCCAGCTGCGCAAATGAGGAGTTCCGTCATAAACTGATCAGCACACGACTGATAGCTTGAATCACTTTTGTAAACCAACTGGCGAGGGACCATGACTACTGTTGTACGGCCGTTAATTTCAGCACGGCTGACATTCCACCTTCTGCAATTAACAGAGCCTACCAAGCAGTTTCACTCTGCCAACGAGTGCGGACAACATTACTTGTGCATGTGCATTTATGGAGGTTGCAGATTTAGTCCAGAGCACTGGATTACTTAGAAGCTAGTATCGCAAGGACTTTGCTATTACTGGATGTCAGCAAATCCTGAGATATACATGTACTGATAAACAGTAAAGAGAAACTAAAGTTAGACTGGGCTAAACAGGTCTGCACCACTGATGCAGTATCGGTTTATTCCGGGCCTGACGCAAACTATTGAACGAAGAGTTTGATCGGAGTGTTTTTTTTTTTTTTTCTACTTTGGAAAGTTTTGTCCTCCGTGGTCAGGTGGTGTTTGAGGTATCGGCCTCAGGGTTTGTGATATCACCTCACCCATGCACCCCGATGACACACCAACCCAACCTGGACCAGGAGGAAGCCCACCAGAGCCCGCTGTTGTTTTTCAGGTAGCAGCGGATTCTCCGAGTGCTCAAAGTCGCGGTATCAGCCTGGATGATGGGAGGGTTTGGGCGAGGGTAGCGGTACTCGTACAGAAACGACAGACTTGTTGCCGAGCTCGGTCACCGCCCCCTCTCACTGCGGAGGACCGGCTGCGTGGTCTGGGTGTGTCCAGGTCTCCAGTCTGGTGTCACAGGCCGTGACATCTAGGGAGACTCTGATGAATAAGAGCAGGCCACAGTGGACACCACGCCCACAACACCATGTGTTCTAAACAGATACTCCAGGGAACCGACGGAGTAAGGAGAACCAGTCTAATTATCATGTTACCTCGTAGACGTTGACGCTGTTACACCCAGGACCACGACTGCAGGGCTAAAGCCTCCTGGAAAGGTCACCAGGGCTGGCTAGTAAAGAAACAAACAGTCCCTCATGACCGCAAATGTACAGGACACTATGGTCACAAAACCTTTACGGTTGTCAGCGGTCCTGTTGGTACCATCTGGACAGAGCCCTGCCGTGGTTTAAAAGTAACTGCATGGCCTGTTTTCCCATGTGCACACAAGCTAAAACACATGAAATGCCCATCCCAAATGCCGCTCAGAACTCCAGCCCATGGGCCGTTCCAATACACTGCATTCTAATCAACCGTGATTAACACGTGATTAACACGTACAGGTACAGCAAAAAAAAACAGTCAACTTCCTGAATTTTCACGTGTTGCACGGAAGTCTGTGAACACGCTTGTAAATATCAACTCTTGGGAATGGGAGCTACTAAAAGGTGAACCCAAAACCAGTACCGCTATCCTTGCCCTGCCCCTGCTATTTTTCCCGCCACATCGGACCATCAAGGCCAGCCCGCTTCCAGCTAACTGGCAGCGACATGGAACAAGACTGAACGATGACCACAAAGCCCGTGCTAGCAGGAGAACCGACGGGGCAAATCCTGGAAGACTTCTGCTGAAACTCGAAGCGAGTTATCCACACAGCGCTCAAGGTGCGTGGTAGAGTCTGGTAGAGTGCTGACTTCCAACCGGAAGAGAACAATGCAAGGCAGAACGATACTCGTACAATAGTGTGCGTGAACCGGTCTTGGGTTGATCTTTCCTGTGTTTTGGCAGCACATGTGTGAGGCACACAAGTGCGACGGCACACAAAAGCACATGATAATCTTGCACAGTTCATTTCAGCCCAGGATCCTCAGCTCCTCCTACACACACATGTCATCTGAGGCTGGGTACCACACACTGTGACATCAGCAGCCCACGCAAGTCACCACTGGGAGCAAAGAGGGCAGCTACACTTAGTTCTGGGGGAGGGGGGGAATCCAGCATGGAAAAGCTAAACATGTGTGGGCTGTGGGGGTCCCTTCACAACTGAGAGCCCTCGTTCCCCTTCGAAGTCACGTGACAGAGCCTCCAGAAAGAACATTACTGATCACTTCATTGACAGCCAAATGAACAGTCGACTTAATTGCCTAGAAGTGTGTGAATTCGTGTGCGTGTCCGCACGTCACGTGACCGATTCAGGGTGTACCTTATTGTTGCTTGGGTGAAGTCTGGATCCTCCAAAATGGATAAACGGTGAAGGAAAATAAGTAACTGGATGGATGGACAGGTCCCAGGTGAAACCAGGGTCATCGCATCACATGGCATATCACTTAGTCGATGCTTCTGTCCAAAGCAAATACTTTTTACTCTTTCAAACAACCTCCTACCCGACATTACGAAAGGTGGGCCTTCTCCATCACAAGCCCTAGCCTATCCATGTCACCCCATTTTTTTTCAGCAGAACTGTGGTGGAACTGCGGTGGAACTGCGGTGTCACAACACTCGGCCCTACCCACCGACACATAAGCAATTCCTGCCTAATCAAAGCAGATATTCAGTTCAAAAGCCATAAGGGGGAAACACCAGCAGAGCTGAGGCAAGATATAAAGCACCGGCTTATCCTCCCTTCACCAGAAGGGACACGGAAAAGCCCAGACGCTCTGGAAAGAACCAGTAAGAGACAGCCCAGTATGTCTCTGTCAGGAGTACAGCTATGGCCAGGTATCACGCCCAGATCACTGGATATGTGAGGTGTGTGGGTAAGGTGTGTACCACATTCCACTCCTTCACTCTTGTTTCTAAGTTTGCATACCTACGTCTCACTCAACTGATGTGCGTTATTGTGAAACGACCAAGCTGGCCCACATTCAGTCGACTCCGAAGAGAAATAGCGAAGGCAGTGGGAGACAGGACGTTTCCCTCTAAGCGACTTCTCCAAGCAAAGAGGAGCTCTGCGTTGACAACTCTGACAGACAGCACAGGACGTTACACATGGTTAGAATCAGCAATAGTGGGATATAATGTTCTGTTTGGGTCAATGAAAACCTTACATTTGGCCTGGCTTTCAAAGCATAAAGAGAGAGAAGATAAGTGGGGGTCTTGGAAACCTTTCAAAATCTGTCAAAACTGAGATCCCCCCAAATTGTGCACAGCCTAAAGTGAACTGTGTGTGTGTGTGACTGTAATATAGATAGTCACCATACAGTGCAGGCAGATTAAACCTCTATTTAATCAGCTTTCCCTACTTTAATAAGAAGATCTTCTAAAATCATTTAGATGGCAACGAGACTTGAAACAGTAACATTTTACGTCGTTCATGTGACCGCCTCATGTCGTACCTGGAAATGGACCGCAGGACCATTAAGCCATTTGAACGGAAACACATTTTTTTTTAAATGCCCGTACTTTTAAAGCTATACGTTGCCTTCGTTTCTTTCCCCAGGTCAGTCTAAGCGAAGCCCAGTCACTATTCTGGTTTGCCCTCTTCACTGTCTCAGGGCTGAAACCCGGGGGGGGGGGTTATGCCCGACGGTCTCCGAGATCCTGGTGCAGCTGGCCCTTTAAATGGGGGTCTTCGCCTACCTTGCCGAACTTCTGGTGCTGTACGTAAAGTTGCCCCTCTTTGACGTACGCGTCCATGTCCCCTCGGAGAGCGGCTCGAACACGGCTCGTCTTTCTCGGCTCCTTCACTTCTCTCTTCTCGCACTTCCTATTGCTGCAACTTCCGCCCGGTGAACATCAGCAGCGCCGGCGATCACTCAGTACGACTCGGTCCGAACTGCGAGTGTCGAAACATCCTGGACGTTCACAGGAACGTTTTCAGAACCGCGTCGCTCCCCAGCTGAAGTTGCTCTGCCCTCCCGCCCCCTGTGGTCGTGAGCGAGCTTCGGTACATCTCTCTCTTTCTCTCTATCTCTCCATCTGCCTCAACTTTTTGTCTCACTTTGTCTATCGCTCTCTCTCCCTGTATATCTGTCTGTCTTTATCTGTCTCTCTCTTTATCTGCCTCAAGTTTTTGTCTCACTTTGTCTATCGCTCTCTCTCCCTGTATATCTGTCTGTCTTTATCTGTCTCTCTCTTTATCTGCCTCAAGTTTTTGTCTCACTTTGTCTATCTCTCTCCCTGTATATCTGTCTCTCTCTAGCTATCTCTCTCTCCCTGTCTATCTGTCTCTCTCCCTGTCTATCTGTCTCTCTCCCTGTCTATCTGTCTCTCTCCCTGTCTATCTCTCTCTCTCCCTGTATATCTGTCTCTCTATAGCTATCTCTCTCTCTCTCTCCCTGTCTATCTCTCTCTCTCCCTGTCTATCTCTCTCTCTCCCTGTATATCTGTCTCTCTATAGCTATCTCTCTCTCTCTCTCCCTGTATATCTGTCTTTCTCTAGCTATCTCTCTCTCTCTCCCTGTATATCTGTCTCTCTATAGCTATCTCTCTCTCTCTCTCTCTCTCTCTGTATATCTGTCTCTCTCTTTCTATCTGCCTCAAGTTTTTTTTCTCACTTTGTCTATCTCTCTCTCCCTGTACATCTCTCTCTCTAGCTATCTCTCTCTGTCTCTCTCTAGCTATCTCTCTCTCTCTCTTTCTGTCTTTATCTATCTCTCTGTATATCTGTCTCTCTATCTATCTTTCTCTCTCTATCTCTCTCTGTCTTTCTACCTCTCTCACACACTCTTCGTATCTCTCTCTTTCTATCTCTTTCTCTCTGTCCCTTTCTGTCTCTCGCTCTCACACAAACACACCATTAACAATAGATCACTATATGTGTAACTCCTGTGAAATTATTCTCTTATTTTTCTGTTATTGTTTCTGACAAATTCCTTTTTAAAATGTCTTACTGTGCTAGGCCTTAATTATACAGATGTACATATGTCTCAAACTGAAATATATCGTTATCTCAGCGTAATTAACTGACATGGATCAAAGCACTTACTGAGGATAACATTCTTCAAACATTATCACGTATTTACAGATCGAAACTAAAGCATGCTGCAAGATGTTTTTTTATTTAAAATTAGGTTTAATTCGTAACTTATTATCTATGAATTGCAGAGCAATACTATTTCAGGTTTCATATGAGTAAGGTCATTTTCAGGGCTCCAGCTATGAATTCTGGACTAATGAAAGAATACTGCGATGGGATTCCAAACATATACAGCTGTGTGCGGTATACTCTATACTGTACTATACAGTGTGGGGACCTCTTCCAGCTGTGGACCCTAGAATCCTCACTACGGTTTTTCGCTTTGCTATGCCCACGACAGAACTTAATACAATGAGCCCTTACAGAAAACAGCACTATAGCCTGAACTCATCGTCTTCTTTGCATAATTTCTGTAAGCGATCAACTTCAGCTTTTTCAGTTAAAGATGCTGATTTGCACATCAGGGTGCCGATGAGGACACCACGTTGTGGCACGACCGGGACTCGTGTAGAACGTGAAAACGGCCCCGAGTTGAGCCTAAGGCAAGTGAGTTTACGGGCTATGACGTCAACATGCATCCGCTATGGTGCTCAGCCGGCAGTGTTCCTTCTCCCTGACGGTTCTGTTTTCTTTTCTGTGTTCCTCTGTCCCTTAACTCGCCACTGCTTCATGTCTCTTGTACTTTTTCAAGCAGAATGTGGACAAAAGGTTGTCTCATCTAGGGAGACATAAGATGAATGTGTGTGTGCTTCGGTGAGGGGGTTGTCACTAAATGGTTTTGGATCTGGAACATTTTGAACAAACAGGTTCATACCCGGGGATGGGAACTCATCAGCAAGATAGGTGTCTATAGGTAATATTTCTCTCCTTCCTCTTACAGTTGTAAGATCAGCCTGCATTCTATTCAACAGAGAAGTAAATAGCACTTAGAAACAACTAATACCTAGATGTGTAACGTAATACAGGTATGAAAAGTCGAGGAGTGGTAAATATCTTTTCTGATTCCCCAAACTTCATCTGCTCTGTACCACATGTCTGAAACTTCTCTGGCACCAAGGAGGTAGGATGAATTTCACAGAGCTTCTGACTTTAATCTCTAGTCCATGTGTCCCACCCTGTACTTTTCCGTACACTTTACATTACCGCCGCCCTTCTAGCATCATTTGTGTGGTTATTTTATTTTTTTTATCTGTCCCCATTGTATGTTAGTCATTTTTTTGTGCTTTGTGGTGTTCTTTAAAATCTCTATATAGTGTAGATTCTTTATACCATGCTGAAATTCTGGTTCATTTTTGTTTTACTTCTATTATCCTACCTGAGTATCCTTGCTACTAGACTAGGAAAATCACACACTTATCTGAAATCATCAGAATCAGTTTCATTCGGTAATGGTGTTCGTTTGACAAGATGATGACTGATGACTTTGGGTGCTGTGAGTTTTTTTTACTTGGATATCTCGAGCCAGGCCGGTTTCCGTCTTTTAGACTTTAGCCTTCAAAAGAAAAGCATAATATTTATACAGGTATAAAATATAGCTGTGATGTAGTAAAGGGAGGAATAAGGCATTGGACCCATTATGGAATGTGATCATTTTGGGATGTCAGTCATTGTGTTTTTAAACTAATGGGTGGAGCAACCAGTGACATGAGGGTTAGTCAAGTGTAAAAGAAACCTGCTCCACCTGGAATTACAAATGCTGTCACTACTGAGAAATTAAATGTGAATCAACACTTGGGTCCAATTTAGAGGCCTTTGGTCTTTGAATACACTGTACTCAGTTGATTTCCAATAGAATCATGAAGTTGGAACTGAAGTATAATTGCGTGTATACACTATCACACATTTGCTGAAGGAGACCGATCACTGTGTGAAATAAATACGGGTGGCATTTTGGAGTTCTCAGAAGATCAAATGCCTGCCCTTTGGAGTCCTCTGGAATCAGAGCCCTTCCAAATGTTCTTAAAGTTTCCCGAGGTTAGTAGCCTGCACAGGAGATGGTGTTGAAGTTAAAGCCACGTGGGTTCGATGGAGTCAGAGCCGGAGCGCACTGCTCGTTGGTGCCAGCGAAGAGGAGCCCACGCAGGCCACGGCTGAGTCACCAGACGTCAGCTGGCTGCAAGTCGCCTCTTTCAGGCCCCACGTGTGTTGGGACAACAGCCTACGCTGTCTCCTTTCTGTCACAGTCTCGGTGATCGTCAAAAAGGATCAGAGCTGGCAGCAGTAAAAAGGAACAAGGCTCCCAGACAGACACCAGACACGAGGATGTCGCTGTTAATGTGACCACTGATGAACCTTGAAGTCATCTTCTCAAAATTTCGCTATTTATATAAATATATACACATACACGTTTCGACAAACGGAGCAAACGGTAAGTAACTAGGACGGCAGAACGAAATGCGTGGCCCGTTGGTTCCACGCAAAAGAATGTGTTGTACCGCCACCTAGAGGTAGAAGTGTTATACAATTTTCATCGAAAGGA
Source organism: Gymnarchus niloticus (assembly GCA_009936485.2). Taxonomy (NCBI): domain Eukaryota; kingdom Metazoa; phylum Chordata; class Actinopteri; order Osteoglossiformes; family Gymnarchidae; genus Gymnarchus; species Gymnarchus niloticus. Next base: position 12,633,788 of record JAACJT020000013.1, on the reverse strand, counting down.
ATAAATGTGTTTATTACCAGTTTCGACTGTCTTGGCTCCATCAAGTCACCAACATAGGCGGTGGGTACAAGAAATAACACTAAGGCAAAATAAGGGTGTAAGGTTATCACTGAATTTAAAGGCTAAGTCCATCACTTAGGGAAACAGCCAATGAGACAGGATGCAATGTCATAAAGCAGGATAAGGAATAGTGTTACAGCCTGGCAGTATTCTCCGCCAATTCAGTTTTATTACACACAATTTGCACAATAACAGTAAATATGGGGATAGAGTACAGTGCATGCATAAAAAAGACATGGTACAAAATTATTAAAACGTTACTTTTCAATGCAAAATGAAGGAAATATTCAAATATATACAAGAAAATATTAACGCGTTTCTCAAGTTTAAAGTCTACTTGCACGACACAAAAATAAAAAGGGAGTGGGAAGGGTAGTGGGCGCGTTGCTGCCTTCATTACCTTCCATACATACATCCTAGTTATGGTCATAGTGTGATTATTAATATGAGAAACCTGAACTAAATGATGTAGGAATTAAAAAATTAAAGCATTAAAGCATTCGGGACTCTGAAATCACGGGGACGGCCCCACTCAGCCGTCCTAGTAGTTTCAAATACTGGGAAACGGGACAGCCTACGAGCCTGCGCACTTCGCGGGTACGCGCAAATAAAGAGCGCCAGCCTGCCCGGTCCCGTGACTTGTCACGTGATCGGAGAAGTACGGCACATCATGGCTTCCGTCTACGGCGGCGTCGAGGGGTCAGTAAGCATTAAGATGAGTGTTAATTAGGGAGTTGTGTTCGCTAGCATGGTGTCAGGAAGATGTATATCTGGCGTATCTTCATATCTCAGTTCATTTAAAAGTCAGATTTTAAAATTATTTACAAACACTGTCCTTTTAAATCATGTTGCCGGATGTATTGATGTCAATTCGAATCTGCATTACATGACATTTGGCGACTGTATTATTCGACATTATTTTGGTAAATTGACCTTAAGTGTAACGTGAAAATACGTTTTTTTTTAAAAAAAGTTTCTCCACTTTATGGATATATTACTTTATTATAGCCTTCTTGTGAGATCAGCTTTGCCTATCGTTCTCCCGTCAGCTGGGAACGTCGAATTATATATGAAATTGATTTCTGTATGTATTATCCCAGGAAGCTGAGGTTTTTTGGCTTAGCGGACTGCATTTTGTTATAAAATACATATTTGTGAATGGTATGTCTCCTGTCAGAGGTGGGACAGCCTCCAAAGCAGTGCTAGTTTCCGAGAATGGAAAGATTATTGCAGAAACAGACGGGCCATGTACCAACCACTGGGTAAGGAACCGTGAGATAGCACAAGTCCTTTGTGTAAGGTTACTTTTCATAATTAGGCTGCATCTTGGAGGGATTCATATCTCCTGCACACATCCAATACAGTCATAATGGAGAGCTCTCTGGGGACCCCTGATCACAGTTTGTTGTCCTGTAAATGAGGCTGTGTGTAGTGTGCCCCTTGGTGATGTGTCAATGTCTTGTGATGTAAGTGTGTCTTGATGCTCTCTTTCAGCTAGTGGGCATAGAGAAATGTCTGGAGGCAATCAATGACATGTTGCAAAGAGCCAAGAAAGAGGCGGGACTGGACACAGACACATCCCTCCGCTCACTGGTTGGTTAGCTGCCATCAAGAACATTATCGCAAAAAGCCAATAAGATTGCCTTCTCGCCCAAAATGCTGGCATATTCATGCATCCATTCTCCATAGTTGCTTATCCAGTGCAAAGTAATAGTGAGCCTTTCTCAGGATGCACAAGGCACGGGAGCACCCAGGACGGGATGCCAGTCTGTCACGGGTCACGCACAAGCAGAGATATACAATAAGTGTACTTTAGAGACACCAGTTTGCCTAATCACATTTGGACTTTTCTAATAAACCAGAGCAAATGCTATAACAAGCTGTGCATACACTCAGAAGGGGGAGTGAAGTTGCTTACTGAGCCTCACTGCCACCTAACTAACTGTAAATAAAAAGGCTAACTTCATTTCTGCTGATGCAAAAAATTTAAAGTACCACTCTATTTTACACACATGCAGCATGAACAAGGATTTTGGCTTTGTTTCAACTTTGAAAACGTACAAAAAATCAGACCACGCCTTGTATACCTGGTCCATTGGCCCTGAATGCATCCGAGAAGCATCAGCGTCTGTGTTTACAGGGCATGTCTCTGAGTGGGGGAGAGCAGCCAGAGGCTATAGAGAAGCTCATCAAGGAGATGGAGAAGAGCTTTCCCAGACTGAGTCTCAACTACTACATCACCAATGACACTATTGGCGCCATGGCAACTGCCAGAGAGCAAGGTAGAGGTGTAGCCATTTCAGAATCAGCCGGAATTGTCCTGGTTTATCGGTTGTCATTCACTGACTGAATTATGCTTAAGTTGTGCCACCTGTGTGTCTGCCAGAAATATATTTAACATAATCATTTTATTATCAGTTCCTGCATGAACGACACTCTTCAGAGTTTGCAAGCTAGTTGAAAGGTTAGAAAACTTAGGCAGGGCTTTGGGTGTTTCGTTTATTTAATTTTATTGCAGTTTTCTTCGAATACGGAGGAAATTCTTTTGCTTTCTGCTTTTCTAATCGATTGAATAATCAGATCACGTAACAGGAAGTCGTTGAAACCTGAAAAATAGTTAATGAGATGGGACACACAGTACTGCATGTCACATTGCAGTGCGGTGTGGCTGTCGTACTGTGTGTCAGGAGTCTGTGCCCAGTTCCAAAAGGTCACTGGTTTGAATCCCATAGCCAGCCAAGTGCCCATATCACTGTTGGGCCCATGGCCAAGACCCTTAACCCTGAAAACTGATCCAAGATCAGCAGATAAATGGCTGAGCCTACACTCTGACCCTAAGCTTTACTCTCATCGGTATATGTGTGTGTCTCCCAGAGAACAGATAGGGAATCTTTACTTATCACCTAACCTATGTACTTGTACTTTGGCTGGTAAAGTATCATTTTATTATTTTATTCCATTTATATTGATGTCAGCTGCTTTCCTAGCCATCCAGGACCAGGGCAGGGAATCTCATGGAGCTGAGGTCTGATTGGACTCTCCTCCAGCTCTCTCCGCCTCCTTCTCTTATTCCTCCAGGGGGCGTGGTGCTTATCTCAGGGACAGGGTCCAACTGCAAGCTGGTGAACCCCGATGGGAGCCAGGTGGGCTGTGGAGGCTGGGGCCACCTGATGGGTGACGAGGGCTCAGGTACAATCCGAGCACCCACACGCCATACCCCGGCTACAGTTCACAGTCACATGCAAAGAATATTTAATTAGAATCAGATTATTAGTACATTAGAAGTAGATTTAAATATGGAAATACATTGCTTACAAGTTGACATCTAAGGAATTATCAAATTCAGACACACTGGACTAGGTCATCTTTAGGCAGATGAACGCATTGTGTACGACTCAAGGAAGGGGTTGGTTTTTCTAGTCAGCACGGACAGTACAAAGATTACCTGGACACTGCCTTGTCAACAAATGTCTTTTATTCATTTTTGTGGACATTACATCAACATAATTTATGTACAGGCTTATGCCCTAACAACTAATATAGATGAGAAATGAGAGGTTTTATGACCGGGTTCAGGTTGATATTGATAAGATATGTTAACAAGATGCACTCCTGGTGACTGGTGTCTGGATTGTTAAAGTTGGAAATGAGAAGGTGGGAAATATAGTTCGCCAGTCTGGACATGGAAGCTGAAGCAAGCTAAAGAGGAGCCAGTCAGCTTCTGCAAATCCCACAACCGATATGTTCTTCAAGCAGCCAAAGTCTTTACACCTGGATGTCACTAGATGGTGTTGGCAGAAATCAAATACTGTCCTCTCAGTACAGAAAGATGACATAGCTCTTTACACAAAAGACATGGCCTGGAGTCGGTTCACAGAACAGATCATGAACTACTTTGTGAAGCTAAAATGGAACTACCAGCCCATTGGACTTTTAAGTGAATGATTTGCAAGCAAATGAAATGCCAAGAAAATATTAGAAACTGATTTGAGTTACTGGACCTATATTGTAGAGAACCAAAAGAACTGAGTGAGAAAATTAATAGATCTTATCCAAGAGAAATCAAAATAGGTCATAGAAGACACAGGAAAATTGCAAGGAGGAAAAGCCAAAAATTAGGAAAGATAAAGTACTTAAAAATCATTTTCTTTGGGCTGCTTCCATCGGGGTCGCCACAGGGGGTCAACTGTCGCCATGTCCTCCTGTCCTCTGCATCTTTCTTTATCACACCAACCACCTGCATGTCCTCTCTCACTACATCCATAAACCTCCTCTTTGGCCTTCCTCTTTTCCGCTTGCCTGGCAGCTCCATCCTCAGCATCCTTCTCCCAATATACCCAGCATCTCTCCTCTGCACATGTCCAAACCAACGCAATCTTGCTTCTCTGGCTTTATCTCCAAACCGTCCAACCTGAGCTGACCCTCTAATATACTCATTCCTAATCCTGTTCATCCTCGTCACACCCAATGCAAATCTTATCATCTTTAATTCTGCCACCTCTAACTCTGCCTCCTATCTTTTCGTCAGTGCCACTGTCTCCAGCCCATATAACATAGCTGACCTCACTGCCGTCTTGTAGACCTTCCCTTTCACTCTTACTGGTACCCGTCTGTTCCAAATCACTCCTGACACTTTTCTCGACCCACTCCACTTTGCCTGTACTGTCTTCTTCACCTCTTTTCCACATTCCCTGTTACTTGGGGTCAACAGTTCAGAGTATTTAAACTCATCCACCTTCGACAACTCTACTCCCTTCATCCTCACCATTCCACAGTCCTCCCTCTCATTCACACATATGTATTCTGTCTTTGTCCTACTGACCTTCATTCCTCTCCTCTCTA
>JAACJT020000013.1:12605556-12628786 GCA_009936485.2 Gymnarchus niloticus | reverse complement strand
TCTGTCTGATCTCGTCTGTCAACCTATCCATCACTATTGCAAATAAGAAAGGGCTCAGAGCTGATCCTTGATGTAATCCCACCTCTGCCTTGAATGCATCCGCCACTCCTACTGCATACCTCACCACTGTCACACTGCCCTCATACATATCATGTACCACTCTTACATACTTCAGTGCCACTCCAGACTTCCTCATACAATATCGTAACTCCTCTCTAGGCACCCTGTCATACACTTTCAATAAGTCCACAAAGACACAATGCAACTCCTTCTGACCTTCTCTATCCTTCTCCATCAACACCCTCAGATGAAACACCGCATCTGTAGTGCTCTTTCCCAGCATGAAACCATACTGCTGCTCACTAATCATCACCTCCCTTCTTAACCTAGCTTACACTACTCTTTCCCATAATTTCATGCTTTGGCTAATCAATTTTGTTAGTTACTACAGTTCTGCACATCACCCTTATTCTTAAAAATCGGTACCAGTACACTTCTTCTCCTCTCCTCAGGTATCCTCCGGCTTTCCAAGATTGCATTAAACAATCTGGTTAGAAACTCCACTGCTATGTCTCCTAAACACCTCCACGATTCCAGAGGTATTTCATCTGGACCAACAGCCTTTCCATTCTTCATCCTTTTCATAGCTGTCCTTACTTCCTCCTTGCTAATCCGTTGCACTTCCTGATTCACTATCCCCACATCACTGAACCTTCTCTCTCTCATTCTCTTCATTCATCAGCCCCTTAAAGTACTCTTTCCATCTGCTCAACACACTCTCCTCGCTGGTGAGTACGTTTCCATCGTTTTCCTTTATCACCCTAACCTGCTGCACATCTTTCCCAGCTTGGTCCCTCTGCCTATCCAATCGCTACAGGTCCTTTTCTCCCTCCTTAGCGTCTGTCATACTGTTCCTTCAGGATAACCCCTACCCCATTTCTACACCCATCCACACCATAGTAGATCAATTTGAACCTGCCTCCGATACACCTGGCTTTACTCCCATTCAATCTGGTTTCTTGCTCACACAGTATATCAACCTTCCTTCTCTCCATCATATCAGCTAGCTCTCTCCCTTTACTAGTCATACTACCAACATTCAAAGTTCCAACCCTCACTTCCATTCTCTTAACCTTCCTCTTCTCCTCCTGCCTCCAGACATGCCTTCCCCCTCTCCTTCGGCCTTGGCAAACAGTAGCCCAATTTCCACCAGCACCCTGCTAGCTAACAGTATTGGTGGCGGTCGTTGTTAACCCGGGCCTCAACCGATCTGGTATGGAAATTTGTGTTGCTTTCCACATATTTGATTTGGCAAAAAATTTTACACCGGATGCCATTCCTGACGTAACCCTCTCCATTTATCCGGGCTTAGGACCGGCACGAAGGAATACACTGGCCTGTGTATCCCCAGTGGCTGGGTTATCATTGTAAACATTAGATAGTTGTTAGATCTTAGTGGTATGACAATGTTTAAAAAAACATCCCAGTCTGAAATCAACATAATTATTTGAGAAATGTAAAAAGTAATGAAAAGTAGAAATCAAACATTTTATGTAAGATAAAACCTATTTGCCTGCTATGCTCAGTGAGCTACAGAATTGTTATTTGCCCGCGACCACACCCCTAGCAGAATTAGGCTAACTGCAATGCAGTCAATGATAGACCTCAGATTTTGCTTAAAGAAAACTCCAGATATAACTCACTTCACGGGGTCAGCATTAATTTATAAAGTCCACTATAAAATGTAACAACACAAATCAGTCTTCTGAAAGACTTTTACTAAAAACCAGTAGACGTTCTTTTTGCTAATCGCCTCAGCTAACGAAAATACAACTCTACACACCCTGATGTCATTTTAGTTCACCGCAGTCTTCAGCAGTGTTCTAGGGTGAATCGTGGACCAGCTCTTTCTCTCCCTTAGCGAGTATAACATGTAAACCTGGGAGTACATTTGTGTGCTTTTTACCCGTGCTCCACTTCAGAAAATATATCCATAAAGTTGTGTAAATACTCAAATACAGAGGACCGTAATAAGTTTAGTAAAAAAACAGGCTTTTGATCTTACCTATTTTTTCCGAATGTTGAAGTTCACAGTCACCGTCTCTTCTCCTTCTCGAGCTCTTCTCTTTAATTTAACTGTTCTGTGTAAAGAATGCGTAAATTGAAATTTACTAAGTACTCTGGGTAATTTAGAAATAGCTTTCTCATGTGCACGATCACGTTAGGAATTGAATTAACTATAACGTACCGATTGGGAGATTGGTGGAAGGATGGATTGCAAAGTGATTTCCCTCTGCAATGTAGAAAACCCTTAACTGCTGGGCATATGTGAGGGCAGAAGTGAACTGAAGAAGGACCTGCAGAGGGAGCCGTATAAATATTGTAATGTTCTCTGTTGTATAAAAAAAAAGAAAGAAGAAACAAATTCTGGGAAGAACTATTTATTTGGCTGCTGTTGGCTGCTGCCACGCCGTACACAACGGAACCAAAAAAGATAATTCATATGTGCACCCTTGCATGAACTCAGCTTCCCCCGCACTCCACAAACTTTTCTCAACTCTCTCCTCTCACGCTCCTTCCATTCCCCTACAAACCCAGAAGGGGTGCGCTTTCCCCCCACCCGTCCAACCAGTACACCCAAACCTGAGAATAACCTCCAAGAAACGTGCACATTTCCTGAACACACTACAGTACAGTTAAGATGTCCTTTTGGTGTCAGTTTCCTGGTTTCATTTTGACAGTAGTGAAAAGGCATTTCTGAGTGTGATTGGGGGAGGGGGGTACATAATAAATAATAATGAATAATAAAATACGAACTACTTCAAATTGTCCATACCGTGTGATTACCTGTGTGATCACATACCCTGTGTCATGCACTGCCTCCCTGCTCCTTCTGTGTTTCCCCAGCGTGCCCTAATGGGACACACCTGTTCTGCATTTTCCCCTCGTTAGTTGTCTTTAAGAGTGCTTTCCAGTCCTGCTTGCCCTAGTCCAGTCATTAATGTCACCCCAGTGCCCGTTCCCGCCCGCCGGTGATAAAACCTATTTGCCTGCTATGCTCAGTGAGCTACACGATTGTTAGACCTCAGATTTTGCTTAAAGAAAACTCCAGATATAACTCACTTCACGGGGTCAGCATTAATTTATAAAGTCCACTATAAAATGTAACAACACAAATCAGTCTTCTGAAAGACTTTTACTAAAAACCAGTAGACGTTCTTTTTGCTAATCGCCTCAGCTAACGAAAATACAACTCTACACACCCTGACGTCATTTTAGTTCACCGCAGTCTTCAGCAGTGTTCTAGGGCGAATCGTGGACCAGCTCTTTCTCTCCCTTAGCGAGTATAACATGTTATCCATAAAGTTGTGTAAATACTCAAATACAGAGGACCGTAATAAGTTTAGTAAAAAAAAAAACAGGCTTTTGATCTTACCTATTTTTTCCGAATGTTGAAGTTCACAGTCGCTGTCTCTTCTCCTTCTCGATCTCTTCTCTCTAATTTAACTCTTCTGCGAAGGGCAGAAGTGAACTGAAGGAGGATCCGCTGAGGGAGCCGTATAAATACCGTTAAGATGTCCTTTCGGTTTCCTTTTCGTGCTCCTGGTTTGATTCTGACTGCAGTGAAATGGCATATCTGAGACCGGGGGAGGCGCCACCATAACGAACAGACAATAACAAGCCCTTCGAATCCCTTGTTCCGTGTGACTTGTTTCTCCGTTGTCGTATAAACCTGCCACGGCCTCCTTTCCCCTACACACTTCTCATTCCTGTAAGTTTTGCTAAGCTAGCTCAGAATTGTGGCCGCACACAGACGATTTCTGCTCAGAGCTGCTTGTCATTTTTGAAGATCTATTAATACTTGGTAGATTTTCGCCATCCACAAAACACTTTATTCATCGTTCATTCAAAGATATTTTTATTCTAAATGGTCTGTATTTTAATTAAACATCCACAATAGGTCGGTGTATTTATTTTTGCAACAAGACAGGTGACTTTAGTATAAGTTTAAATTGCAGTTGCCTTAGTTAATGGCATTATGCGATGCTCCAGTTTGCTTTACCTTCAAAATGCAATGCGGGTAGAGAGAATTAGGGCAGTGTGAAGTGAAAAGGTGTCAATATATCAAGCTTCCCTTCTGAATCCCTTGTTCCGTGTGACATGGTGATGGACTTTAGACTACATATCTCTTCCTGTGATCTGCATTAAGGCTACTCATAAATTCCACTACAGAACCTAACAATATTTATTAATTATTATTTTTTTTTTCCTGAATGACTTATATTATAAAACCAAATATACATTAGAGGATTTTGCAAATGACTATCCAACGATACTGAAATCCTGCACATGGTATTTTATTCCATCTCAGCCTTCGGCAATATTATAAATTAGAAGGGAGACTCTCCCTTAAATACAAACATTGCCAGCATTTCATACTAGTCAGATAATAAAATTTACATTAACGTCTGTCACTACTTGATTAGAAAGGACCTCATTAGGTAGCCCGATATTAAATAAAATAAATCAGACTTCGGACTTACCTGCTTTTCTTCGTGACTTATCCTTTTGATTTAACCTTTCTCTAGAAAGAATGTATGAATTGAAATTATTTAGCTGAGCAGTGGGAGAAAAATGGAAGTTTTCACATTATCGTGAGAAGGACTGCAATGTAGAAAACCTTTAAGTAATGGACACATATAACAGCAATGAAGTGAAGGGGTATAAATACACTTCAGATGGCCTTTCGGTTTCGTTTTGACAGTGCTGCAGGGAGGTGCATTACTTCCGGCAGTGTGTACTGTGTGATTCTCTGTAAAATTTTAACTAAACTGTGAATACACACGACAGGGATGGCAGAGAAAACAATATCTTTAGTTGGGTCTTTTGCATTTAAGCATATTTAGTTAAATATTGGAAATCTGCAGCCAAGGTAAATTATGTCGTAAGGTAATATTGGTAAGCTTCCTCTAATACTGTATAATAGATATTGTAAGATGGTTTTTATCCTGTTCCCTTACTGTAGTCCTGGCAGTGATGTACTGAGACATTCTACTGTATTCTGTCACTGTGCTGTAACTTTCACGGGCCAGAAAGAAAACTTGCTCTCTTCAGGTTGCACACGTTGTCATGCTTTATCTCATAGTCACACTACGAACCAGAACGTGATCCATGACAGTGGCTCTGATTTCATCAGGAATTAACGCTCTTGCTCATCCTCCTCCTCTTCTATTGAAGTCACAATTCAGCTCACCTGTGGTACTGGCATTTGCACTGTCTGATATCCTATTCATTAATCAGGTTCATCACAGATTTAGAAACAAGTGTGAACAATTCAGAGTCATTTTGTGTAAACAATGACATTTGTGCTGCAATTGTGTTTAACTTCTGCCACCTGTGTTTACCATTTTGCATCACAAGTGCATCACAGTGCAAACCGTGTTTTCGTGAGAGAGTGAGAATGTTGAGTTCGGCAAAAAGAGTGAGCGTTAAGGCCCCTGAGCATTTTAAAAATTCAGAAACTGTATTATCCTCACTATATCATTACCAGGGGATACAAGATGGGTGGTTAGTATCATTTTGACAGTGCTGCCTGCTTGTAATTGTTTATATTTTGACAAGCCAAAATTTACCACCTTCACTGTCATGTTTTTTTTATTTAGAGATCTGTGTCTTAATTGTAGAACTCAGAAATGAGGCTGAGAAATTTACTTTCGGTTTCATTCTTACTGCTCTAGATATTGTTTGAATCAGTGACCACCCAGTCGTTGGTGAGACACCTACCTGCAGAGCCACAGACCACTCTCTACGGCTTGATTCTTATTCCTTAAATTACGAGACCATTTCAGAAGTAGGCTGTGCCATGCAGCTTCAGCACAGCCTTTGGTCTTCAGGAACACAGCTTGCCCATGCCCAAGTCTTTTTTTTTCTAACACAGAGTTATATTTCTAAGCCTCTGGACCAGGATGTGGGTGATGTGAAAAGTCTTCTTCCGATGATAGCTACCAGCAAGACATTTATCAGCATTTAAAAACAGAGGGACTGTTGAACTGCCAGCTGAGCTTTAAAACCCACTCAGATACATGAAAGCATATTGCCAACAGAGGGCGCTCAGAGACAGAGTACAGTATATTAGAGGGTCAGCTCAGGTTGGATGGTTTGGAGACAAAGCCAGAGAGGCGAGATTGCGTTGGTTTGGACATGTGCAGAGGAGACATGCTGGGTAAATTGGGAGAAGTATGCTGAGGATGGAGGCGCCAGGCAAGAGAAAAAGAGGGAGGTCAAAGAGGAGGTTTATGGATGTGGTAAGAGAGGACATGTAGGTGGTTGGTGTGACAGAGCAGGATACAGAGGACAGGAGGACATGGCGACAGTTGACCCCCTGTGGCGACCCCGATGGAAGCAGCCAAAAAAAGAGGAGGAAGGGTGCTCAAAGACAGCATTCACTGAAGCGACTGTGTGCCTGCTAGGATTCACAGCCTCAAAACCTGACATGCAGCATCACTGGATAACTGCAGTCTGCCCTGGAAGCCACTCATGTGAGTGCATGCAGAAGCAAAGTAAATATTTTCAGCGTTACACACAATGGTGATCTGCTGTCCTGCAGGGGTAACAGCACAGTAAGATGGTATCTGAGTGCACGGGCCCCGGTTACAGCAGCTGACTAGTTGCATTGTTCTTTTTGGTTATTGCTTGTATATTGTATTTGTTAGTGTAAATCTGAAATAAGTCTAAGGATGGTCATGGAAAAACTTTTTACAAGGAAACATACTTTTTTCTGAATTTCCCTTTGAGGATTAATAAAAAGCATCTACTAGCTTTCTCCTGCGAGAACACCTGATTTCAGAAGCTAGATACCCTCTAACAGGCATTTGCATCTGAAAAACTGCATCCTCAAGGTCAATCATCCATCCCACACACGTCTTACTTAGGTGAGAGCAGGGACAGTAGGATCACAAGTCTGAATTACACTCATATCAGTGATGTCATAAAATTCACTACAGACAAAGCAGCACTGATGGCATGAGGCAAATACATGCTTTACACATGGATGCTTATTACCTCTTACTGATCAGAATGAGGAAACAGACGGTACAGAGTAACATTCCTCATGTCACTGGCTGCCGTGGTACAGAGTAACATTCCTCATGTCACTGGCCGCTGTGACTTTCCTATGCAATCCTCGGGTTCTCCAGGTACTCAGACACATTTGGAGCTCTGCTGTGAGCCAGGCTCCTCCCAAAACTCCCCAGCGTCATTTGGCTCAGACACCCTGGTTGTAGTACCAGTGTGGCCCCAACCCCAAGATAAAGACCCTCTGCATGCAGGCTCAGAAGAAGGTACTGTGACCATGCCGTCTCCATGCTCCACCTGAAACACAATCCAGCCATCTTGGCAGAGAAATGTTTGGGCCAGCAAGACACTGCTGCACATCTTTTCATGAGCAAATTCAAAGGTGAAGCTGCATGCAGCCATATAAGTATCTTCCTACACAAGTGACTAGGACCAGTCACTTCATGCTAAAGCTGATCACAGCGACTCATTTTCCACCATCCAGCAGGCGAGTAATCGTGATCCGGGCTGGTCTGGGCAAAGTGACTCCTCTGACATTTCAGTTAAATTTAAGTATTATAATCCCACCATTTTTCCATTGTTTCCAGTAAGACTTTCACATCTGACCATAAACCGAACACCCCTAAGTGACCGTTTCTATTGCTTGTCACCATTGAGACAAGACAGTAAAGGAGGCAGATCAGTTGAGAATGGCAGCACGTGAAAAAACGAGTCCGTATAAACAGCCTCAGTGGTGTCTGGGCCTGACCTGACAGAGGTCTCCCTAAAAAGTGTGACATCAAGATGCTCCATCAGCTCTGAAAACGTCCGTTAAGCAGCCAGCTGCCAGTCAAACATCTGAGGTCAAAGATGTCTATCGATATAGAATATGAAACCAGAATACTTCGGGGTAGTTATCGCCACACTGAAGGCCATAATTCACCTGTGGCCTGAGAAAGTTCAGCAAAACACACCAAAACAAACAAATGGAACTCCAAATGGGTATATTGTTTTTATTAATTTTTTCATTTTTTTAATGAAATTTGTACTTTGTGTCAGGATTTCAACTTAAATCAAAAACGATTTTGTGTGAATCCCCCACAGGCTTTCCTATTGGTTTAATCAGGTCACAAGGCTGGTCAGCTGACCCCCCATGCTGTGTCCAGTAGTTACCTCCCCCTTCCAACTGCTGGACACTACTGCCCAAAGACACAAATCCAAACGAAAACAAGCTGGAGGAGGGGGGAAGGAAAAAAAAAAAAAAAAAAAACACAAAAAAAAAAACCCAAAAACAGGGTAAAAAAAAATAGCCTCTCCATACAAACTGACGAAAGCAGTCCTCAGAATCAAAGAGACGGAGAATGAAGTACGGCTCAACACTGAGTATGACGTGTAACGTGTGTCCTGGAGGGACCGCAGCTGCCCCCCACCCCCTCCCCTACACAGACACTGAAAGAAATGGAAATAAAAAGCTTATAGGAGTTTCCTTTACTCCTTCGCACCCCCGTTTGAGTGTGTGCAGACATGACCGCTGTTGCCACGGTCAGCAGTGTCTCTATAAAAGGCGCCCCCTAGCGTCAGGGGGACCCTAGTACTTCACTCCGGGCACAAACTCCTTTGCTTCGGGATTCAAGCTGCTCTTGCGCTGGAGAATAGGGGGCAAAATGGGAGCGGGGAGCAGGGAGAGAGACAGAGGCTGTAAAAGCAGAGCTCAGGTACCAGCAGCTTGATGAAAAGCTTCAGCTACACAGCATCGGGCAGCATGGGTTTTACGGTGTGAGTAAGCATGACGGCTACATGGAGACTCACCACAATGTCCTCGGTGCTGGCGTCATTGACAGACAGCCCATTGAGCTGTTGCTGGAGCTGCCCCACCCCTGAAGGGAGGTCCCTTGCCGGAATGAACCAATCCTGGTCCTCCTCATCAAGCATTTCCTGGAAACAGCGCTCCAGAAACTCCTGCTCCAGTAGCTCCTCCTCCACCTGGGAACGAAGGAGGAAGATCAGACCAACAGTGTGACAGAAGACTGCAGCTATTCAGTGGTATTTTAAACACACTGGACATTAAATAGTGGTGCACTGTTTAGGGCACAAGTACTCAGCTGGATGAAAACTGAGTACTGTTGAAAATTCACATTTACTTTGCTGGTTTGGTCATTAAGAATCTCTCAAAGCATAAATATTCCTTTAAAAATCTTGTGAGTACTCATTCATACCCCTAAAACATTCTATCTGCCCAGGAGTTGATGGGGAGCAACAGCGGTGTTGAAGTATAGAAAACAGGTCCTAACGTGATGCTTGCTGTTCAGTTACGTCTGCAAACATATTATAAAGGAGGCGTGAACGAAAAAGTGCTTGTTCCTAAAATCGGCTTCGTCTAACCATCACATTAGCATTCCTGTGTAGCAGTCATGAGACACCTAAACGGCCAGGCATCGCAGCTGTCTCAGTAGAGCCACCTTCAGTCAGACACCACACACTGCAGACCAAGCCAGACTGCTTGCATGTACACTGACCTGCCGGTTGTACTCCTCCTCGTTCTCCATCCACATGTACTCAGCAAAAGGGTTGGGGTCACCCTCACCGTGCCCGTTGGCGACCGGCTCCTTCCCCTCCTTCCCTGGGCCTCCACCTCCCGGCGTCTTGGCCACCTCCGGACCGCTCATCTCTGCTGGCTCTGGAGAAGAAGCGCCTTTAGTGGGAGCCATGCTCAAAACGACACAGATGTGCAAATGGGCAGATAAGGGGTCAACTGAGACCTTCAAGCATCTCCAAGATGTACGAGTACCTGTACACTTGATACAGCTCAGACATGCGTCTCCCCCAATACACAGCCCCCACATTAAATCGTAAATGGGGAGGATGGCAAGACATCTCTAGGCTGTTGGCAGAAACATGGGGTGACTCAAAAGATTGACACCCCACCACGCACAACGTAGAATTTACCGAAGCATTCACAGAAGTCTGAGACAAAGACGGGATTCGCTGAAACATGCTCAAGTTCTGTGAAATAGGCCAAAAGCAACTCCACTACGGTATCAAGAGCTACAGAATTTCATGCTCAGTGTCGTCAATGGTGGCATTTTTCCTAGATATGGCTCCCACCACGCTCCAGCTCAGGGTCTGTGAAAAGGTCCAAGTGGTGCAATGAGCCAAAGACGGGGATCACCATCACGAAGCACATTCTGACAGAAGGTGCACCTTGTCAGCAGTCAGGCCCCAAAGCAGCACTTTACACCGAAACACACACCTGCTGATGTGCACCACAGGCACCCCCCAGTGTCAGAACTCTGCTATCACCTCAAGTCACTCAGTGACAAATTACTGTGAAAGCAGCTTAATGCTCTAATCACCACATACCAACTCATTTCAGTGGTGTTTTTACATGCAAATTAGGGTGGAGTGTTTCAAAAACTGACAACTACATCTAATTAGAAAAGCACACACCGGTCTAGCCATCTCAAACACTTTTGATACAAAAGGCAAGCACAGTCTTGTCCTGCAGGTTGGTATATCCTATGCCTCAAAGAGTAGCACAGTAGCCCTACTCCAGGGTTGTGGGTTCAATTCCTGACCCAGTGTTTTTGGGGTTTGCATGTTCTGTGTGTGCGTGCACACGTTTCCTCTTGGTCCTCTAAGACCAACAGCTCACTAGAACCGGCATCTCAAAACTGCCCGCAGCAAGCGATCCCATCCCTGATTCTGATCCAGCACCTAACCAGGCCGTCACCAGAGCATCCAAGGCTCATGGCGATAGGAAAAACACACAGAACTCCGAAAAGGGACCGAGTCTGGGACAAGGCCAATACAACTAGGTGAGGATGATGGAACACATTGTAACGTGCCACTAGAGGTAGAAGATTCAACCTCCAGGTCTGAAATGATTCTGTACCATGGAGGAGGAGGCTACGCGGGACTTGCTCCTCTTTCGAGATCCCTGGCAAAGTAAGACGTGCACCTGTGATTTCTGCAGCACCTGCTCACACAGGTGCATGCAGCTGTCCTCGGATCAGTTTCCCCAGCTCACGGCACAGTTCTCCCACAGGGTCAGGCATGCAGAGGCCACAGAGAGGTGGGGGCACACATTACAAATACCAGCTTAAAGAACACACACACACACCCACCACTAAATGGAGGCCCACTTTCGATTAAAACAATCGGTGATCAGACCAAGCAGGACCGTTTCGGATGCCAAAGCACCAATCCTACTCGCTCTCCACCAACAATCACACCATGCTTTGGTTACTTTTTTAAAACAGATCTAGACCTGAGCTAGAACTAAAACAGGAAATTTAAACATTCACTTTGGTAGATCAGAAAGGCCAACCTCAATAATCTGCTGGAGATGATGGGCACGCCGGCACCTAACATCTCACTCTCCGGTTCCGTACTGCAGCCCTACGCTAGCCAAAGTTGTACCCCTGACATTCAAAAGTCACCACCAGCACAGCGTGACATCTCCACCATGCTATCATACCCATACTTCTGTCCAGGAAATCAGTCGCATTGGGGGGTGGGTCACTTACAGAAATTAGTGTCACCACACTGAGTAATTAGGGTAGGGAATCCTTTGGGGGGGGGGATAGGCAGCTAAGAGAGAGAGAAAGTACACCCTCACAAGCACCACAATGCAGAGGGGGCACCGGCTAAAACCTGCAGGACAGTCCAGCTGGCACAAAGGCCGATCCTCTCTCTAGCACCTTTGTTCCCACAGCCTAATGTGGACTTTCCTGGCAGGTAAGGAGCACACAAACCAAGTAGCGGCTTCCCCTCCTGGAGTGATACTCAGGCATCTGCACCCCCTCCCTTAAACAAAGGGCAAGCCTATGGGGGTACATGGAGCTGCCCGACAGCCGATGCCTCATCTCAAAATGGGTCAGGACAGCTTGACCACTGGCTTGTACCGGTACCTGATAAACGGGTGGCTAGCTCTGGTTTCGGAGAGGAAGAGTCCAGCAGCTCACAAAGAACATTCTCCCCACCAGGTCATGACTGGACACCACCGAGCCGATCCTGAAGGATGCCGGCGGTTAAAGTCAGCCACACAGACGCAAAAACGCGGGGCTCCACCTGACTGCCTCATAGGGCCCAGGCAGCCAACACTTCCAGGCCGGCCCAGCAGCGGCCAGCCGCATTCACAGGCCGCCTGAAGTTCAGTCAACGCAGCCTTCGTAACAAAAGCGGCCCGCAGGATGGAAGCGCGGCCAGCCGGAGCAGCCGGAGTAGCCGCAGGCCGCGGCTGAGCGCCCGAACAAAGGCTGCGGAGCACGGCGGCACGCCACACGCCGGAGAGACGGCGCGGAGAAGAGAAGCGGAGCGCTAACACCGAACCGAACCGAACCACACCTGGCATGCTGGCTCCTGCGACTTAACGACCCGAAACCCGGCGGACTACTACTGCTGCTGCTGCTGCTGCTGCTCGGCACGCGGCGTGGCGGCGTACAGACACGGCCGAGGACATAGCCAGCGGCGCGGTCACGTGACCCGCCGCTAGCCCCACCCACCGAGGCCCCTCGCCGTCCGTGGCGGTCACGTGGCCCGCCCCCGGCGAGCCCGACCCACCAATCCGCTTCGCCTTCCGCGGCGGCCACGTGACCCCCGCTAGCCCCACCCACCGAGCCCACTCGTCCTCCGCGGCGGTCATGTGACCTCCACTCGGCCGCCCCCTCCTCCGCGGACCGAGCGCACATGCGCGGCCCTTCACCTAGCGGGTTCAATATACATGGCAAGCACGCCAGAACGAAAAAAAAAAACACACACTTATTATAATAATTATTAATATGATCATCTTTAGCTTCGGCCGATCATTAGAAAGTGACATGATTCCACTGACTATCCGACTGTTATTTAACCTCCAATTCCACATGGAAATGTGCGAGTCGCGAGCAGCCCCCGTGCATCACACTCGTCCCCAAAATGCTCGACGTTTGCCTGACTAACCTGCGACCTGCCACTGCTAGTCAATTTAGTAAGCACCTTAAGTTCATTTAAGCCGCCGAACGGCAGAGCATCTTGTCTAGGGGGGGGGGGGGATTATTTTGCTGTGTCGCCTGGGACAATGCATTGCACAAACAGAATAAAGCGGGCAACGGACAACCAAATTCAAAGAAGGATTCTTAAAATCCGACGTTCTCACACATTAAGTGGTGTTAAGAATTCACGAAAGCCCATTTAGCCCATCAGTTCAACGCACGAGTGGCGAGCTGTCTTTCCATCGTAAACAGTGTAGTGTAAAAAAATAACGCAATACACTTACCCAGTTAATAAAAAAATATATATCCCAACCACCAACAAATGCTCTAAACCGTTGTGTAAATAACCGCTCCAACTGCAAAACGGCTTTTCCTCCGTCTTTGATTACAAAAATAAAAAAAAAACACATTAACTGCAACAAGCAGGACTACACGCCTTTGTCCGTGTTTTTCGCCGCTATTGGCCACACGCCGTGCCAATCATAACGCTACCGCCAATAGGAAGGCACGTTCGAGTCCCGTAGCCATAACCGAACGCGCTCCGCGCTCACGATTGGTCGATTCCATTATCGCTCATATTTTTCTTTTTTTTTTTTCTTTTCTTTTTTTTTTCCTGCTGTGCTTTGACATCACTTTTAGGCAAATCCCTCAAGTCTGGGATTCTCATTCGCGGCTCTTAAGGCTCCTTATGGGTTCGCTGTCGACACCCGGGGGCCCGCAATTCATTCATATAATTATCTTGAATAAAGGAGACCACTAAGGATCAGCGTCACGTCGACGTCGGCGTCATCACGCTGTCCTGCTCTTGGTCACCTTTTGCGTCACTGATGGTCGCACATACCTGCAGGCCCTAATTCAGCAGCCTGCCACTGCTGGCACTCACATCACCTCAGGTCAATTGCCAAGGCAAAGACATCACAAACAATATGGTCATGCGTGCAAATTCCAACTCCATATTTTATTCATGTCTGTACGAAAATAACTTGGGTAATTTAAATAAGTATTTATCATGTATCATCATTTTGAGCTGCACAGGTTACTTGCATCCGTTCAGAAGACACAGGCTCCTGGAAATGGGGCAAATAAATCATGGGAAAGCTATCATTCTATATGGTGGCCATCCTCCCATGAATAGTCCCGGAATGTCGTTTTATTAACTTGCAATTTGACTGGAACAAAACAACTTGCCTCCTGCCCCCACGCCTGACTGAAGATTGAAATTATCGAGAACTGCCACCGGCCAGATGCCGTGGCTGCATGAAAGTGTGGCGTGTAGTCCATTCTCCTTGAACATCATTACTCTCAGTGATAAAAGCAGAGAAGGTAGGGTAGTGATTTATGACAGGAACCTAAAACATTTTTTGTCACTTGAACTCCCAGAATGTTCGCAGATCCTGAATTTTTCTGCCAAACAATGTAAGTTGCTTTTAGAGTGAAGTACATACATGTGCTTCCAGTTAAAATGGTATACCTTTGCGGTCAGTGATCTCAGGGTATTCCCAGTTAAATGCTTTCAGCATAGTTATAGAGCTCGTTTTTATTTATGGAAACATGCTCTTTTTTGTTTTTCTTAAGCTACTTACTCCATCTGTCGTTTCTCATCCTGCACCAGTTGGGTCCTTGTCCTTGCTCTTTGTTTAAGTACAGGGGCAGCCATGCAGCACAAAAGCCTGGCGTGGTGTCAGGGTTAAAGGACAGCTGTCGTGCTGCGTGTCGTGTGGTTTGCACCTCGAATGAATTTTGCTTTCCTAGTGCTAATTGGGAGTAGTAAATGTATTGGAACATAAGTGTGTGTGTGTGTGTGTGTGTGTGTGTGTGTGTGTGTGTGTGTGGGTGTATATTTTGTTCGTGGAAACTGACAAGGATAAGTTACTGGAAGATTGGTGAACGGAAATGTCTCCCTCTTGTGGAAAATTGTTAATACAACAGTGTTTTTTTCAGCTATTTAACACCTGAATTAAGGCCTCATTCCATGCATCGATCCGTCTAGCCATCTGGTCAGGGTTGTGGGGGGCATGGATTGTACATATGTATTGTTTTGTATTTAAGAAAGGTTAATATGATAAACGTTAATTTGACCACAGTTCTGTCCTCTGAATTAGGTGTGCATATAAACTCACTGGCCACTTCATTAGGTACACCTTGCTAGTACCCGGTTGGACGCCCTTTGAACTTCAGAACTGCTTTAATTCTTTGTGGCATAAGTTCAACAAGGTGCTTGAAGCATTCCTCAGAGATTTTGGTCCATATTGACATGACAGCACCATGCAGTTGCCGGAGATTTGTCGGCTGCACCTTCATGATGCAAATCTCCCGTTCCACCACATCCCAAAGGTGCTCTATTGGATTGTGATCTGATGACTGTGATGCCATTTGAGGACAGTGAACTCATTGTCATGTTCAAGAAACCAGGCTGAGATGATATGAGCTTTGTGACATGGAGTGTTATCCTGCTGGAGGTAGCCATTAGAAGATGGATACACTGTGGTCATAGAGGGATGGACATGGTCAGCAACAATACTCAGGTAGGCTGAGGAATTTAAATGATGCTCAGTTGGTACTTAGGAGCCCACAGTGTGTCAAGAAAATATCCCCCACACCGCTACACCACCATCACTAGCCTGAATTGTTGATACAAGGGAGGATAGATCCATGCTTTCAGGATGTTTATGCCAAATTTTGGCCCTACCATCAGAATGTTGCAGCAGAAATCCAGACTCATCAGACCAGGCAATGTTTTTTCCAGTGTTCCATTGTCCAGTTTTGGTGAGCCAGTGCCCGCTGTAGCCTCAGTTTCCTGTTCTTAGCAGACAGGAGTGACACTCAGTATAGTCTTCTGCAGCTGTAGCCCATCTGCTTCAAGATTCAATGTGTTGTGCATTCAGAGTTGATCTTCTGCATACCTTGGTCGTATCGAGTGGTTATTTCAGTTACTGTGGCTTTTCTATCAGCTCGAACCAGTCTGGCCATTCATCTCTGACCTCTGCCATCAGCAAGGCATTTTCACCCAGAGAACTGCCGTTCACTGGATGTTATTTCCTTTTCAGACCATTCTCTGTAAACCCAAGAGATGGTTGTGTGTGAAAATCCTAGTAGATCAGCAGTTTCTGAAATACTCAAACCAGCCCATCTGGCACCAACAACCATGCCACAATCAAGGTAATTTATACCACCGTTCTTCCCCATCCTGATGCTTAGTTTGAACGTTAGCAGATCCTCTTGACTACCTCTACATGCCTAAAGGCATTGAGTTTCTGCCACAGGTTTGGTTGACTTAACAAGCAATTGAACAGGTGTACCTAATGAAGTGGCCTGTGAGTGTATATAGTGTTTTTTTTTTTTTTTTAAACAAACCATTTTCATTTTTTGCGCTAACTTTACTGATCCTGAGCTGATTTTGAATGGAAATACACTTTAAAATAACTGTAACAAAACATGTATTTTATTTCCCAACATACCTGTTTTGTGTACTCTGGCTGTACCTAGTAACACAAACAACAAACTGGACTGTTTTCAATGATACACATCAAAATCACAGCAAAGTCAGGTAACAGTCAAGTCGAAAACACTGACAAAACAGGTCTTACAGTTAGAGCGAACATTCAGAGTGTCGTTGGAAAAATATCACAGAGGCCTGCAGCCATTCAGCCAAAAATGAGCAAAATTGGCCGATTATGAAGAAGGATTGCAAAAATAAAAAAGGTTTTGTTTTTTTGAAACGGTGCATTTCAGTCTTATAAACAAATATTCTAAAGCAGCAAGTACTGTTCTTATTTTGCTTTATAAAGATTAATTCAAAAGAATGGTTATAATCTCATTTTGCAAGAAATCCAGGTTTCTCCATATATTATTTTGGTGAATAGCATCTGAATTCCACCGCTCTCCTCGCAGGATCATGTGCTACTGACAGGCTATTTCCTTCTTCAGTCCTCTCACTTCCTCCCAGGTGAGCTGTGTCAGAAGACATAAACCTGTCACTATCATGGTGACAGTCTCGTGCCAGTCTGACTCTACAGAGCTTCAGGTGTCACCTCCCAGCCTCAAAGGGGGTCCAAAAATCTGCTTCCAGTGCCATGGTCCTGACTGTGATTTCCAAGGGATTTTTGGCGTCCTTGGACTCCTTTAATATTTCAGATTATGTTTTTTATTTTTGTGGTTTGTTTTAGTATTTTGTCCAGGTTGATTAATATGACAGGTAGTGACTGCCCCTATTTGGATGGCTAGTGCAATTTCTGGTTTTCACTCCATTTCCAGCTGCCAGGGATGTCCCACCAGCAGTTATTACCGATTCTGTGTGAGGGTTATTGAGGCCTGTCTGTGGATGGATGGAAAACCCGGCACTTCGTGCCAGAGTTAAATGGCGGTATCCGATGGTGATAAGAGAAAGCCAGGCAAAGAAGTAAACACCTCAGGAACCTGTGTGTATATTTTGTCCTGCCAGTGGACCATGTGCTCTGATTTGCAGTGCCTGCGTTTGAGTTATGTGGTGTTTTCATGGTCTAAGGAGAAAGGAAAACAGCCTGGGGAGTGCTTTATATTTGCACATTGAATAAACACAACAACAGCAGTCTGGGTACAATGATGGAGTAATTGAACCCCCAGATTCAGCCTCATCGTGGTGACTCAGCCGAGCTTGACTAGCCTCGGGTTATGCTTACGGAGCTACTCTTTAACAAGTCTAACAAGCATCCCAGTTGACTGCGGGAGCCGGAGCAAGGGCACGGTATGGAGGCTGGGCCGCTGTGGAGTCCCACCAGCCTGCCTGGGAGGAGTGTTCTGTCTGCACTCACGTCTCTGGAATGTGATAGCCGTCAGTAGGGAGTACAACACTTCACTCCCAAGAATCGTACCCTTCCCACCCAGTCCAGAAACCCCTGTTGCTCAGGGACCTCTGGTGACCTCACTACTCCCTCCTCCCAAACACACAGACACACAGACACACACACACACGGTCCGGTCGGGTACAATGGACGGGTCTGGCTGAGTGTGCCATGCCTTTGACTGCTGGAGCACAATGCAGCGGCTTGACTGAGAGCCGGAAGGTGCATGGGGTCCCTCTCGTTCCTGCTACATGGCATCATCCCATCATCGGGGTGGGGGACCGGGGCTTCAGGAAAGGCGGGGATGGGGGGATTCTCACAGGCACGCAAATTAAGTCACGCTCGCTTGTGCCGCAGAGGCACAGAGTGAGCGGCGATGCATAAAGGAGATGATCTAAATGTCAGGCGTCCCGTGCTGTTCGACAGATATGAGAAAGATTAGTCAAGGTAGAGTGAGACTAAACATGCCATCAACTGAACAATTCCATTCATAAAAAAAGAGAGAAAGCAGTGGAATTTTTCAAGTAGCGCCCCCTGGAATTTTTTTTAACAAGGTCAGACGTCCAAAGCGGAGACAATTTCTGCTTGCAAGTAAAAGCAGGCGACTTGTTCTGGGTCTCTGTGAGGAGACGCTCCTGTGACACGGCAGGTTGACTTCCTGTTTAGGGCTGGGGGTGGGGTGACATTTGAGCAAAACCTTGAGCTGAAGCTTGACTCAGGTTACGCTGTGTGTGGGGAGCATTGTTTTTTTTAAAGGGCCGCTTCTCAAAGTTATTCTTGCATTAGCGTGTGCGGCTGAGGTTATGAAAGGGAGATATCGATGAAAAAAACCTCCTGTTCACATTGAAGGACAACAGACTGTCCCAAACCCCATGCAATGACCGTGCAAGTGAGATTAAATCGAAAGACTGTTCGCCTCTTTTCCTCTCGGCAGTGGCACCCATCGAGAACAGAAATGATGTAACGATAACGTAATACGAATACCATATAGGCTGAGAGAGGTTCCAGTAGAAGACGATAGCCGTGGCAGTCAGATGTTTTACTTTCATTTGTGTTTCATTGTCCAAGTTACTTGTTTGTGTTCTCAGCTTCAGCCGATTGCATCTTGTCTGAATGACAGAACAGCAGCCAGAAATTCAGACTGGACATCATGTTGTGAGTGAAGAGTGTTTTCCTGTAAAAATAACAGTTCCCCGTGGCTGTAAAGCGCTTGCAAGTCAGGGCAGCGTGTGTGCGTCCGCCTGCATGAGCACACAGTCTTATGTGTGGACGAGGAGGGGTCTGCACTACCTCAAGGAGGTTTGCATTAGGAGCACAAAAGGACAGAGAGGCAGAGGGGGCCCACCCAACAGCCCATGCCTCATGCGGGGCCCCCTTCTGGCAGTCGTTTGTGGTGCCATTTGTAATGGGTTCCAGACTGCATATTGCAAATTTGATTTGGAAGCATGACAGACCCGCGAGCTAACCGGGGGGGCTCTCTGCTGTAAGGTGATGGCAGCTTTCTGCACATGGGGGGTGGGTCAACTTCCTGTGTGTGTGTGTCTGTCTGTCTGTCTCTCTGGTGAAGGGGGAGAGGGAGAGGGACTGCTGGGGCATGTGTGTGTTCAACCAGAACTCCTGGGAGGGGGGCCTTGGAAATTGGATCCCAGGGGAAATTCCCTTGAAATAATATAAGCAGAGACCCCCTCACTCGGAATCCACTACACACCCTAAGAGCTACACACCACCAAACTATGTGTGCTGTGCAAAATCAGCAGGATTGATCTGATTGACTCGAGGGCGGCGATGCTGGCATAGAGTAGAAGAACAAAGATCATTTGGCCCTCAAACCATTAGAACGTGCTGTCCAGGTATGATGCCTGTACGTGAAAAAACGACGCTGTCACTGTATGACGAACCAGAAACGAGTGTGAAATTAGGGGCTCGACGCAGTGCACCTTCCTGTCCTTCTAATTTGTGCCGGAAAGTTGTAAACCAGCAGCAGGAAACAAGTTTAAGGGAGACTCTTGGAAACCATAGCAATTTAAAGGGCAGAGGAAAAAGGGAGATAGATGAAAGGTGTGTGCAGAGAACAGGAAAAAAAAAAGCAAATGAAAGTGGGGAAGATGGAGTTCATAGTGATGGTGTGCTGGAGTAAGAGGGAAGAGGAAAAATGAGGAAGAGGAGAGATGATTTAATGAATGCGTGCTGCCGCTCCACTGAATCCCCACCCTCTCCATAAATGTTTACACACATACAATGAACACGATTTTCATGAAGTCAGCATTGCCCCGCCCCTCCCCATGCTCCCAGTCACTCGTGGGTGTGTGTGTGTGTGTGGGTGGGGGTCTGTACGTGAGTGTGTGTGTTCTCGCTATCAGTCCTTTCCTCCCTGACATTCCAGCCCCTCAGGACGAGAAGCTGCCCGACTTTGGACGCAGAAGGAAGCAGAGTCAACTGGAAAACTGACAGACTAAAAACGGCCTGTAACCGTATCCTTTAACTTTCTCTGCTCTGCTTGTGTCTGCTTTCCTTTCGTGCCGCCGGTACCCGGAGTTTTTAGCGGAGCTGTTCGGCATTTAGCTTCGAATTCTGGCCAAGCATCCTGCGACTGGCTTCTGCTTCAAGCTGCAGCTGAGGCGACTCGAACCCACGGACTCCGTTCACCAAGTGAAGGAAAAGACACCGTCCTCACTGGAGAGGGGTGAGTCTCAGGCTCCTGAGTGTCGAACATCTGTTAGGTTGTGTATTCAGGTGCTGGGAAGGTCAGGAGCTTCTAGAGTAGGTCAGTAGATGGAGGGCTCAGGACCAGCTGTCGCCAGTACTGCACAGACTATGAAATTCCACCACTGCTCAGGATTTCTGTTTGCAAATTTCAGTTACTACTTTGACTGACACTCCACTAGGTACAACCTGGAACAGTATAAGAAAATTCCTATTCCTACAGTGGTGGAGTTCCATTTATTTTTAACAGCTCTGCTAGAACTTTTTTGCCTCAATCTCCTCCCTCACCGAGCATCAGTAGAGCAAGGAGCAGCAGAGATCCTCGACTTGGATCCTTTGTAGTCAGAAACAAAAGGGATGACGTTACGAAACCTTGCTGATCTATTAAGCATTCGAACTTCTCACTGCCAGAGCGAGAACTCTGAGCAAAACTCTGTCTATGTCCAAGGTGTTGTTCCGATTTGATGTACAAGCCTCGCACTGTTCTGTTTGAGGAGGGGCTGAAGTTACGGTGGCCACTCAGTAAAGAGAAGCAGGGGTGACCGTTGTTATGCCACCAGCCTTGGTTGGATCATCTCCACGCCTCGGTGGAGGGGGCGTCTTCATTGTACTTTTCAGTCTGTGCATATGAACACATAACAGCTTATAACCTCTACATACTGTGGCACTGACCTGTTCAAAGGTAAAGTAGATGTGCTGAGTAGATGGAGGAGATGGAAAGCTGTTTTATGCAGAGTAGTTCAGATCCTCATAATTGCACAGAAGAGATTTCTGCTGCTGTAAGTCCAGTACTGTGGTTCTTGTTAGTCAAAGGTAATACTACACTATGGTGCATACTGATAAAAATGAACTTGGTTGTTATTCCATATGCCATCAAATTATCCGTGAAAAACCACGTGGCTACTTGAGGGTTAGTCCTTGTTGACAGAGGCATGTTTGACGTTGCTGCTGGAGAATGCAGGCTTTGAGGAAGACCAGGAAAGGAGGAAATGTCTGATGATCAGACCATGAGCAGAAAGCTTGACCTGGCTGTGCATGATTATTTTGACATGCAAGCTGGACACCTTTAGGGGATATTAAAGTCCACAAAGAACCATGAATTTCTGCTGTTCAGCCAGGGCTGAACGTCTCTCTCGTAAGTCCTAGCTAACCCTGTGACCTTCTGTCCCGCATGAGTAATATTGATTTGTGTCTGTTTCTTTACTGCTGGCTGATAGACAGACTGCTGACGGCTTCCCACCACTCTCCAGTTTGCATGCGGCCTCAGATCTTTAATCAAAGCCAGTAACTTAGCATTTGAAATGTATCTCACATGCACTCGTATTGTATAAAAATCCTTTCAAGGACCTAACTTTCTTGAAACCTCTTTCTTGGACTTGCTGCGTAGTTACACTGTGCATCCAAACGACCAGAATACAACGTTTCGACAAAAACAGCTTACGTGCTAACAGAAGTTTCTTTCAGGAAGATGTACGTTCGCTCTACAAACAACAAAGAAAACAACCGCCAGTGCTGCACAGAGAAGCTCACGTTAAATAATTACTTCAAGAGCGCGTGCAGTTTAATGCCGTTTAAGTCAGCTGGTCTTTCAGCCCTTTGTGGAATGCTGGGGGGACCCACGTGGCGAGATGCTAGGCTGCTGTGTGCTGACTTCCATAACACCAGGTGTGTCAATGCGGCAGAAGCCCGCATCTAGAGATAATTGCTTTTTCATTGGGCAGAAAATGAGCAAGCACTTTGGGGAGGCTGTCATTAACTATGGAGGAATACTGTACATTCTGAGTGTGGTCCTCAAGTTCACAATGCCGCCGCGCTCCTTGTGGGGCTATGGGGACTGACAAGGGAGGGTGGATGTGGAGAGGTCAGTCCCAGCACCCATCGGAATGCTGTCACCTCATCGGCTGTCTGGCAGCCGGTGGGCCTAGCTGGTGTGGAAGCTGCTGGCCGCGGCCAGCTCTCTGTAGGACAGAGCCCTCACTCCGTCGATTGTGCCATATCACTGTTTCACAGTGCCTGTTTGGTTGTCTAGCTTTTCACCATTAATTTGAATTGTCTTATTGCATGTAATGTGTGCAAAGCATCGCTCTGTTACAACATCACTCTCTATTTTGGTTCAACGCTGTCTTGAGTTGATCTGACCGCACAACTTTAGCTGGACTTTCTTGCAAGGAAAGCAAGTTTTTTCTTCGGACTTTTTCAGTCTGAATGTACTCCCGCGTTCCAGTCTCTAGTCACAGAGGCAGTGGAAAACATGTTTTGTGAGGTGTGTGGAAGCGAGGGGGACAGGAACAGTGAGTGTGAGAAAGAGTGTGTGTGTGTGTGTGCAAGTTTTTTTAATCTTAGTGGGAACAAATTTTGAGAAGATGTCCCCTCTAAGATACTATTTCCTGATATTTTCACGTTAAAGATCTCCAAGGGACCATTTTCTTTTCAGTACATTTCCAACTGTTATTCAGTCTCATTGGCTTGGACTTAAGAAAGGATCAATGCAGCGAAAGCTACACTACAAGTGAACATATCTGAGATCCCTGTGTCTTCACAGAGTGTGGGTGTGGTGAATAGAACTATAAGGTCAGGAGGGAACAACAGGTAACACTCAGGACTCAAGGTCAGGAGGGAACAACAGGTAACACTCAGGACTCAAGGTCAGGAGGGAACAACAGGTAACACTCAGGACTCAAG
>JAACJT020000013.1:12577610-12593609 GCA_009936485.2 Gymnarchus niloticus | reverse complement strand
CTTCCAAGGCCTCCCCCCCCCCCCCCCCCCCCCCCCCCCCGGCTGTCACAAATTTCCCCAAGGGCCCAGCTCCCCTGCCCCCCCACTGGCCCCCGGCTGGGGGGGGGGGGGGGGGGGCGGAGGTAGTAGTCAGTCCAGCCATGGTAGCCATCACACCCTGTGAGGATCTCGAACCCAGACCTGACAGTGACTCTCCCACTGCTCATCCCTATTTCCTCTCCCTCATGTCTATATTTAAAAGCCACCCCCTGAATGACTCTCTGTGATATCAGTGGGAGAAGAGGAGTCATTACAGTAAAACAACTTTTTTTTTATTCCATAGTGAAAATCGCTTCCAGATCCCAGGGTATGCTTATATTTCTTTTCTCTGAGCGCCTACAGAGTGTTCCAGAAAAACTTCTCTTGATTGCATTCCACTACAATCAGCTCCGTAATGTAAGCCTCGACCCCGGGTCCTGCCCTAGCGCATGTGGTGGGAGCTAAATGAGCTGTTGTTGTGAAGGGTGGGGCTTTTTCACCAGGCTGGTTCTTTTCATGCTTTGAGAGGTAGAACAAAACTTCAGTGCAAAATACACCGCGTGTGGCATCCTGAGGAAAATGTGACGATTAACATCTGCCCATCGTGGTGTCCATCTTGGAGTCGCTGAGCTATGCCATTAGGTCCCGATAACAGGCTGCGTGGCAAGTAGAAACATGAAAATGAGACCGCCGGACTGCAGGAGGGGCCCAGTAATCAAACCTTTAAACAAGGGTACCTAACTAGCTTCAGTTAAAATAAACATCGTGGATGGGTTGTGTTTTAGCCCCGTACCTCACTTTAAGGCGGTCCCTGAATGATGTAAACTGTTCAGAGTTCCTCAGAGGCCACAAAATCATTCCTCCCATCATCATTTCCACACTCCCCAAAGAGGTGCCCCATGAAGTTGATGTCCATGTGTAGAATGTAGAAGTTGAAGTTCACAAAGTAGGATATCTATATCCCCCAAACCATTTGTGCTTTTATTATGAAATAAGAAACCTCTCCTTTCAGCATTGTGACTTCTGGAAGAGCCCATTCTTCATGAGTGAAGGTCTTGAAGACAGCTAATGTCCTCCGGAGGTCCCTTGTATAAATGCAACATGGCTTTGTCCCTACAGCCCGGGAGCAGCTGCGTAAAGCCAGACACAGCAGGACCTTCCTGGTGGAAAGCGGGACGGGGGAGCTGTGGTCTGAAATGCAGACAGGTGAGATGACAGAAAGTGGGCACCTCTAGGTAGAAATAGACATTGCAAGTACTTTGACCTGCCTTTTAAATATTTTATTAATGTTTAATGTAAACTCACAGTTTTTTACTCAATGAATCCCTCAAACTGGGAAGAAACTCTACAGATGAAGAGGGAGGTGTTTTCCTATATTCCATTTGTTTGGACCTGACACGGGGCATCTCTGCAAGCCAAAATGCATTACACCTGATCATCACACCCCTTTCCCTAACATCTGAGGGGCGGTCCGTAACTGTGGACATGACAGGACAGTATGTCTTCTGTATGGCGGTACAGACATACTTAAAGCTCTGAATTGTGCTGTTGGTTAAGAGCATGGAAAAGGCTCCTAAGAATAAAGTGAACAGTTTGTATCCACACTTGCGAATTCCCACAGGGTAACACTGGGCTCTGAGGCCAGTATCACTGCTTTTCTCATTAATGTCTGACTGTTATTGCCTGTGTACAGCTGTAGACCAGGCCTTGGTTAACTCCGTTTCCTGCAATATGTACAATTTCAGCAGTCCTCCAGTTCTCTAAAGGAGTGTTTATCTTTTTTATGTTGCTATGCTGTTCCACAATCTCTTCTATTTTCATGTGAAGTCTTTGTTCCAGGCTACTACAGATGATACACACAGTCTCTAGGGGATGTAAACACAGAGGAAATATAAGTAAACATATAATTGATGTACACATTATATATCTGTTAGAGACCCAGGTAGATTTCCCAGGATATTGAGAACTGGAGGTCTTACCAGTGAAATAAGAGGCTATGAAAGATGTAGGTAAAAGTTATCAAGTTGTCCCAGTACAGTTTGTTGTGGATGAATGGGCAACAGTGAGTTTGGTGGACCAGTGACAACCAGACGGTATGATGAGAAGAGAAATGATGACGTTACAGATGACAGAGCTAAAGTTTGGACCACCACTCTGTCTTCCTTCTCCGACTTCAGGTCCCCTTCCTTTTAAACCAATGGACCTTAAATGGACACAATAAATTGGACTAGTGAGAAAATGAGAGTGTCTCCAGGTGTTTCAGACCTAGTATGTCTGGTGTCACATGATGTTTGCTAAAAGTGCCCAGCCATTGTGTGTGTGAGCTTGACGGCTGGCCAGGGCTCAATCTGAAAAAGCTCTCCCCTGAACCAGATGTTTCCTGCTGTTACACTGACCCCACTGCCCCCCAGTCCATCCGCCTGGCTCCACCCTTTCCCCCAGTCTTCCTCGAGTACACATACTGTAGTCTCAAACCCCTGTATCTTACTCCAGTTCTTTCTCAACCACGCATAGATACACTACCCAGCCCAGCCTCAGACCCCTGCCTGTCAGTCTGGTTCTTCCTTGACCTCACGTAGATACTGTACACTTAGCCACTCCCCAGTAAGCTTGCTTGGCAAATAACGGACTGTGTTTTTGTTAGTCAACGCCAGTGCATGTCCGCCCCACCTCCACCAGAACTCACACTAGATTCTCAACCCAGCAGAACATAATTGTGAAGTTTTATCCCTTCCAGATGGATGCAGTGATAGTAGGTGATTCAGGAGGTGCCGCTGTATAGATGAAATAGCCATTGTGTAGCACTGGAACTGTCTTCTTGTCTCAATAAATTCTTCAGTTATATTTGGTTCTGTGGGTAGCTACATGTGATCTTTCCTGGGGATAAATTGCCTCATTGGTGAATTTTATCAGTACCCTTGACAAAAGTGCCATACTATGTCATGTTAAGGACCAAGATCAGAGGGATGGTGGTTTGGGGAGAGCACTGAAGTTCTGGATTTTATCCAGACCGAAATCAAGCTGGTGAAGACGTGTTCTACACCTGGCCATATCTGTTCAGAGTAGAATGGAGACTTAATGAAGTGGCAGCAGTATCGCTAAAACGAGGCCCTTCGTCTGCTGTCCCCAGGTGACCGGTACATCGTGGCGGACTGTGGCGGGGGGACTGTGGACCTGACTGTGCACCAGATAGAACAGCCTCAGGGAACCCTAAAGGAGCTCTACAAGGCCTCAGGTGAGCACGGGAACAGCCCACGGAGGCAATTCACAGGTGCAGGAGAGACAGGTCTAACGGAAGACGCTACGGACCCCTGCGTGTTTTGTGTCTCTTGCTGAGGTCAGTCCTAAAGTCTAGAGTTAATTTTAATTTACTAACACACCTTCTTCAGGTATTTATAAGATCAGTGTTCCAGCAGAACTCAGTTTTTTCACTCTCACGTTGCCTTTGGCTATGTTGTTTTCAATTCCTATAACTAAATATTACTAAATATTTGATTTTTTTGGATTTTTGAATGCACTGCCATATGATATAAATCATCTCAAACTGAGCTGAATATATTTCCCTCCCGCCAGGCGGTCCATACGGAGCTGTCGGTGTGGACATGGCCTTTGAGGCCATGTTGTGCCAGATCTTCGGAGCTGACTTCATCGAGAGCTTCAAGGCCAAGAGGCCGGCCGCCTGGGTGGATCTCACCATCGCTTTTGAGGCCCGCAAGAGGACGGCATCCCCCAGCCGAGCCACCGCCCTCAACATCACACTGCCTTTCTCCTTCATAGACTTCTACAAGAGACATCGAGGCCACAGTGTGGAGACTGCCCTTCGCAAGAGCAAGTGAGACTGCGTGTCTGGCAGTACCTGAGCGTACCTGTTCGAGTCTTACTGTGGTTAGGAGTCTTAATCTAAGAGTCAGTGTGAAGTCGGGTAATGTTATGTATGTCTATAAGAGCGATACTTGTTCGAGTCTTAATGTGGTTAGGAGTCATAATCTAATCCAATGTAAAGGTAGTGGCCTTTCTCTTTCAGCATGAACATCGTGAAGTGGTCCTCTCAGGGGATGCTTAGGCTCACCCCGGAGGCAATGAACGAGCTCTTCCAGCCCACCATTAACAACATTGTCAAGCACATTGGTAAGACCAACCTAGGCCCACTTCGGCCCATTAAGTTCTGCATTTTCCCACCTTCCGATAACTTCAATAACCTTTTCTTTTCCCGTTGTTATTATTCCCCCTTCCTACCGAAGACGATTTCATGATCCAGATATTAAGTGTCCTGTATTGGACTCCTTGCGATTTACTGGTTTATAAGTATGGGTGGCCTGAGTAAGAGCTGCTATCTAGTTTCCTAAATCCTAGGCATTTTCTCCCACAGAGGACATAGTGAAGAAGGAGGAAGTACAGGGTGTGCGTTTCCTGTTTCTGGTGGGCGGCTTCGCCGAATCATCCATGCTGCAGCAGGCGGTACACGCAGCCTTGGGGCGGAGCTGTCGCATTATCATCCCTCAGGATGTGGGCCTGACGATCCTGAAGGGTGCAGTGCTTTTCGGCCTGGACCCCACGGTGGTGCGTGTGCGCCGCTGCCCCCTCACCTACGGCGTCGGTGTGCTCAACCGTTTCGTGCCAGGCCGGCATCCGCGGGACAAGCTTCTGGTGAAGGACGGCCGGGAGTGGTGCACAGACGTGCTGGACCGTTTCGTGTCCGTGGACCAGTCGGTAGCACTGGGCGAAGTCGTCCGGCGTAGCTACACACCGGCTCGCCCAGGCCAGCGCAAGATCATCATCAACATTTACTGTAGCGCCACCGACGATGTGGTCTACATCACCGACCCGGGTGTGCGGAAATGCGGAGCCATCACTCTGGACCTGCCAGAGGCCTCTCCGGGGGCCACGGTGTCTGACCGTCGGGAGATCAGGGCCACCATGCAGTTTGGTGACACCGAGATCAAGGTGACTGCTGTGGACGTGGCCACCAGCCGCTCCGTCCGCGCCGCCATCGACTTCCTATCCAACTGAGTGCATGACAATCGAATACAGAGACAGATGCAGACTCTCATTGGTTGTGGGGATTATGGGGTCTTCACCCCTCTGCTTTCAAGTGTCCAACCCATCTCCTGGAGAGCCTCTAGCCCCATGAGCTTCTACAGACACCTAGCGGTCAAATGGAAGGCCTGCTTGACTCCATCAGCATGGCTGACGGTGCTTTCTGAGGTCACTTGGTATTTCCTTGATTATCTGCACAGTACTTTTTTCACCCAGCAGGTGGCAACATTCTCACCCATTCTCTGGACACTCTTTTTTATGACCTTTTTCCAAAGCATGTATTACCAAGTAGTCTGTTCTTAGTTGAAGCACCTGTGTATTTATAGCAGCTCCACCTAGTGGCAGGGCTGAAAGACTATGCAACCAGCTTCAAAGCTATGTCTACAGGATTTCACTGCATTGTTCATGTCTATCACTGTACAGGCCAGATAGTCCATGAAATATACATATATGTTTTGTACGATCATCTTGCATGTAGAAAACATAGTCTGCTGTATTTATGAGTAGCTGCAATGTTGTTTATGGTTTATTACATTTTCAAAGCACTAAAACTAAACCCCTCCCCAAAAGTGATGTGAAACATCCCTCACCCGCAAAGGTATGGACGTAACTTTTTCTTTACGTGGATGCATTGATGACTGGAATATCAGGGCGTTCTGTGAGGAACCCCGCAGATCAAAAACACATTTATGTTAACCTGTTGTATTTTATCTCCACTCTTTCCTTCATGGCCTTAAAATGCCCTCAGTCCTGAAATTCTAAGGACTTACCTACATTTACTCATGATTGTAGAATGTATTGTGCAAGCATGTAAACTTTATGTTGCTTCTTGTATGCAAGCTCATGTCTTATAAACCGTATAGGAGAACACGTATGACACCAATGCCACACAACGGACAAACTGGGACTCAGATGAAGCGTCTCGGAGCTCTACAAGACCACCGAATGCTCATCCTGGTGCTGTGTTTCTTAGACGAAAAGCCCTGGAACATTCTCAGAAATGAGCAGAGCAAGTGGCTCGTCAAGGACAATAACGACCTGCACGGCCACCGACCAACATCAAAGGGCACCCAGGAGTCATCAACCCTTTTGACTCATAAAATATTGAAAGCTAGTTTCTAGTAAATTCTAAGCAGCTTCTGTGGCTGAGTTGGGCCTGTAGGTCATTTTCAGAAACAGTCAACCGGAATCAGTTTTATTCCTATGCACAGCTAGGTCGAAAAATTCTGATGCCATCAAATTACGAATAAATGAAGCAATAGGAAAGTTATACGTACTTTTCCCTGGTTCAGACAATAGGATATTAGTTACAGTGGTCAGAAAGCAAACCGACGGAGGATGTACGAATCGTGACAGGTGAGGAAGTCTATTTCTCGGTAATGTTTGCGACAAAAAAGTGGTTGTTCTTCAGTTACACGTAAAAACATCCTCACCCAGACCTAACTAAAGCATGCCCAATCAGACCTGAACGTACGAACAGTTACTATACATCGTCTAAACGTATTAAACCAAAGTTACGCTTCTGAAAATACCTCTTTCACGCTAAGCCCTAACCGAACAACCTGGCTTGGAATCCGAATGAACAGACAGCAATCATGTTTAGCAAATACGTTTAATAGCCCAATAAATAGTTCCATTGAGTGGCTTACGTGGTAACGGCCAGACCTTGGCAGCGCCTCCTGCCTGCTGGGAATGGGCAAGGTGACTCACAGCTTACTTCAGTGCTAATTATCATAATGCTGACACTACACAGCTGTGTAGCAGTGAGCTCCATGTCTAGGAGAGAATAAACAGCTGCTTTATCGGTACTCCAACCCGCTGTGTCACAGGAGCCACTCAGTGGACGTGCGGTCTGCCGCGTCCTCTGCCCCTTCCGGCTGGAGGGGCGTCCATGGTGGAGCGGGGGTTCTTGATGGTCTGGTCCACAGACAGGATGAGGCAGGTGGCCTCAGAGGCAGCGGTGAGGGCGTTGATACGCACCGCTGCTGGCTCCCACACGCATGCCTGGAAGTTGTCGGCGATGTCCTCGTTGTTCACATCCACGCCATACCACATGCCGCCCTAAAGGAAGGGGGGATGTCATGCGTAAAGCTGTTGGCATGGCAACAGAACCTGGCCAACTAAGAGCATACAGCATTACGACCTGGCAGACCAAATGGAGAAGAGCACAGATTTCAAGTCACACGTCTTACCATAAACACATGGTAAGACCTGCCTGCACTGAATAACTGTTATGGAGTTTCATAAATGACAATAAACTCAATATATGAGTCAGAGTCCATATTTGCAGGTTTGCACATTTAAGTACAGGGTATGCCTGGCCCTCAGCTTGTTCAGGATGTTGGCTTGTACATGCGTGTGTGAGACACACACCTGAGCGTGATTGGCCCTCAGCTTGTTCAGGATGTTGGTCGCATCAAAGCCGGCATTGTCACACAGCTGCCTGGGGATGACCTCCAGCGCCTTGGCGTAGGAGCTGATGAGCAGCTGCTGTTTGCCAGGGATGGTCCTGGAGTAGTCCCTCAGGTAGCGAGACAACTCCATCTCGATGGCACCGCCTCCAGCCACGATGGAGTCATTCTGGCGGCAGACAACATCATCACACACAAGAACATAACTAAACTGCAACGGCACTACACTGCTGAGATGAACTGGGTCCTCGAGTCACCATTTTTACACAGTAAAAATCTCTTCTCGAATAAAAGCGAAATTTATAAAAAAAATGTTTACGTTCTCAATCATCTGCAACGTCACAAAACTATCAACGTATTCTGAGGTTTCTATCTATGTGTATCTTCTGGTTCCCTGTGCAACATGAGGCCGTATATTCTGAGGTTTACTAAGGAGTAAATCTTTAACACACCAATGCCTGGTCTACATTCCGCGATGTCGTATTGAGGCCCGGCTCTGAGGTACGAGCCAATGGCTGACCTTGATGGCTCTGCGCACAATCATGATGGCGTCGTGAAGAGAGCGCTCCGTCTCCTCCATGAACTGCTCAGCACCTCCCCTCAGGATGATGGTGCACGTCTTGGCCTTGGGGCAGCCCTTGAAGAAGTTGTACCTGCCCGGGGAGGGCCATTGGACATGTCATCATCTGAGTTAATGACCGCAGCAGCCCCGTGCAGCCGGTAGAGGTTCTTGCAACAATGAAGAAGAAATGCAACACAACGAAATGCTACCAAGGATTGATGACTTAAGCCTAATACATAAAATATTATGGTATCCCGTCAGTATCCAGACGCAGTCAAATTTATGCTTAGAGTAAATCAAAGCCTTTAGAATATCCTTTCAGAGGTTGTGGTCCGAATAAACAGAAGGAAGTTACCTCTCCCCTCCGATCTGCACCTCCTCAAAGAGACCACACTGGCCCAGGACGTCGTCAGTCATGGAGCCGACACTGGTCTGGATAGAGCCTCCGCAGGCCTGGGGGACACATTGCAGGCATGTAAGCAGACTGTATCTACAGGTTACTGTACTTCCCTTACCCACTTTCCCCTGAACCCTGTGAACTGTCAGTCCGCCGTGAAGCATGTGATTCAGCCAGGCATGTGTCACGTGATGTCTGTTCCCCTTCCTTCCATACCATCATGGTCCTCTTGAGGTCCTCCTCTGGTACTCTTCCAGCGCAGAACAGGTCCCTGTCAGCAAAGTACTGTGTGGCCACGTCACCGATGGGCAGCTTAGAGAGGACCACCTTGGCCCCAGACTTGTAGATCTTCTCCAGCTTGTCGTACAGGATGTTCCACTCTGCATCCACAATGGCTTGGTAGTCCTACAGGCAGGAGCAGATAGGATATGAAAGCAGACATAAGGCGGCGTCATAACTGGACTGCTCCGAATTTAATATCTGTTTTCCCACAATCTCCTATTACACAACATAAGCTTTATGAAAAACCACAACTTAAAATAGCGTATCGTATTTAAAGAAGGACTAAAAGGTCAAACAGCATAGCACACCTCCACAGACTTGACCCGCACTTCGGCGTTGTCCTTCTCAGCCTTCAGCTCCAGCTCCACATTGAGCAGGGCAATCTTCGGGTTCTCATACCTCTTGGGCTGCATCTCAAAGCCGGCGTACGAGAACGTCTTCTTGAAGGCAACGCCTGCCACCAGCTGGGAGTCCTGAGTGATTCAGAAAGCAGGAAAGTGAGTGGGACAGTCCTGGTCGTAGGTCCACCAGTGGGATGGACCCCGCCACTCACCTCCAGGGCACCGCCCCGCACCTCCTTCACCCCGCCCCTCACCTCCAGGGCACCGCCCCGTACCTCCTTCACCCCGCCCCGCACCTCCTTCACCCCGCCCCGCCCCTCCTTCACCCCGCCCCGCACCTCCAGGGCACCACCCTGCACCTTCTTCACCCGACCCCGCCCCTCACCTCCAGGGCACCACCCTGCACCTTCTTCACCCCGATCATCTTGAGGGGCAGCAGCTCGTCCAGCATCATGACGGCATCCACCACCATCCGGGAGAAGAATTCCTTCTGGCCGGCGATCAGCTTGGAGTTCAGAGCTGTCGCAGCACACTTCTCCAGGAGGCTCCTCTGCTCCCTTATGGCCGGAGGGTCAAAGGTCAATTACACCACCACACCGGTTTGAAAATCCCTCTGACTTCAGATCTGCTTCACAGTCTGTCAGACTACTGGCTACAGTGGAAAACACCTTTGAGCAATGATTCCCCAGACATGGGAGATGTGGACTTGACAAGCATATAAACATAATCCTCTGATCCTTGCCATCGTGTCTGCTGAGCACAAGAAACTCAGTTCTTTAACCGTTTAAAGTCTCCCACCCAGGCTGCCATGTAATATTTCGTCCAGGTCAACTACAAGTAAGCAGAAACCCTGAAAGCAAACAATCAGGATGCTGACTAAGACTAAACACTTCAAATTCTCTGCGAACTTCACAAGCATTGACACAAGGTGTAGCCAAGTAGAACTTCAGATTAAGTCGGAGAACAACACGCCTTCCAGAGTGCTGTATTGCCGAGTAAGCGGCTTACGTCTTGTCATCCTTCTTCACGGTAATCGATATCTCCTTGATCCTCTTCACCGCCTGTAAACAGAAGACGGGTAAATAAAAACCGCACGGTGCTAAAATTCCATTCCGTACGCAGCAGAACCACAGAGGCACAGAACCACAACCGCAAACCCGATCAGCACTGGAAAGCAGCAGTGATCAGCATAATTAATCTGAAGGTGTAACTATTGTTCCAGTTACACAGAAGGGAAACCTACATACGCGTGACGGGTAACAGCAAAGCCTCGAAGCTGAGAGCAGACCATTCAGCCAGCCAGCGAAGTGGGGTTTGTCATGCCGTGTCTTTCTGTAAAGCTGTTAGTCACTCTACCTGCAGCCTTGGGTATAACGATCTTAACTGTCAGTGCAGGCCGGGTGAATCCAGCAAGGCCACGCCCCCTCCCCCCAGACCCCAAGTACATGTGCATCATCACCCACCAGCTGTGTGGCCGTCCGGAAGGCACGGATGATGGTCTGTGGGTGCACGCCCTCCTCCACGTAGGGCTTCAGCTGTTTGAGGAACTCGGCGGCCAGTAGGGTCACTGAGGTCGTGCCATCGCCCACCTGTTCCCAGAAAAAACAGTCTTTACCTCACACACCTCATCATGAGACACACAGGCACACATACAGATGAGAACAAAGCTTGGGGTCTAAGTGCTGGAACATTTATGCAGGGTATTTGGATTAGAGGCTGTGCTCAAGGGCCCGATTTTTCCAATCATGGGATTCAAACCAATAACCTTCTGGTCACAGACACCTGACCCACAGAACCACACACCACCCATCTGTACACTCGACAATTTTACATCATTTACAAAATTTCCGCATGGCCTTGGCCAGGGAAAGTGTTTAGAAGATGGATGGATTTAGGAAATTTACGAGTCATGATATATTAGGTGGGGATCACAGGAGCCCTCAACAGAAAGTGTAGACTGAAGCACGTGTCTGCACATACGATATCCCGGGCATCTCTTTTATGGCTGCCGATCCGCAACACTCGAAGGAGGCCGACCTTCCACTGACCTCAGCATCCTGAGACTTGGCTATGTCCACCAACGTCTTGGCAGCCGGATGGACCACGTCGAGAAGCTTCAGAATAGTGGCGCCGTCATTGGAAATAGTAGCTTTTCCTATTGTGCAGAAATAAAAATAAATAATAATAAAAAAAAAAACACAAATGCATCTAAAACCCAAAACTGATATCCAGTCTCACTGACAAACCTTCACTGCGGCACTTAAAAATATGTGGACGCATTAAGTAACAGCTGACCATTAACAGGCTTCACAGTGGGAGGGGCTGATACAACACGACTGAGAACGTTACCACAGCAGTGCATAAAACTGACCAAACCACCAGGGACCTCTGAAGTGAAACAAAGTAAAATCTACTCTGGTGTGGTCCCTTAGAATGAGACATACAACAAGGTGAAGGCTGGAAACAGGATGAGGAGAAGGGAAAAGCAGCTCCGCTCTCACCTCTGTTGTCCACCATGAGTTTGTCCATGCCCCGGGGGCCGAGGGTGGTGCGCACCGCCTCGGCGATCACCTGGCAGGCGTTGATGTTGCTGACGAGCTGGGGCACACCCTGGGAGGTGTCCGTCCCCTCTTTCAGCAGGATGACTGGAGTGGGCTGGAAGGACAGAGGTGGATGTCGTATTTAGAGCTTCAGTTTGTCCGCGGCGGGCACGTGTGGTACCAAGGACTGGTACTGGCACTGACAGCTGTGGTTTATTTAAATATTGTTTAACAATTTGGAGGGAAACACCCTCCAGCTGCCCGTTTCCAATTAGGTGTCTTTGTATGGAGTAGCTGTGACAGACGAGTGAACAAAGAGGTTAATGGTCAAATGAAGAGCACTGGGAACATTCTAGAATCCAGATTTTCCATCAAGACCCGATACAGTCACCGATTTGGTCACTGCATTTCAGTATTTATCACTCGAACAATATTCATACACAAAGGAAAATGAATCCAACGTTCAACCAGTCGCGGGGTGATGACGTCACCAAACGCCGGCTGCCTGACCAGCCGCTTTTGAATAAAATACGGACTTTGTTTACTAGGAAAAAAATATATTTAGACTCCTCTTCAAATACATGCGTATCTGCAAACTAAAAAAAATGAAATAAAACCTGTATTACAGTCGCTCGCTCAAGACAGATCGTTGAAGAAATCCCGCAGCAACCGCAGTCGCCCGGCAGCACACATTCATTAAGAAAAATAAATGAAACCAAAGCGAACAGTAACAAATAATGGTATATATTTAGAGAAGATATGTTCGTTATCCTAATACAAACAATTTTATATCTCCACGTTTGGCGTAAATAGTCTGATGGCAATGAATGGTACATAATACTATCACGACGGATCACTCACCATCATTTTTGCAGCGCTTCTTTGATGACGACGACTCAAAGTCCCAGAATGCACCGCGCCGCTCGGAACGGCTCAAAGTCCCACAATGCACTGTGCCGTTCGGCACGACTCAAAAGTCCCACAATGCACTGCGCCGTTCGGCACGACTCAAAGTCCCACAATGCACTGCGCCATTCGGCACGGCTCATTGGACAAAATGTACCGGAAGCAGTAACCAATCACTGTTACGTCACCTATATAGGCCAATGCAAGGCTTATCGCGCTTCTACCAGTCCAAATTAGGAGCTTTGCGCACCAGCGTCGGTTTACACACCGATCTTCCAAACCGTTAATCCTAGGCAGGGTTACGGGGGGCCTGGAGCCTGTCGCAGGCAGCTTAGGGCGCAGTTAAGGCGGGGGCACACACAGATGATAAATGTACGCAAATCATCGACGTGCATGACGCTACATATTTGATTCCAAAATAGGGTTATATCACAATAAAAAGCACGACAGCTATAACATTTATGAAATGACAGCAATATCTCTGTAAAAGTACCCGTTTAAATGTGGCTTCACAAATAAAAAAATTAAAGTAAATGAGTATAAGGTTCCTTTTATAGCATTGTGCATCGTGTGTACAACTTTGCAAATGATTCACCCACAGAGTTACTGTTTAAAACGTTCTAATTTCTAATTTAGCGAGGATTACAAACTCCTGACTCTGGAGGTGTGAAGCAACAGTGCTAACCACTTTGCTACTGGAGTCTCTTACCAAAAGAAGTCATATAGCAGACTAACCTGAGTCATAACGCATTACATGTCTATAAATGACAGACAATGAAGCCACTTGGATGTTTGAATACAGCTTTTTTTATTCTTTTTGAATATGCTTTGAATTTAGCTTAGCGATGCATGCACATTTTGAATAACATGGCCTTTCCCATGGTTCCTCACTATTACAGGGTTTTTCTTTCATTACTCATTTCTGGTCGGCAGACTGATTGAAAAGCAAGCCAAAGCCCCAACATTTCTCCCATCTTCCGTCTTGTCTGTGTTGTTTCCTGCGTCTCTACCTCTCTGGAAAAGCACATAAGAAGGGCAGTGCTCTGTGACAGTTGTAGGGGACCCAGGATCCCGTTCCTGAAAAATAGGAATAAACAAATTGGAAGCTTTGTAACAGACGTGGGCTATTGCTTTAAAAAAGTCTTACATAGCCAACATGATTGTCCGTAGTCTTTGAGTATCCTGAATTCAGCCCTGATACAGATCAAATTTAGCTAAAACAATTAGAAAGTGCTGTTCTATTTCTTAATGTAATTTTGCCTGTAACACTTTTTTACTGTCTCACCTTTCATAGCAATGCATTGATTATACGTTGCCGTTGGCCCATACTGAAAGTTTTGGTAATTAAATGTGCTCCTATCAGTCCAAACCCATCTTGACCCCTGTAAAAGATAGATGGAGGATATTAAGAGGAAAGAGGCTTACCCGAACATGAAATACTACTGTATAACACAGATTATTTTGATATAAGGACACAGAATTTATAGTGTTAATTGATAACTATTCAAAAATTATGATAATGTACGAGTGGGTATAAGAGGAGAGGGAAGGCATGGAACCCCTGGGGTGGGGCAAAGTCAGGTGGTGAACCGTAATCTCTGGTGTAAAATGCCTGTGTTCTCCTCAGACCGCTGACGCCATACTCTGCCCTAGTGTCCCATCTTCCCAGACATTACTATCCCACCCAGAAAGCAATGTCAGCCGTCAACTCTGTGTCTTTCCCCCTTTCCTTCTCTCTCATTGTCTGTTCTCTACATTAAGTCCTTGTTTCCTTGTTTAACCTTGTGTCACTGCCTTGCTTCACCATCCTGTCTGAAGAGAACCTTATAATGGCCTGGGTTCTCACTTACCTGTAAGTACCCACCAAGCCAGAAGTAAGAATAGTATCTGTTGTGTGACAGATGGGTCAGCAGATAGTTGAAATGTGCGCTGTGAACACTCAGAAGGTCACCGTTCTTGCATGACTGCTGACACTTAGCCTAAAACACAGAGAAGAAAGGACTAGTTATTCAAAAGACATAAGTACCAAACTTTGGACTCAAGACAGATTTAGAAAATAGATTATTGGTGAAATAAATGGGAAATAAATAGAGATATTACATATACAATAATAATTCAATGGCTATTCTTGTTTCTTGTAAGAGTCTGGTGTTCCCAATGAAATGCTACTATTTAAAGTACATGTTTTGCAGCAAATTTGTATCTGCTGTGGAAATTGCACAAGTTGATTTAAAGGGTTTTGTTTCAAATTCAGTTCAAATTCAAATTCAGAGTCAGGCAAAGGCTGGTACACGAGAGATCCACAACACCAGACAAACAAATCCAACATGTAGTCCAAAATCAAAACAATCACAGAAGACATAACTCTCAGTAAGAGGAAAGCTCAACAGAACACACAGAACAAGGGGAAATACAGGTATTTTGAGAAAACGGATAATTAGCACACATGCTAATACTCAGGAGAGGATGAGTTCTGGTAAGATGGACGTGGTTGGTTAGTTG
This sequence comes from Gymnarchus niloticus, assembly GCA_009936485.2. Lineage (NCBI taxonomy): Eukaryota > Metazoa > Chordata > Actinopteri > Osteoglossiformes > Gymnarchidae > Gymnarchus > Gymnarchus niloticus. The sequence continues at coordinate 12,578,613 of JAACJT020000013.1, read as the reverse complement.
CAGGCGTTGTGATATCGTGTTTACGAGGCATGGGTATTTTACAACACTGGAAGACTATCAGTAATCACATATTATAACCCTGGCTCAAATAAAGTGAAAAATTCAAAATGATAATTATATACAAAGGTTAAAAAAATATTATGAATCTGTGTTCTTGATCAGATTTTGTCCAAAATATATAGTGCCACAGAAATATAACATAAGTATGAACCCGAGCTCCATTGAAATCAAGGTGAACATTGAAGATCTTGACACAGTAGCCGCTGACACTGAACCAATCCTGGTAATTACTGTGCCGACATCGTCTCACAGACTGGTCATCTTGCAGAGACTGCTGGTCTTCCACCTCTGTCAGGAGAGAGGGGGACAGCAACACAGAGAAGGACTGAAATATTGATTTTTTTATATTTATTTCTGCAATATTAAGATTATGCAACGACACAGTGAAGTGAAAGAAACAGATATTCTGCAGGCCAGGACAGTGGGTTTCTATCATTACACCATATTCCTAGCATGTCTGATTTCACGTATGATTTTCTACATGACACACGGTCAGTGATTCACCTTCAGCACTGACCACCAGGAGACACAGCAGGGTTAGGAAAGCCACGGACTTCATTCTTCACAGTGTTGGTTTTCTCTCGAACCTGGAACAAAACAGGCAAACAAAGCAGCCACTTTTAAACAGCGTTTTGTTGTCAAACCAGAGCAGGTTTTCGATTCATCTCCATTTTTCACAATATGGAATAGGAAAATGTACCAGTTCATTCTGAATTCAGATCTTCACAAATGCTCTAGAAGACTAACTTCTAGAGTGTTGGTAAGTTTACCTCAGTTCTGCTCTTTCTCCTGTTTCTGCTAACGTGAAACAACATTGCCCCCCTTTATAAGAGCAAGTGGCAGATGTGTGCCAACCACTGGTTCATAGATAATGATCTGTTCATAAAACTGAGGGGAAAAAAATGAGACTTCTGCAGATTGCAAACGAGGTGAGAATGTGCTT
>JAACJT020000013.1:12558619-12570176 GCA_009936485.2 Gymnarchus niloticus | reverse complement strand
AGAGAGAGTGGGTTTGTTCATTGAGGGCTGGACTGTCACTTTTCCCAGGACCTCCTCAGTCATGTCCTTCTCCTCCTTCCTCAGAGAGGCTCTACGTGTGGCGTCAACAGTGCTCCAGGCAGTGGGTCACCTGCTCCTCACATCTGCCTCAGTCATCCGGCGCATCATCGAGGGCTCTGACAGCTGGCATTCACCATGTGACCAGGGTGACTCCGCCCAAATCACCCACTACTGGGAATAACCACAAACGTCCTGTGGGGACTAGAGAGTGACCCTAATCCTGGGTGACCCTGATCCAGGGTGACCCTAATCTTAATCCAGATTCAGGTAAAATAATCGTAGTTCTTCCTAATCTAGATGCTCTATGTACATAAATTGAATCAGTATTATAATGTGGCTAAATTCTCTTGCATTAACGTGTACGGTAAAACATGTATGTGAAATAATTTAAAAAGAGCACATGTACATTTTCTATTTTGTTGTTTTAAAAGTGATAACTTTTTGTTGCGTAGAAGTGCTCCACAGTACTGTAAAGTAAACTAAATGCTGAACGCCTTACAGCAAAGTATGTATTTTCTGTTGGAGAGTAATATTTATAAAGCTCCACCAGGTATATATCTAGTTCGTATTAAATTCGCAGTGACCTTATTTCAGTGGTCCCTAAAGCCAGATAAAGCCTTATATGGAAGCACAGCGGAATATTGAGAAGTTTAAAGGTCCATCTCCTGTACGTGTTCCTGACTCCGCCCTCAAACTTGCAGACACCCCGAGGGGCTTGTGGGGTCGTTCTGTTCACAGTCTGACCAGCACAACCCAGCACACAGCAAACAGAAACGCTTCTGGGATGAAGTGATGTTATTCAGTTTACTAGAGATTTGTTAAAAAAAGGCTCTGTGGTGTTTTTGACGGGGACTGTGTGACAGCTACTGCCCCAGTCTCCACCAAACGCCAATTCAATCATTTTCCAGCTCCATCACTTCCTTATCACCTTAGTGATGTCAGATGAAACCCCTCTTACCCCCCGACTTCCCCTGTAATCATAATTCACTCATGGTTTCTGTATTCAAGTTGTCAACCCGGCACATTGAGGCACCCTTCATAATTTATCCTCACAATGTGTTTGGAAGATCTCAGCATTTTAACAGAGGAGTAAGAAACCATATCACTTTGCTGAACATCACAGAAACATCCATCCATCCATCCATCCATCTTCTGAACCGCTTATCCCTCAGGGTCACGGGGAAGCTGGAACCAATCCCAGCTGACTTCGGGCGAAAGGCAGGGTACACCCCGGGCGGGTCGATCAGAGAAACATGAAATGTCAAAATTCAACCGGTTATTTTATGAATAATCCAACATGACAGTGAAACCAGAAACTGTAAACTTGACATGTTTAACTTCTTTGTATCTTTGATGAAAGATTCTGTCAGAGACCACCAGGGCTGAGTGGGGGGCTTCATTTGTGTTCAGCATGACAGACACCAAATACAGGGCAGGTGAACGTACAGGCAGGACCACTCAGGACCATATAACCCCAAGACACTCACTCCTCATGGCAGGCAGTGATCTCCTTTCATATTACCCAAAATGCAACCTGCTTCTGGGGGGCAGGGTCATCCTGCACGGGCCGCTCTGATTGGTCCTCCCAGTTTTCAGCTCTAAACTGGCTGAATGTTAACAAGATCCAGTTATAGCTACTTCCATATTCCCCACACGTTCAGAGGAATGTGGTTGGCTGTTAAGGGAGCTGCAGGCTGTGGTCCTGAGGACCTGGTGATCAAAGTCTGTGCTTTAGCAAAATTTTGGCTGCTTCAAAGTGCTGTCCATTTTGAGAGCAGGTAAGCAGCCCTCTGTTCTCTGCGCTGCTCTTCTTACTCTACTGTTTACTGTAGAACTGCATATCAGGTGATGTGCATCCATGGATGGCCAATACCTCAATCGTGCCATTTCAAATTGGAAAATAAGACATCTTCATGCAGTAGAGCCTCAGAAGGCAAGTTATATATTATCATGCATCTTCTGGAGAACTGCTAGATGGTATTTTTTCAATAACTTTGCTGCTTTATATATTTGGGAAGCACTGAATTGCAAGTTGCTTTGCAAAAAGTGCTTTAAACCTCAGTTTCAGAAAGGTGATCATCCAGTTTTTATGGAGGCTTCCATGGGTCTAGTGCTGGTTCATGAACAAAAGAGAAATTAATTGTGACTGTAGAGGAGTCTGAGTGTTGCGGTGCATCAACAAGAAATTTTCAATCAGAATCTGTCATTTCTGACTGGAGAAATGCATTTTGAAAGAGTCCCTGTCCCCCAGTATTGTGGCTACTTTAACCCTCCTATGTTGTTTCTGTGTATCATTGTCCTTGGGTCAACGATTCATTAATATCAAACACGCATGGACTTGCTATAAATGGATGTGTTGATCTATAATAAACTTGCATAAGAATTTGTTTTAATGGTCTGCACTGGATGATTTTTTTCAGCTGTTTGCTTTAATTTTTTTTTAATAAAAATCTGAATATTTGGGGTTGTAGAAGGCCAGGTCCATATCCTTTCTAGGCCAGGTTCTTGTCTAAAAAGTAGATGTACTTCCCACACTGCTCTGCTTAGCCCATGTATACCCCATGGCCAGCTTTGTGTGGAGAGGTGTGATGTGAGATGTTTTCAATCTCAGTTGGGGTTCCAGTATGAGTACGTGAAGAGGGAAGTGATGTATCTGGGAAAGGTCAAGGGATGTCCATGACTTCCCTCTCAAGCTTGACTGCCTGTCCTTCTCTCAACTCTGTGCACATCTGGTGGCTCCCCCAGAGGACCCCCACCAGCGTTTTGTCAACATGTAGCTGGCCCTACCCATGCAAAGGCTGGTGAAGTCATAGTCCAACTCCTGTACCAAGGCTGAGATGCTGCCAGACCGCTATAACCATGCAGTGAGGTGGAGTAAGTCTTTTCCAGCAGGTCTCACCTCGGATGTCCTCGTAAAACACTGAGCCTTATATAAGGCCGTGCTGGAGATGAGGATCACCCGAGTCATTTCGGGCCTGGAGATGGACATGTAGAGCAGAATCTAGCCCCAACGCTTGGATCACTAGCTGCAAGACCTGAACTGGCAGTGTTTGTATGGTAAGCTGCTGATCAGGAACATGATATACAGTCATAAGCTGACCAGACAACCACGCTGTCCCAGTTCCAGGTGTACAGAGCAGGAAACTCTGTGCCATGCATTATGGGACTGTGGGCTTGTGAAGGAGGTCTGGATATCAGTGGAAGGTCTGTGCAGGAAGGTCGATCTGAGATTTGAGCTGAACAAACAACCACGCTGATGGTCACATGTGGCTGCTTTCTTCCAGAAAGGAGGAGGGGCTAACTGAGCATGTGCAGTATGCATGTTGTCACTGTAGCTCATTCCTGATTGGGGGAATAAGCCATGTTGCATCCATCCCCACTTTCCCCTACTTAGGCTACGTATTTTAAAATCTATTTATTATTTTAAAAAAAGAAACACGAATTTGACCAAAAAATATGACCAAAAAAAAAACTATTGTATTTGGAAAGGGTAGGATATGGTGGAAGGTGTAATACAGAGAAATGTGGGTGATTCTTGTACCAGGCTTCAATGTCTGCTGCACATTGAAAACTGACGATGTCCCATGCAGCTGTGTAGTGTATCTGCTGCTGTTGGACTGTAGGCGGTTCTGTATGGTCCTAGAACAACGTGGCAACATAGGACCCCACCTATACAGTGACACACACAGGAATATTTCCCCTACTCGGAACAGGAACAGGAGACTTTCTGTTATTTTATGGCTTAAATGAGAATTAGATGCTTGGACTTAGTACTTATTGTGACAAGCGGGAGGAGGAGACATATTACTCTTAGACAACAAGGCGTTTTTACTCAAGGCATCCAACAACAAACCAGCCACACACTCATAATAATGCCAACTCAACCAGTCACTCTACGCTGTCCTACATGGGGATTAGTATTGATAGCCCCCACACATATACGCACGGTGACATTACGATACAATCTACCCACGATCATACAGCACAGTACAATGCTGTTACAATATATGGCAACAAAATACAGCACTACACATGCTATTGACAACACATGATTTAAACACGATTTACAAGCCCCAGTGCATGCTGGGATGCACCCTCAGGGTGGCACCGGTCCATTATTTTTGATGCCGATTATTCTGTTATTGAACCTGGAGTGTAATTTATGTGTTCTTAGAGTTTATGGACCTTGTGGCTCAGTGGTCAGCACCATCACCTCCCATCTCCAGGGTTGAGGGTTCAAATCACACCTCCAGCTCTATGTGTGTGGAGTTTGCATGTTCTTCCTGTGCTTTACATGATTCCTTCAGGTACTCCAGTCTTCTCCTGCCGTCCAAACACATGCAGTGTAGGCTAGTTGACAAGTCTAAAATGCTCATAGCATGTGATCGGATGTGTAAATGTGTCCTGCAATGGGCTGACCCCATGTTCAGGGTGTCCCCAAGCTGGCAGGCCCCCTGAAACTCTGAATAGGATAAGCAGCTTGAGAAATGGATTAGTGTAGTTGACTCTTATACTTTGTAAATGTTTTTGGCTGGGGCACAGCTGCATAATTTAGTTTTGGTATCTCAAAAAATATATACAGTATTTATATATTGCCTGTGCATTATTAGGTGGTTTCTTAAATAAAGATTTAACTTAATCTGCTGCCAGGTTGTATGAGTCATCCCGTTTCTGTTCCAGAGCGGCTGATGGTGACAGGCACAGATGAGCCTGTCTATGGACGTGCTGGAGAGGATGTGACTCTCAGCTGCTCTGTGGACACCCATGTTAACGTGACAGAGCTGGAGGTGGAATGGAGAAAGGCAGATGGTGTGCGGAAGGAAAATTGGGAGTTAGGTGGGGAGACGGGCATTCTGGGATTGCGGTTCTGTCTCAGGCCTTAGGCTAGAAGAAACCATCTGTACAAACTGTTGAAAGTGGAGACATCCCAGGGATGTGTGAAACGTGTGCCAGGTCACAGTGACCTGCTGAACCCCATGAAAAGGAGGTGTCGAGATAGCAGGGGACAGGGAGTGCCTGGCACCCAAGGCCGTTCGGTAGAGACATGAGTTTTTAAGGAGGGGGGCCTCAAACAGTGAAACCAGCATAACCTACAAAAGTTAAAATTGAATACTGAATGGACCTCTGAACACAGGTGCTAGTTTGGCCTCAAAGCCAGCCATGCCATCTGACCTTGGATGGTTATGTACCTTCACCAAGTCATTTACCCTAAATGAGACATGTTGACATTGTCAGTCATAGTGCTCCTTCTGGGTAGCGTGACTCCTGGCAAGAGAGTCATCACTAACTCATCCCTGTATTTTGCCATGCTGAAAAGAATATCTTTAGTGTCTGTGACCAGTAGACGATCAAGAGGCGAGACTGGGCTTATAAAGAAATGGGTGACTGTGACGAAGCCATGTCAAAGAGTCGCCATTTATACCTGTGGTTCCTGAAGTGGCTGGTTGCCTTAAATAAATGCATCTTGTTTAACACAAAATGTCTCACTCTGCTGCTTTGCACGGGAGATGTTGCCACATTGGTGTCAGAAGTAGGATGGCCGACGGACACCCCAGAAGTAAGTGCTAGTGACCAGAGACGCTGATCCCGTGCTGGAAAAGGCTTTCCTGCTGTAGAGAAACTGATACCGCAGACTTCTATGAGGCTCTCGCTTGCTGAGAACGTGGTGTTGAGACCATCCAGTTTCAGCGACCCACTGCTCCAGGTAAAATCTTCGGCGCCCAAACCGACCGCGGAGTGCTGACGGGGCACAGCTCGGACCTGCCGGTGAGTGAGAGTGGAAATGCTGTGAGGGAACTTGGCATTGCAGCGTGAGGCAAAAGCAAAGATGGTGACCACACAGCGTGAATGGTGCTGGACTGCCTGCGTGCAGGAGGACCAGTAGCCAGACCAAAGCTCTCATTGACTCAGACACTGCCTGTGCTGGAAGCGGAATTAGTGCGTCCGTCGAGGTATAGTGGCGAGGTGCCTTGTATGAGGCATAGCTAAAGATGGCAGTGCCCTACCTCAGGTGGTCTCCGGAGCTGACAGAGGTGCAGCTGGGGTTGGCATTGCTGGTCCTCCGGGATGTGGAGCCAGAAGCGTGTGGCCACCTCCCAGTGCTGCGGGCTGCCTTACAGCACCAGTTAGGGCAGCAGCAGCCCAGTGCCAACGGAGAGTCTGTGAGGGGGGGCATGAGTGACACCATGACTGGCTCTGCCACCTCTGTGACTAGGACGGGTATTTCGCATGAGACTGTCCTGCGTGACTCCCCCCACCACAGCATGGCTCCACCGGCAAGAGACACCCCGCTCCAAACCACAAGCCCCTGTCCCCAAATCCTGAGGTGGGCTGACTGGGTGAAGGGGAGGTTCCGTGTGTATGCGGCACGGGTGACCCTCTGCCTACGTGCAGAGACTGTGGTCCTCTGGCAGAGTGGCCACTGCTGATGGACTAGAAGGGTGCAGCAGTGGAAGACCCAGCAGGGGGCTGCACCTGGGAGCAGCTGGATTCAATGGTGACCACTGGAGTCTGGTCAACGCCCCAGGTACTGTGACGTTTGGGGGTGCTAAGGACTTGACAATGGCACACAGGGGAGTTGGGGACATAAAACTGGCACATACAGGGAGTAGGGACATAAAATTGCCAAATACAGGGGTTAGGGACATAAGCTCCTTCTAGGTACTTCATTCTGGGTCATAGCAATGTTAGCAGTCAAATCAGAGGCAGTGGAGTCAAGTGACCAGGTAGAGAAGGGCCTGGATAGGTTCTACAGCCCATCACTCATGGAGAACTGGAGACACTCATAGCTGGTTATTGGCTTAAACACAGCAGCATAAGAAACTCACAAACACAAAGTTAAGCCATACTGCTGTCAGTTTACACTTGGATTGCTTCTAATGATATTCTTGTAAAATTATTATTGTGGAAGTGATTTGCATATGTTATCAGGTTATAGTACCATGAAATAAACACAAAACACGTGTCTCTTTTTCACTTAAGGCTCAAATGCTGAGCAGTTACTGTCAGAAACCCGGGGTTTGGTCTTTGTTGGCCAGTATGATGATAAACAGCTTTTGGCTCCTGCTGTGGGTTAAAAACGGTACACAGCAACATGCCAGGAAGGAGATGCCACCACTTGGTACCTTTCGCTTTGTTTAGATTCCTATGCTGCAGGTGCCCTCTGCTGTTTGAGAGAGTGTATCTTTGTACTAAATTCATCATTTTAATACCTTTTGTCTGCACTCATGAATGGTGTGTATGTTTCTGACTCACGCATATAACTATGTAAACTGTTTAAATGTTTAAATATAACAATTGTAACAACGGATCAATCGAATATTGAGCCCTCCATGCTAGCTTTGTCCCTAGTTTTACACGCACAGCCTTTCGCTGTAAGACGGCCCCTGTTAGTCTGTCCTCCTTCCTCCCCTTCCCTCTCTCTCTCCCGGCCTCCCATTCGTTCCCATCTCCTCATGACCAGCCTGTAAGCTCCATTTTTATCACCTGTGGTCTACGGGGATGCAGATTGGAGTTGTGATCCCATTGGCTGATGCTAAGAGGGGGGCGGTCCCTCCCAATGCACCACAGACGTTTGGTGGCAGGCTGTACGTTCTCGTCCTTCTGTGTGTGTCTCTCTCTCCCCCTCTCTCATTCTGCAGCAGTGGCAGGCAAGCAGTAAACACTCCCATTTATCCCTCTCTCTCTCTCTCTCTCCTTCCCACTCTCTCTCTCTCTCTCTCTCCTTCCCGCTCTCTCTCCTGTTCTCTCTCTTCCCCCTCTCTCTCCCTCGCATGCACACACACCAGCGATCACACTGCAGCAGCAAGCTAACCCGCAGGATCACCTTCCCTCGTCTGTGATCCGTCACCACTGCAGCAGGAGCGAGAGCGGCACCTTGCCGTGGGGGAGGCCTCTTTCTGGACTGCACCAGCCGACAGGACTGACTTGTCATCACCAGCTCTGTCGTGACAGGATTTGGAGCCGGCGTCGCGTCTCCACATCTCTCGCCACTCCACTCCAGGGTCTCTCCCGCTTCCGTCCTTTCATCTCGTCTTTCGTCTTCCCCTACATCCCTATTTCCAATGTCACCTTAGCGCTCCCTTAAAGCCGAAGTTGATTTTCCTTCCAGGAGGGGCGGACTGGTGCCCTGAGAGTGTCTGGAGAGCACGTGTTTACACGTGCGTGTCCGTGTGCACCAGCATATGTGCGCCCCTGCGACGGGTTTTCTTCCTGCCGGCGCCCCCCCAGGTCCCAGCATGCCGTGCTCCACTCCCCTCTGCTAGGCGGCGCTGACAGCATGGACGGTGTGCTGCCCGGCCGACCCAACACGGATCCGACCAGTCCCCTTGCAGAAGAGCATGCTCACGGCCCCTGCTGTAAATGGGCGAGGACGCTGACACCCGGAAAATCAACCACAGCTTTCTGCGGGACCACAACTATGTGACTGAAGGTAAGGCAGACATCTTTGCTCCTCTCCATCTCTCCCCAGTCCTGAATAGATTCCTACTGCTGCTCCTCAGCCTTCATTCCTGCATGACTCTCTCATGTGGTGTCCATTTGCTGAGCTTCATCCCAGCCTGCCCATCTGCAGGGGAATGGCATCAAGGTCCTGGGTCATAAGCTCTGTTGGGGATGCAGGGATGCTGTTGCTTGTTTACTGCCTCTGGAGCCTTCAACCCAGCATCTCGGAGGCTGGCTGGGTCGTTAAGGACCTGATGCTGCCAGTGAAGGCTCACCAGGCTTAGCTGGAGGAGAGGTGGGCAGGTAATGGTGGTTGGAGGCTTCTCAGTAACCTGTGGAACCAAATTCACCTGCCTGTCACTCCTGCGGGTTTTCAGAGATGGCAGCCGTTAGCAAGTCACGGTGCCAGGTTGGAGTCCACGCATGAAAATGCCGGCCTTGGCACACTGAGGTGAGCGGAGAGTCCATTTGGGGCTACGGTAGATAGAACTGACGTCAGGGGGGAATAGGCATGAATGACCAGGGGATGGGGGGTAAACCTCAAAGAAAAGACCCTTTACACTATGGCATCCCTCCCCACATGTGTGTCGCGTGTGAGGAGAACGTACCGTGTCTCCTCAGCCCTCTTCAACAGCCTGGGCCAGATGCCAGTGTCACTGCCGTTACTCAGGAAACCCAACTGGGGGGGTGGGGGCTTCCCTGGAGGGCCGTGGGTGTGACGCTCCACCAGATGTGAGGAATGTGCACCAGTCTTCAACAAATAGGAGAGGAGTATCTTTTCTGGGTAGTTGGGGGGGGGGCGGCGCAGGGTTGGGATGCGGCCGTGATCACCATTAGAGCTGGTTGTTCCCGTCTCTGCCCCGACTCCCTGAAAGACGTTGGAGGATAATCCGGCCGTTTCCACAAAATGTTCTGGTTGTTATCTGGCCGGACGCAGAGCTGGAGCAGCCCAGGATAGACCCTGAGGTTGCCAGAGGTGCTGCTGTTCGCCTCCCAGTTGCCAGGTTGGAACCCCCCCATGATACTAAGCTGTGAGTCCACTTCGCTTGGACAGATCGGCCCGTCGTCATACGGCGTGGATGCCGGCGTTGGGCTCGCGGGGTGTTTGGCAGTGTGCCATTCCCATGTTATTCCCACATGTTACAGCCAAAGATGGCGTGCCTGAGGTGTTTTGGTGGGCAGGCGGGGACCGCTTTAAATGCCAGGGGGTTGCCGTGCGACAGCATGACTCAGCAGAAGCCCATCGGTGTTTCCAGGTTCTCAGCCATGCTGGAGTCTCACTTCTGTATTTATTTAAACCTCAGCTTTGTAAGCCTGTCTGTGTAATTTTCACTGTGCTGTCCTGGGCTTTGGTTGGGATTGTTGATGTGTCACTCAGATAGCGGGGGCATGGGTTTGAATCCCAGAGCATGGGGGTGCTGCCATTTGAGATCTGAGGTCTGGACATCCAGCAGGTGGCATCATCGAGCATGTAGTCAGTGTGACCAGCATGAGTTCACATGCTTTTATTAGCTAATCATCCAACGCGGTGAGCAGAATGACATCCTGAAGGAGGCTGAACACCAGTGCTGAACTCAGTCCTGCGAAGGTCTGTAGGGTCATGATAGCTCCTTTCTTTCAGCAGTAGATCACACTCCTGCTGTAATGTGCCTCTTTGGAGTGCTCGAGGGACTGAGTCACACAGTCACAGAGGTTTTCTCACAGAGTCTTCCTTTGTGTACTGACTCTAATGATTTTTGAATTCTTAAGTGGAACGTCATTAAAATAACATCCCATCATCTGATAACTGTTCCTGTCTGTATTGTCCTGATGTTGTACTCTCTAAAGGTCTGATGATCAAATGAAGACGTTTGTGTAGCATCTGCAGTTCACAGTGACATGTACATGTAGGTGGTCTCTAACAATCGTAGTGCTGGGGGTGGTCATGAGGTTCGAACATCATGCCATATACCACAGTACCCTGCCCTCAACCCTGCTGAACAACAGGCGGTGCTGTACTAACAAAGGGGAATGTGCAGGAAGTCAGGGTCTTAATGGATTCACAGGGAGTCAGGTGGCCTCCTGAATCATTCATCTTCTACAGCTTCCTGCGCCGTGAAGGTAAATGTGGTCCCTGTTGGCCTCCTCCTGCCTTCCCCTTTAGAAGGTGTCTGTGTGTGTGTGTGTGTGTGTGTGGTTTCTGGTGGTCTGGCACCATCAGCACATTCCCATGCTTGTCCCACACCCATAACTTTTTCCGTCTGTCTGTATTGTGTGTCCTCCATCCACATCAGTTCAGTTAAAATATCTAAGTATCAAACAGTTGCTTCCATTCAGGTGTCGGGGCATCGAAGGAGATGGCAGAGCCATTCACTGCCTTTGCTGGTTTACCAAAGTCAATTTGAGCAGTTCAAACAGCACGACCACCGCCCACCCCCCTCACACACAGACTAGTCGTTCTCCTTTTCCCTCTGCTTCCTTGCTGTATAGCTGTATATACTCCTCTCCTCCCTTCCTGTTCATGCTTATTTCACTCTGGTTACACCACAGGGTTAATGACAAGCAGTGTCCAGTAGGGCGGCGCCTCTGTGCTTGGCTCCCGTGGGGGAAATGGTACTTTAAGTGACAGTTGTAATTGCCTAGGTGCCCCTAGCAACAGGGAGCAACAAAAAAAAAAACAGGCAGGCAGACAGACAAAACAATAGTTTTGTAGATTGTTCCACGTTTCAAGAAATGTTCATAAATCAGAGTAATGACAAACAAAGCAGGTCAGTGATCATCTTTGTCACACGGTAACAGTTCCTGTTGTCACACAGGATCCAAAAACAGATGTCAGTATGCTGTTTGGTTGACATTTTATTGATTTTCAAGTTGTATTGTTTACTGTTGAAATATATTTCATACAGTTCTCTGCCATGTTACTGAAACACTTTGAATTTAAGTGAGCTGGGTGGTTGAGGTGCAGATGGATGATGTGGGTGGGTGTCCTGTGTTTTTACACTCTGAGCCTGTGTCAGACTGACCTCTGTCTCTAAGGAGGAGTTCATTTTTTAACTCTGAGCCTGTGTCAGACTGA
>JAACJT020000013.1:12507904-12520325 GCA_009936485.2 Gymnarchus niloticus | reverse complement strand
GATGGACTGGCATCCCATCCAGGGTGTACCTCAGCCTCGTACCCTGTGATGGACTGGCATCCCATCCAGGGTGTACCCCTGCCTTGTGCCCTGTGATAGACTGGCATCCCATCCAGGGTGTACCCTGGACCATTCCCTGTGTGGACTAGGTCAGACCCCAGGCTCTTCACCGCCCTGTACTGCATAGGCAGCTCAAACATGAACGTGGGGAACGTCTCTTTAAATTAGTTTTTTTAACTACATGTTTCTGATGAAGTGCTTGAATGATGAGTTGATTGGTTGATGAGTGATCTTACGGGTTTGCGTTTTATCGTCTCCATGACATCCTTCTTCCCCTCGGCAGGTCCATGATTACCTGCGCAGCAAACTCTGCTCCCTGTACGAGAACGACTGCATATTTGACAAGTTCGAATGTGCCTGGAATGGAAGTGACAGGTGAGTGACCATAACCGCCGAGGTCTGGGACTAGCTGATGTCAGCTTAATCCTGCTGGCCTCCCGCGACAGTCTGGAAACTGAACCGGCCTTCGGTCTACAAACCAAAGGCAGTTAAGCAGAGTGTGGGGGAACGCTTCCTTAGCAGTATGAAACCATCACTTGAACGGGATGCTAACACCATAGACAGAGGAGGTTACCTACCAATGGCCAGCTGGGACCCATCTGCGAGCATGTACTAGCTATAAAATTGAAAAAGGCTTTAACAGGACCAATTCAGTATTGAATTATCCATTCAAACGAGAGATAACGGTCATGTATTCAATACTGTGTAATCATCCTGAAATTAGTCAGATAACGCATCGATGGTGTGATTTATGCAGTGGTACTAACGAGGGTGTCTTACCAGATGCAAGGAGTATAAGTGGACGACAGGAACCACGTCTCCTGGCTCTGCCCACCTGGTCTCAGGATTTAACCATGGCATGTGACAGAAACGCCTCTGCCCTCACAGCCTCTCAGTGCCTGTCACCTCGGTCGTCTTCACTGTGAGATCAGAGCACACCCCCTCGGAGTCAGATTTAGAAATATACAACACAGACTGCCTATCCAAGGGGACAATGAGTGGCCAAAGATGGTGTTCCATCGGTGACATTGGACGTTGTTATACGGAGTGTCTCGATATTGTGCAGACAGCGGGAACCTGCGATTGGCTGTTCATATCATGTCATGTCTTCTGAATCTAAGGATGAAAGAGTAGTGTTCACCTCTCTGGAGTCCACATGGAAACTTCTCAACTCTGGGACAGCCCTGCTGCTTTAGCGCCCCCTAGTGTTTTTATCCCTTCTGCCCGTTCTGCCAGACTATCAAGCTTTAATAGCGATGTCCATACAAAGAGGTGTTGGTCAGCCATTAAGCCGCAGTGTCTCTGGGGTTACAATATCGTATCTTTTTCTGTAACCTCCACTGCGTTTCTGAATGATACAGAAATTCCTTTCCTGAGAACAGAGGACCATTAGGTCACCGGCTGTAACCCCAAGAGACCTTTCGCTCGTGTACCCTGGAGTATTCAATCACTTCCATCGTACAAATGGCTAAAAACAAAAATCTCGTCTCCGGAACAAGGTTTCAACTAGAGCGGCTAAAACAGAATTAAACAGTAATACCAACTGAAGTAACAAAACGCTCTGCTGTAAACACACAGCGGCCGCGCTGGCTCATGTGTTTACGGTCTTACCATATGGTCTGCATGTGCTCTCGGTGGGGGACGAAGTATGTCACCCTTCCGTGGGTCTAATGGCCGCGCAGGAACACACTGTACACTAAGAAGGAGAGAGTAAAGCTGGTGTAAAATGAAGTGTAAAATTCAAGCAATACTCTTAACCCCCCGTGTACCAGGCTGGATGCTTTTCAGTGAAGGTAGATGAATGACCAGTGCTGAATGAAGGGAACACTATGAAGTTCAGTTTGTCATATGGAGCTACAGCAGCCCTCACTGGGAGGAACGTTCTGAAGTTGGGTGGATAGAAGATGTATCGTACACCCAATAACACCTCGCTTACCCCACATGCAGTGCACCGTGGTAAAAAACTATGGTGTTCACCAAAATGACCGCTGTGTCTGACGCAGGCAGGCCATCAGAACTTTGGCTGGCACCATCCACCACCTACGATTGGTCAAATCATGTTACATAGTCTGTTGTGTAACCTTTTGTCCGGTCACAGTTCTAAAAACGAAATGAATGAACACGAGAGAGAGCTGACAGAGTTCGTTTATGGATTTCCACATCTACGCGACAGCTAGTCGCGGTGAGACTTTAAAGGCATCCAAATGAAGGGCAATTTGTGGGCATAAATGTATGCAAAAAACCCACCATTGAGCTAAAATTTGGATTCCTCTTCATCGTGTTGGTGGGGCAAACTACACAATGTGTTTTTAAATTTTTTAAGTATGTGACTGTCTGAGACAACGTGTTTCGACTTTGGCTAGTTCAGACGTCTTTTGAAGTATTTAATCTTCTATAATTATCATGAAGTTGACTTGCCCTTCCAGATGAATTTAGCAGAACGGAAGTCAGGTTATGCAGTGGGATGACAGCTGAGTCGGCCGTTTTCATTCAGAGACCAGCAGCCGCGGTCATGACACCCACACATTTCTCCTGTGATGCTTATAAATCACTCAAGGCTGGTGTCACATACTCCATCTACACACTCAGCTCAAGGGACCCATTAAGTATAAGTGCTACTGTAAAATATATTAGCTTATAACAATCCTAATTTAACTCTTCACTAACCTGTGGTAAGCGTCAAGCCTCCTAAGGATCCCGACGAGAATGCAGCTCACCGGGTGAATCAGAGAGGATAAGAGAACACCAAACTATTCCAGAATCTGAGGAATTCAGACAAGCTGCTCCATGTAGGCGGATGTTTGCTGGATAGACGTGAAACCTTCTTCAGGCTGGTATTGATCACTCTCTGGTGAACCTGGCCTGAGGTCTTGCCAAAATAAATATGAATTTGGCGTGATCTTGGAAAAGGCTTGCAGTTACGTGTCATGGAGACATGGAGCAGATCTATTCAGAGTGACAGTGACACAGCGCCGGCCATCGCTAACTAGGTCTGACCTCTTCATTAGCTGTGGAAAACCCTAATTGAGGGTTGGGGGGGTGTGTGTGTGTGTGGGGGGGGGGGGTGCTGGCTTAGCGAGACCACCCCCCAGCAGAAGTGAGGAGAGCTAACACTGAAGTCGTTTTTAGTCATTTGACCTTCTATGTCAATAAAACCATGTGCCGTTGAACTTCTGTCCAGCTCGGGGTTTCAGTTTCCTGGGTTCATTTGCCTTTTTGTCTGTGTTGCTGTCCATCACACTCAGTCCAGATGCTCCACTTAAGTGTAAGAGAATTCAAAGCAATTCTGCTGATAGCAGATAAAAAAGGGGCGGGACTCTCCCTTTCTGGGTCACCATTAAGGGCATCCATCCACAAGGCGCACGCACCCCCAGGCAGCTGCCATCTGACAGCCCTGAACCTGCCCTTTTCCTGAAACTGAAGCTCACGTGTTGGCAGCCTTGATTTTTTTTTTATGGGCAGCTAGTCAGTGAACAAAAGAAGGAGGGGGCTAGCTGATACAGCAGCCTCACCCAGTGGGAGTCATCGTCACAGCAGCTACGTAATCTCCCCTCCAATCAGCAGCCATGTACCAGTACCTCCTCCGGCCATTTGTCAACTGTACACGTGACCGGCGCCTGACAGTTAATGCTGTCAGCTGTAAATTCCCTCCTGTTCTACGCTCTTCATGCTGAGGTTCTCCGCGTTTTCCCGTGCCACACTTAGTGAATGTAAATCACGTTCCGCCACCACGGCCGCGAGGCAGTACAGAATACTAATGAGGCAGAACTGTAGAATTGTTCTCCTGCGAGAACAGATCGCATTGGAACACAGATCCCTTACTGGAGGCTGCGCCAGTTTGTGAGACGGCGATGAACGCCACATTTGCGCATGCTAAAAATAGACCTGCATGCATGAACCTGCAGACACTGAGGACACTGCAGCCTGTTGTTTGTGCATTGGCTCTATTTAAAGGCAGCTATCAGCATTACTTTGTGAGCAGGATATAAAAATGACAGAGGAAGCTGAGTTGTTCTCACAGAAGCCAGTAGGTTTCTGCCAGCAGAACCGAATGCCGGGTCGAAATAGAACTGTTACTTTCATCATAGCCGTCTGTCATATTGTACCATAAATATCCAGTGAAACAGCAACCAGGCCCTTGAAGACTCAGATCCCTTCTGTTCACATTACACCCTCTTCCTCTGTTGATTTTTCCCTTGGAGGCATGTCCAGTTGACGAGGCCTCCTGACCCAAGGCTTAACTCACGTGTTGGCAAGGTGGGCTGA
This sequence comes from Gymnarchus niloticus, assembly GCA_009936485.2. NCBI lineage: Eukaryota > Metazoa > Chordata > Actinopteri > Osteoglossiformes > Gymnarchidae > Gymnarchus > Gymnarchus niloticus. Next base: position 12,515,999 of record JAACJT020000013.1, on the reverse strand, counting down.
GGCTCAGGGGGGTCCTGTTCTTGGCAGCTGACCTTAGTACTTCATTTTAGGAGTATCCAGAGAAAAAATGTGGAGGTGTGTGTAGGTGGAGGAAGGTTACCATGTCCCTGAGGTTGCACGAGGGACGGAGCTTCATTGATGAAGCGTACCACGGGTTTCGTACCGCTGAGCTTCAGGGAACCTTCCAGCCGTCCACGCCAAGGGCTCCACACCACCTTGAAAACCTGGCAGGGGTCTCTCACCACTGCAGCAGTGAAATCTAACAAGTTACCTTAATCTAAAACAACCTACCCCATTGGCCAGCCGTTGCATTTGCTCCCTACCCTAATTTACACTTAAAGTAATAACACTTTAAAGATTAAACCAACAATGTAATCCATCCAAGATTAAACGGACATTTTCCAGTGTCCATCACATGTGTGCCTGTAAACCTTTTACATGAGAATAGAGAATAGATTCAGGCTGATGTACTTCTGGTTCAGTTTCCTTCCACCTGCCATGTTGTCTTCTTACGGTGTCCCTTAAATTCACTGCCACCTCCTTCTCTCCTTACCCGTTCTCACAGCGTGATCATGACTGGTGCCTACAACAACTTCTTCCGGATGTTCGATCGGAACACCAAGCGGGACGTGACCCTGGAGGCATCCCGGGAGAGCAGCAAACCGCGGGCGGTGCTGAAGCCACGAAGGGTGTGTGCTGGGGGAAAGAGGCGGAAGGACGACATCAGCGTGGACAGCCTGGACTTTACCAAGAAGATCCTACACACGGCCTGGCACCCAGCTGAGAATATCATCGCCATCGCCGCCACAAACAATCTCTACATCTTTCAGGACAAAGTCAACTCGGAGATGCATTAACGCTGAGTGCCAGCGGGGGGGCAGACTGAAGCGTAAACCCCTCCCCCTTTCTGAGGGGAGCCCCTGCAGCTCCCTCCTTCCTTCAAATATTCACTGGACCCACCTGATGTGGAAGAAGGGCGGATTCTTTGTGTTGGAAGTGTGGATTGTGGTTGGTCACTAGTGTTTGTTTCCCAGTGGTAGACACGAGCCCCCGGCAGTTGTCAAGGGGCACAGCTGACGGCCCATTTGCTCTGTGGTGCATAGAAGGAAAAATGTACGATTTCACCTGACATTCTCGTTTAAGTTTCCGTTGTCTCTTTCACATGTTTCTTGTTGCCCGAATCCTGTCTACTTTGCATTGCTCATAATTAGCCTTTGAAAGAGCCGTCAAAGATGTCAGACCAGGTGTCACTTTTTAAACGTGCAGGCGTTGATCGCAAAATGTCCGGCAGTGGATGTCGTTTTTACTAATCAGCTTTTTCAGTGCCGCAGTACTATTGCTCCAAAAATAACCATATTCCTACAATAATTATTCTTATCATTGAGTTTTCACGCACTCTTCATGCACTGGGTACCATAAACAAGGAGCGCCGCTTGTAATGAAAAGTTTTCAGGACTGAGTCAAGCAGATCACCCTAATCTCACTGTAACTGCTAGGGTGATCATGAAAAAATTCTAATCATTTATCCACAACGTTATATAGGAAGCCAGGTTTGCAAAATAGGACAGCAGATATGTTGTGAAAAAAAACAATGAAACGAAAAGAAATCTTTATTGATGTGGTTATAATCAGGACAACAGCATTGACCTTGTTGTGGGTACGTTGATTTCATACGTTTCGGTTCTCTAAGGGCATCTCAAACTCCATCTGTTCCAAATCGATCTAACTTCGTTTTATCAAACAAAACATACAGAGTCTAGACTTTTGAAAGTTTTGCAGGTGGATTTGAGGACCACTTATGGCCAGTAGAGTAAAAAAAAAATTGAACCTTTAATCAAAGTCTTCAAAGTTCAAAGCAGTTTCTGTCACTACTATTATTGAGAATACGAGCACCAAAAAATATTCTTTTCACCTTTGGAGTAGATGAGACGTTCTGTTTTCCCAGAAGGCATTGTTTCCGGGGGGTTAAGCTTCCTGAGCAGCTTGCCATTGAGTTTGTCTAGTCGGCCTTCTCATTTCGGTCATGTCATTAGTCTGACTTGAGTTTTGTGTTGTGGTCTGAAGTGGGTTCTATAGTATACTGATACTGGATGTTCAGAGAAGAGGAGACCCTCTAGGTGAAGACTTTCCATGGAGATGGACCACTGTGTTTTTGAAATTTGTGACAGTGAAACTTGGCTTTGGTGTCTGGGAGGAAGTGGCTGGGGACCAAACGGAGCCCATCACTTTGCAATGTGTGGCGTATTACTGGTGGTTGTAGTAATTATAGTGGGTTTGGTACGGTACAGGTCCGGATGTACGTCTCAGTTATAGTGGGTTTGGTACGGTACAGGTCCGGATGTACGTCTCAGTTATAGTGGGTTTGGTATGGTACAGGTCCGGATGTACGTCTCAGTTATAGTGGGTTTGGTATGGTACAGGTCCGGATGTACGTCTCAGTTAAATCCCTTTTTGTGTTGTGAGCTTACGGTGATGTTAACGCTGACTGCAATGACAATACTGCTGGTGAAAATTGCATTTTTGATTGTATTAGCCTGTTTGGGGGGAGTTCCACACTCCTGCAATGAGAGACTATATTTTACAGCACAGAGAATGGCCAGTGCTACCATATCCCACACTCTCCCTCTCTGAACATGCAGCCTTTGCAAAAGATTTGTACTATGAGGCCAAATCCAGGCTGAAGTCCAGGCTTACGATTTGGATTAAGACCTCAACACGTGCTTTTTTGAAAATTAGGCAAAAAAAAGAAACAGCAAATGACCCTGCATGATAATAATGGATCTATTTTTAGGTTTCTGACTGCCTACTTCAGAACCATAAACAGGCTGTTTGCTGTATAATGGCTTGCAATGGTGCGTCCTTTCATGGCACTAGATACCATAAACAACTAATATACGTTTTGTGTTTGAAGGTACAAAAGCATGTTTACCATTGTCCAGTGTTACAATGTACATTTATAATGCGTAAAACTTTTAATGAGGCAAAAATCAAAGGGAATGAGGAATGTTTATTAATAATCGTCTAAATCTTTGTAATGGATCAATGGAACTGTGTATATACTGTTGATTCTCTTTACCATATAACTAATATTTCCTGTAATAAAACAAGAAGTTGAACACAGAAGAGGAACGTGGCACCGCAGGACATACACGAGTACAGCCGCCGTCGGGGCGTCTAGAAGGTCACGTGACCACGCATGTGATACTGGGGTCGGTCAGCCGCGGAGTCCCCAACGCGGCCCACCAGTAACCTTACAGGCGCACTTCAGCTCCTCAGCTCAGTGAAGCACCGTGACGAATGTTTATCTCCTACCCCGTTCCTCAAAACTCCGCCAGAAAACCATTTTGATATGAGGCACACTCTGGAAGGGAACCCACACATTCTCCCCAGAGCCCTCGTTTGTTCCTCTGCTGTTTACAGTTTTCTTTTAAAGTTCGTGTGTTTTCCCTAGGTCATTGACTACGGGTTCCAATACTCTGCATCAGGCTCCTCCTCCTTCCCTCCAACTCGCCTCGCATTTGTTTATTTTTGTGTTTGTTCCCTGTATTTTTAGACACCATACGTGTCAAAAGGACAATTATAAATATGTTAATATGAGTTTTCGAATAAAGATTTCAACAAAATTGCATCCTATAGTCTATGGCAGAAGCTTTTTCATTTCTGGGTCCATTTCCAGGTAAAAACATGGTGTCTTCATATTAAAGATCTGATATAGGTTAAACCTGGTGAAACCTTCAGGAGTAACAGCCTCTCAGGACAAACTGATTCACTTAAGCATGAACCCACTTTTGCCTTAACGTGGTTTGTGACCAGCTATGCATAATTTAGATCAGTCTTGTTCATCTCGTATTAAAAGGGAAGCTTCAGGCAAATATTAGCTGAATCCCTTCAATCTCCTACAGTCATACATCTTAGATAAATAGACAAGGTGAGCCGTTGCATCAGCCATTGTCTTCCATCTTTAGGTTATGCAATTACACATTTTACAGGGGAAAGGGTGCCTCCCAGTGTCGAATCTGAGATACTGTATCAGCAGAGGAAGTCAAGATTGATGCTCATTATCTGCCAGAATGTCAATGCAAGGACGTCACTTATCACGTCCATTTCACGTTCCTACAAGTTAGCAGAGGTAAGTATTGCTGTGAATGAATGTGACTACGATTTAAAGAAAAAAATTGTATGGATTTCTGAGATTTGATTAATTTTGCATTGTTTAATTTTATTGCTATTTTAGTGTACCTGCACAAACTATGCTACGTATAATACTGAGAAAATATTCAGCATATATTCATAATATTTGCTGTAACCAGCACCTTTTTTCTGCTGGACAGGTCTTGATTAGTCATGTCTGATTGTTTAACAGCTTTCCCTTACGCCAGCTGTCATGGCCTCACTGGATGACGAGATACACAGAGGGAAGAGGCCTTGTTAAGCTGGCCAAACCCCAAAATCTCATTCATTATTTCATTATTCAATATTCATTATTCATTACATTATAATCCAGCAGGACAGCCTAAAGGTACTCTAGGTTACTAAAATCACCACGGGAACAACTCACCTTGTTACCTGGTTTTCAGCAATTCCAGGGCTACTGAAATTACAGTAACTGTTAACACTGAAGCTCGGGCTTAACCCCCCACACAGCACTGCGGTGAGCCTGACCGGCCGCAGACCAGCTGAAGAAAGGGGAGAAACCGAACACGGTGGAAAGGAGGGATTTTTTCAACAAGTGAGTCTCTCTGCCTTGGAAATCCAAACCCTTTTAGATCACTTCAAACAGGAATTTTCTGGCAAGAATAAATCCCTGGAACCCAGCCCATCGAAATAATCAGAAACCCCAACTTACCCATAGCAGGTAAAAAAAAACAAAAAAAAAAACCTCTGTTTTACACCTACTTTTAAGGAGAATAATCTTTTATTTCTTTGAGACAGTTAAGCTTTTCACACTTTCATTTACAAACATTAAGGCATGAAATAATTATAAACACCTCTTGGAGGACTGATTCTTCAGGGTAGCCAGAAGAGGATCAGGCGCAGTGGTTCAAGGAGTGTAGAGTAAAACCGTATCTACTTTCTCTCACATATAACCGAGGTCTCTCATCAATAATCCGTAATGCAAGACTAAATCCCACATCGACTGAATGTGTGACACCATCCTGCACCACGGAGGAGAATGTGAAAAGAGCCCCACCCTACCTGGGCTTCCCTTTGAAATTCGAACCCTGCTCACGTCTCCTTAGTGTCACCTCCTTAGGCAGAAACCTACTCAGGACTCTGTTACCCAGAATCCTTTGTTGTTTCAAAGAGCTTATGAAACACACGAGCGCATAACCATTTAGAAGTGTGTTAGTCAGCGACGTGCGGCTGCCGCTATGTTCAGAATAAACATTTTGTGGGTGTGACCTTGTGAACGGCTCCCCAACATCATGGCCTGTCATCGTAGAGGGACATGGTCTGGCTAGTGCCATTGCTGTTTGATCTGCTAACATGAAGCTCATAGCACAGCTACACTGCGTGGTGGGAGTACCGCAGCAAGTGATTATGGGACAGAATCAGCAGACGTCACCGTGACGTGATCTTTGGCAAAGCAGCTATTATATCGATTCCACACAACTCTGCACACGTTTTCAGCTCTCTACAGTACAGAAATGCTTACGCTTAATATCATAAATCGTAGTGAAGAGAACACTCACAGCCCTGCCATGAGCTGTACATACACATGAGATGTAATACATGGGGAGTAACCATGTGTCACGTAACCACCGGGTTCCCCACACGCCGATTTGCGGCCTATGCCGAGTAGGTCCACTATTCTATCCTAGCTGATAAGAAGGGGTTAAAGAAAAAGTTAAAGGCGAAGTGGAGGGCATTGCGGGCACTGGCCCTCCAGTCCGGCTCGATCTTGTACTGCCTGCCCTCGGGCATCAGAGGCGAGGTGCAGTTCAGGCAGTGGATGGCCTTCAGCTCAAACACGGGCCACTTGCTGCCCAAGCGGCCCTCCAGCACCGTGCTGAACTCCACTACGCTGCCCACGCCCAGGTTGAGCAGGACATGCTTGAACTCGTTGCTGGCCCTGAGGACGATGTCTTTGGTGGCGTCATCATCCTCCAATGTCCCGTTCCGGCCCTTCTTGTCCAAGGGCATGCCCATCGTCACCTCGAACTTGTAGCGGTCGAAGCGTTTGATGTGACACTCATGCTTGGCCAGATACTTCAAACGGCAGAGCTCTTCCTCCTGGAGTGTGACGTTCTGCGGGTCACACCTGGGGTAGGCCTCGCCGTACAAGCAGCGCATCCAGTCTCCCACAAAGACTGGCATCAAGTTGATGACCGACTGGGGGCCATTCTCGATCTCTGTCACCCGCACGTACTTAAAGCGGCCCATCCAGGTGACGCGATGGCCCTCCAGGTGGCTGCAGAGGATCTGCGTCTTGGCCATGTTGGACTCCTTCCAAGCCCGTGGTCCACACAAGAAGCTGTACTGCTGCCAAGTCAGTGTGGAGTTGTACACCTTCATGCCCTCGGAACGGTAGACATAGATCCAGGTAAAGAGGAAGACGGCGGAGATCCAGACTAAGATGAGTTTGACCACGCTGCTCTTGGACAGGGACTTGATGATGTCAAGCAGCGAGAGGCTGAAGCGGGTCCACAATCGCAGAATGACTGGGACAGCGCACACCACCACGGTAACCACCATCATAGTCAGTTCCATAGCCAGGAACCATTTGATCACCTGGATTAGCAGCATGATAGTCAACCCCAACGCGAGAATAGGGAGCGCAAACAAAAACAAGAAGTAGCCCACGCAGCTGCGGATCAAGCCGATGCTGGTGGAGTTCTGGAGAAGGATCGAGGAGAACTCCCACCACACGAAGCACACTAGGTAGGGCACTAGGAAGCAGTAGGTGCCTCGGAATCCGCGAAGCTGGGCCATCCTGAACAGCAGGTAGAACAGGTACATGTAGAGCAGACAGGGAACGCTCAGCTTCAGGATCACATAGTCGCCCAGCGGAATCATCATGAAGGTCTTTCCCAGGTAGCGCAGTAGGGACACGCTCTCCGGCAAGAAGTTGGTCATGTCGCACAGGGACGATGCCACCTCGACAAAAAGTGCCTGCCGGGCGAACGACTCTGCCGACGAGCTTAGGCTCATGTAGGTGGCGACTGTGAAGAAGATGGCGACGGTGGCCAGCTCAGAACATGGGATCCAGGCCTTATCAGACACAGGGAAGGAGAAAATCACAAAGACGACTGACAGGAAGAAGTAGAGGTAGGGCTCCAGATGGTTCCAGCCAAAGTTGGACTCGACCTGCTCCACATCAAGGTTGGGCTCAAAGTGCGTTAGCAAGGTGGTGAGGGCCCGGAAGTTCTCCCAAGCCTTGCTGTTCTGGAATACCCGTAAGGTGCAGATCACCATGGAGAAAAAGGAAAGGTAAAAGATGACCAGGGGGATGATGAAGGCAAAGAATTCAACCGTGAGGTTGCTGATGATGAAGAAGAAGATGAGGGTATTGACGTGGTGGGTGGGGATGATAGCGCTTAGCCACTGCATCCCTGCTCTTGACGCCCAGTCAATCAGATGTTCCTTGATCTCAATGACCGCGTGAAGTGGGTACTTCAAAATCTGAAACGGACCATAACGTGACAAAACGTCAGATGTTAAATCACGTTGTGGGTGGAATATTCGCTGTAATTGTTTTGTACTAACTTTTCATCTAATGCTCTGTTCAAAGCTTGTCTGCCTTTTCATTCTACAGCCCATCAGTTCATTCGTGCATTTCTGCAGATCTGTCCAAGTTAACTCGCCAGCTGGAGAGCCTACGGAACACCGACCTCCAGCCGCCATTTCACCAAGGGGTAAGACATTCACAGAAGACCATTCCCAGTTAGGTCTGCTGTGTTGAATATGTGACCACTGACTGCTGTATCTGCTGTCTGATATAAACTCTACATTAGGACATTAAGTGTAGTGTGTACTACGAATAATACGAATAATATCAATAATATCAATAAACAAGCTAGTTATGCTCAGGCAGGGCAGGGTACCTTCTGATTCAGGGGCAGGTTGTGTGGGGTAGTTATGCTCAGGCAGGGCA
>JAACJT020000013.1:12426014-12440401 GCA_009936485.2 Gymnarchus niloticus | reverse complement strand
GCCACCACAGAGTCCTGACCTTAGCCCCATTGAATGTCTTTGGGGTGTGGTAGAGAAGACTTTATGGAGTGGTTTGACTATATATTAATAGTAAGTCAAATATCTGAATTTTAAAAATGTAACAATTATAAAATGTGCACTATCGGATTAATTATATCCAAAATCAAATGGCTGTGTGTCATTTCTGCTACATTTGCTTTCACTTGGTTTTTGTCTTGTAAACAATGTGGATTGAAATGCTATTGCATTACAAACTGTAAAGAATAATATAAAATATGCTGCATTGTGTTCAAAACCTGACAGATCTTGATCAAACACCAAGCTTAAAGCCAACTTTGTCGGTGATCTTAGATCATTTATCCTCAAAACGCCACATTGCACATATAATCTTTGAATATCGGCCGACTGTAATGCTGCATAAACAGGCTCAGTATGAGTACATTCCTGATATTAACACATTTGGTTGTCAGATTTTTCTTTTTTTCTTGGGGGGGGGAGACACTTTCTCCAGGCTGTGTCTGGTTCTGTGTACTGAAACCTGGGCAGAGCCCGTACACACTGGTACCTGTAACCGTGAAGGAATGACCCGTAATAAACTGGAATAACTTTGTACTTTACTGAAATAGTAATATCAGTTTTTCCAACTTCGACCTTCTTCTGCCCTTGGCAGTACACGTACTCTTGAATAACAAAATATGGTATCGCAATGATTCTCCACACTGCCTCCTAGTGACCGGAAAAGGTATTACTCCTACATCACTACGGCTAAACGAGAATGAACAAGACCATTTTATATCTTAGGTAAATTTACATAAATAAATGTCAAGCTACATTTGGATTATCAAAATATTATTTTTGATTTAATAAAAGATTAAGTCACTTCCAGTTTCAGAGAGGGGGTATGTATCGATTTAAGAATAACCGCAAAAAACATCATTAATATTTAATCATTCAACACGTTTATTTAGCAAATTATTCATAGATAAATTACATTATAAAATTGTACTGAAATTCTCAACTGCTTGCATGATCAACACAGATGGGTTTTTAAATTATTGGCAGACAATACTGAAGAAACCATGGCACACAACTCAAAACGAGTGATTAAGATCAAACATCTTAAATATCAAATATCTTTTGAACTTGTTATTACAACCTCATAAATGCACACTGGTTCTCTATATGGCCAGCTGTAGAAAACAATGTTACTTTCATTTTGGTAAAGATTAACCATGTAAAAACAAATGCTTTTCCGGTCTATATATTATCCATTTTCTCAAACATTTTTAATATTAAACTTGTACATTTAAATTCATCTTTAGCCTGTCTACTTGGCAGGCAGTAATAGTGTATGTTCTGTGGGTGCAGACAAGCTTTATTGGGCTGGAGACAGCGGATGGACTTTGATAACCTGGCACTTGAACCTTAGGGGCGTTTAGTGATGTGTTCTGTTAACGCAAACGCTGCTGTTTGCTAAGCCCTTCCCCCGTTAAAAGAGCAGTAAAATAAGTAACATTAGTATTATTAGTAATAAATTTGTCTGCATTTTGGGCCCTTTTGATGAAAGTTAGTGGGGACTAAATATAGATAATACTAAAGAAAAAAATAGAAAAATGTTTATACCGGGACTTGACTTAGTAAATGACTAAAATGGTTTCATAGATGATTACCGAGGTTATTTCCAACTCACATGAATAAAGGGCCATAACAGTAGGATTATGTGTACATACAAACATGGTCCCCATTTAACCTCAGACTCAAATGTGCATAGGTGAGATTAGAGAGAAGCTAAAACTGATTCAGGCCAGGTGGGGCCGTGACGCGAGTAAAATACGAGATGTGTACACAGGCATGTGTGCTTGTAAAAGGAACGCTAGCTTAACTCAGACAACCTGACTGGGCCTAGCTGTCGTTACCAAACACAGTGTTGAGCTGCTGGGTAACCCTGATGAAGGTGGTCCGCCGGCTGAGCTCCTTCAACTTGGCCGCACCCACGTAGGTGCAGGTGGAGCGCACCCCTCCCAGGATGTCCCGAATGGTTTCATCCACCGGGCCCTTAAAGGGCACCTCTACTGTTTTTCCTTCTGAAGCCCTAACACACACACACGGACCGGTGGAAGGAGAGGTAATCATGGCCTTTAGTAGGAAACATGGAGAACATAAAGACCTCCAGAAATGCCTTCAGTGGAGGTCTACTGAGACAGTGGTAATGCACGTTTCTCCTCATGTATCATCTGACGCTGTTCTCACCTGTACTCTGCCACCCCACCAACGTGCTTCTTCATGGCTGTGTCAGAGCTCATGCCATAAAACAGTTTGAACCGCTTCCCATTCTTCTCAATGACCTCGCCGCCGCTCTCCATGTGACCCGCCAACATCCCTCCCAACATGACAAAGTCTGCACCAGCACCTGACCAATCAGAGAGCACGCACCTTCTGTTGGACTCACAGTACAGTCAATCAAAGTCAATCGAAAAGTGCGTTTAACACATGTGTGATCACTGGTCCAAAAAATCCAGCAGTCACGACACCAATTAACTGCCTGGAAAACTCACCAAAAGCCTTGGCAACATCACCTGGGCAAGTACACCCACCGTCCTAAATGGAAGAGAAGGGACACAGATCGAGAAAACAGACAGAGACAGGGTCAGTGACGATAATGAATACAGAGAAGTGGGAACAGACTGAACATTTTTGCTTGGTATTAAACTCTGATATTTTCTGTTACTGGAATGTTACCTTAGTCATGTCTTTTAATGTGCTTTTTTAATTATAAAAACAAAACAGTTCATAGTTGTGCATTTTATTGCTTTATAATTAATTCATCATACTGTAAGGTTATTCATCTACCGCACCAGTCGTGAGTGTCTCAATGGGATGATGTCAGACCGCCAGAGTTAAGCATGGCTGACACGCCATGTAGACATAAAGCACTAAAGTGGCTCACCGATATGATGTGCCCTCCGAGGCCGTGGGCCGCGTCGGCACACTCGATGACGGCGCTCAGCTGGGGGTAGCCCACGCCTGTCTTCTTACGGGTCGTACACACAGAGCCTGAGGTGCGGGGGGAGATGCCATTTAAAACCCGGACAACACCACTGTGGAAACGACAGTCTGACATGGGAGATCGTGACTTTTGGCTCACCTGGCCCAATGCCCACTTTGATGATGTCTGCACCGGCCAGAATCAGCTCCTCCACCATCTCCCCCGTGACCACGTTCCCGGCCTGCAGTACAGTCACCACTATATCATCATCAAAGCCACGATCACCCTGCCATGTACAACCCAGTACATCAAAGTAGTAATCCAGGCTTTCTTGCTGATACACTCCTCTCCATCTCACTTAGGGTCAGGCTCCTCAGGCATCTTGGGCTCGAAAGCCCAAGACTCAGCTCACCATGATGGTGTGCGAGGGGAACTTCTGCCTCACATCCTTGACGAAGTGGACAAAGTGCTCGGAGTAACCGTTGGCCACGTCCACGCAGATGTACTCCAGCTGGGGCACCATGGCCAGAACCAGACTGAGCCTTTCAAAGTCCCCGTCACCAGTACCTGTGCTGACCGCCACGCTCTGGAGGAAAGACGCAGAGGAAGCCTGAGATTCAGCAACGTGCGCACCATCTACACATGGATGGGGTTACTGGGCTTCAGCACTGTCTGTCTGCTGCTCTGAAGGCCATACTTATGGCACGCTGGTCATGCACTTCATCTACAGGAACATAATGATAAACTCTATATGGATTTTTTGTGATTTGTTATACATATTCTGTTGCTATGAACGCATGTCCAAGTCCTCTGAAACAGTCACATCTACTGTATACAAATGAGCGCATCTACTGTACCTTCAGGCAATCAGGGTGTTGGCTAGCAAATTCTTTCCACTCTTCCACTGAGTAGTGCTTGTGGATGGTCGTAAAGAGAGAGAACTGAGGGAGAGATGGGAGAAGGCATAGTGGTGTATAAAGTGGAGAGTGTTTAAAAAAACCTCGCCAGTAAGGTATATCCTAGGGTACCTCGCGCGGACTGCGTATATCCTAGACAGAGGCGACTGTTCTAAGACTACAAGGGAAGCTCCACCTCCTCTAAAATGTCACAAAAAATCATCAAAAATGTACTGTTGTATTTACATAGCTATTACAACGAACTTGCTAGAACGTGTTCAACTTCATGGCCAGTTCATTCAGAATGAACAATAATTCCCCCCCCCCACATTCCCATGGCAACACAATCCATTAAACCCCATCGAAGCTCAGCTTCACTGGACTTCAGTGGCACTTCAGAATACGCTGTGTTTTCAGTGCAGCAAAGCTAGACGTTTATTGGACAAATGCTCCAAAGCATCATCTCCAGGGAAGCTCAGCTTCTCTGGGAGCAAATGGGGCAGTGGGCTGGCCAGGATGCTGGACTGCTGCATGATGATTGGAGGAACTGTCAGGGGGGCGGGACCTCTTTCTGATCGACAGTGTTTTGACATCGGAGCATTTTAAGTTCGGTACCTTGTGAATTTTTGCTGTGCGATTTTGTGAGATAAGCTGCTGCTCGAAGTGTATTTGCTAGCGGTATAGCCCACTATTTTCATTTGTGCATATCCTACTGTAAATACAAGCATAAACATAGCGTTCTTGAGTCTCCTCCTTGTTTCAGTTTAGTAAAGTTCGTTCGTTTATTTCAAACTAGGTCGCCTGGGGCAATAATTGACGAAATTTTATGACGTAGATCCAAAATGTGCTTCCCCTGTTTGAAAGGCCACCAGCCGCCACAGAGTCCCCCGTACGGAGTGGGCATGCCACAGAGTCCCCCGTACGGAGTGGGCATGCCACAGAGTCCCCCGTACGGAGTGGGCATGCCACAGAGTACCTTGTGCAGAGCCAGGGCCATTTCAAAACTCCCCACTGTGTCCATGTTGGCAGCGATGATGGGGATGCCATTGTAGCTGAGCTTGGAATTCCTGAAGGTGAAGCTGCGCATCAAGTCAACCTACGGCAGGCAGACCAGAGAGGGGGGGGGGGGGGTTGAGAGAGAGAATGGAAGACAGGAACCTCCACCCTACAGGGAGTCCACAGAACATGAGCCATGAAACTGGCCGTCGAAGAGGCCTTTAACGCACGGCGTACCTCGTTGCGGGACTTCAGCGTACTCCGCTTAGGACGCAGCAGCACGTCCTTGAAGTCCAGCTTGACGTCGTTCTCGATGCGAGGCATTGCCGCCTGGATCCGAAGGGGAACACACCAATTACACCTACCAGCGGGACAGAAGACGAACACGTCGTCCACGTCCACCGTGTTGGCGTTAAAATTAAAGAGTTAACATTTTTTGAAGCTAGCGGGAAAGGAGAACAAACATTGCGCGCGCTCATCATTCCGCTCTTTCGATGAACGCGCTCGAGCGCTTCAACAAATGGAAGGAAACCGTAAGGAAACCGGCACCGATACAGGCGAAAGGCCAGATGTTTGTCGATTATCTGATTCAGAGGTTTAATATGATGACTATCTATCTACAACTGGACGTTTAACCCAAATTATTTAGCGAAATAAATCCTGCGCACGGATATACCCCGATATGAGAGGCAAATTCCGGTCCCGATTCTAGAAGCGCACGCAGAAATCAGCTGACGCTCGAAAAACTAACTAAACTTACCACGACCAGCTAATCTGTAGCTTAATATTCCTCGGAAGCTCTTAAGAATAAAGGACAGTTGCCACTACCCAATCTGCAGCTCCTGCCTGACTTGCAGTGCGCATGCGCACTTCTCTCAAGCGCAGCTTAGCAACAGAAACCTTGTAGTTCAGAAGACCATACATGGGTTATACCTCGACCCGAATGACCTATAGGGTCACTCAAATGAACTACCGTATGGGGAAAGAAACGCAATAAAAATTACAGTTAATGTTCCACGTAGGATTCCACCACAAGTCGAATACCACAGTATATTCCTCCTTGGAAATAATTTATGATAAAAATGCAATATATATAGCATCGTGAAAGAGGGAGTGACAGGAAATACAAAGGTGGCAATAAAGAAACATGTCCTTTTTAAATAATGGTTGAGAAAGCAGATTACTTTGGACCCCCAACGGGGGAGGGGGCACAGATGTGCTGGAGACAAAATGATTCATCATATTCTGAGTGAAGATGGCCACACTGATGTAGAGGAACAGGCCCCAGGGCACCAACCAGAGGGGCAGATGTATCTTGGGCACCTACCTGGTCTGGACCAGTATCTTGGGGTCTCCAAAGAGAGATGAATCTTTCTTTTATTCTGAGGAGAAGATAATAGTTACTAAAGTAGAGCTTAATGAAGACTCAAATTTTAATGAATTTTAATGAAATTTTAAATTTTAATGAATTTAATTTTTAATGAAGACTCAAAGACTCAAACTTAAACGGTGAGATGTTCCTGATCCAACATTTTCAAAATGTAGGAAATTCTAGAAAGAAGAACTGAATTTCAGCTAAGCTTATGGTTCCAATGAAGGAACTCAATGAGTGAAGTCAAATATAATGTAGTAATGTCATGTAATAATAACTACAACACACATGTAGCACATTAACAAATTAGGAGACAATGTAGTGGAGATCATGAATCCATCAGCAAAAAGTATGACATCACAGTTACTGCAGAAGTAGACTGTAAATGTCCCTCTTCACTTTACGTAGTTTCATGCTCCACTGATCCTTTGGTCCTGTACCTACTGTAGTAGGTATTACAGTGTATTACAGTGATGGTGTGTGTGGCTCCTGGCCACAGGGTGTCATGAAGCTCCTAGGGCAGTAGTCTGGTATCTACAGGTAACATGCATGCTGACTCTCTAACAGCCACTGGCCAGCTCTAGTGGTGAACGGGGAAGCAGCCCTGTGTTTAAGGCTTCCTAAGGCTTTGCTAGGCCTCCTGGTGGAAACACACTATGACTGGGTATCTTTACAGCAAGGGAATCAGCAGGGGATCTCAGAGAGCCAGTGGTCCTCAGAGGAGATGTGCAGACCCACTCTGTGTGAACACGGCCTGACATCCTCCACCCACTGCTGACAGTCTATTACAGGCGGCCCTCCAACAGAGCAGACCTCCAGCAGCCTCCTGTAGCTGTGAGGAGGTGTGGGTCATCCTGGATCTTCTCTTTGTCACGAGCGTCCATCTCACCACAGCCAGTAAGTGATGTCAGGACAAGTGTGGCCTCAGCGTGACTCTATAGGGAGTACTGCACCTAACCACAAGTTTTCAGCCTGCAGGTGGAAACCAGATCGCTGTGCTAATGTGCTAATCGTGGGGTGTTAGGCTACAGTGCCGACCAGCATACCACCATTAATAGGTTATTAAATGTATTGTAAATGCTGCTCATTTCATGTTATGCATGGAGTTTACATGTTCTCCCCACAATTACGGATTTCCGGAGGGGCTCTGGTTTCTTCTCGCAATCCAAAGACATTCGGTTTAGGCTAATTGGCATCTCTATTTTGCCCAAAGTGTGTGGTTGAGTGAGTGTGTGTCTACCCTGTGATGGACTGACATCCTGTCCAGAGGTTCCCCTGCCTTCTGTTCTGTGATGGACTGACATCCTCTTCGGGGTGTCCCCTGCCTTCTGCCCTGTGATGGGCTGACATCCTATCTAGAGGTTCCCCTGCCTTCTGCCCTGTGAGGGACTGACATCCTGCCCAGAGGTTCCCCTGCCTTCTGCCCTGTGATGGACTGACATCCTGTCCAGAGGTTCCCCTGCCTTCTGCCCTGTGATGGGCTGAAGTCCTGTCCAGAGGTTCCCCTGCCTTCTGCCCTGTGATGGGCTGACGTCCTGTCCAGAGGTTCCCCTGCCTTCTGCCCTGTGATGGACTGACATCCTGTCCAAGGTGTCCCCTGTCTTATATCCTGTGATAAACAATGACTGGAAAGGTGTCAACACACTGGAATTGCCCCAGTTTATATATTCAACCTTTATGGAAACTTAAGCATCATACTGTATCTCTGTTTTACTTACAGTATGTAGACAATATTATAACACAGCGTCTAAAGAAGGATGATGGACTCCGAAATCAGGACAACCAGCCGGAGATCCAATGTCTGTTTTCCTGTGTCTGAAATGACAGGTTAACAAAAGTCACTGAGAACTGAGGTCAGTAAATTACAATTAAGTGACAAATATTTCATCACTGGAATCCAGATATTTCCTAAAGGGCTCATCCAATTTAGCCACACTGTAAATTTTACTAGTAAAAAGCTCTGTTTTTACTAAATACTACCTCTGTTTGTTCCATTCCAATGTGTTTGAAGTGGAACTTTAACTAATTTAAAATATAGGTAATGAATTTAAAACGCAACAAGAATAATTAGTATAAACCACATTTAAAGTCAATCAATTGTAGCTTTTACAAACCTGTTGGTTCAGGAGTGTTGCGGTGCAAAGCAGTTGACCACGCAAACTGAAGGCAGGTCGTAGACTTAACCGGCCGTTCACCGCAGCTTTTGACGGTTCCGCTTCTGAAATAAAATCTCTACAGCTGCATTTGTGGGTGACCAGTGCGGTGACCACAGGGGTGGCCAGAAGTTTCCATGGCCACTCCTAGCCACCGCTTGGTGGCGCCCTTGATTATGTAGCGAAACAGATGAAACAGCAGCGTCCAGGTTGACGGCTCAATCGTGTTGTGCTTGTGCTGGCCAGCAGAGGGCGCTGATCGCCGTAGCAAATTCATAGCACGCTTGGCTCGTGCTGATTCAAGGTCTAATAAAATCTACTTACTCAATTTTGGCTGGCATTTGTACATGAAAACCTCGCTGTATTCCATGAAATTGCCGTAGTGCTCAAAGGTCAGAAACCCTGTGCCATGGTGTCAGGTGCGATTCTCAGGCACTTTCAGGGGAAATCGATAGCAAGATGTAATGATAATTCCTTTACATTTTTGATGAGAGGACTACCAAGAGACCTCGAGAAAAATGGAGCAATCTCTAAAGAGCCTTTTCCCAAAACAATATTGTTCTTCACTATCGCAGTGAACTACTACAAGCATAAACAAATCTTATCATAATACCTATCCATCCAGCATCACATCTGGGTAAATTAAATGTCCACCCTTTCCATTAGATTTTATAGAAAAGATTTAAGTCAATGAGCCTGTCCTGACAGGTGCTGACCAGAGGAGGATGAGCTTCCCCCTTGAGTCTGGTTCCTCCTAAAGTTTCTTCCTCCTGAGGGAGTTTTTCCTTGCCAATGTCACCGTTGGCTTACTCTTCGGGCACCGTGGATCCGGGACTATGTAAAATTCTTCGTAACAATGCTTTTTGTTAAAGGGGCTATATAAATTAAACTGAATTGAATTTCAAATGGGGAGGGGGGTGATACATACTACAGGTGGCACAGTGGTCAAACAGAAAGGAGAAAGAGGCCAGGCTTTAAGAGAGATACCATGCACTCTTGAAGCAAAATTATTAAAATGTATTATGGGATGACTTACCAATACAAGTGGGTATAAAGCATTAAAAAGGAGCATGGCAGTCATGTGAGCTCAAATCCACACCTCTTACGTACCTGAAGTAGCCAATGGCTGACAGCTTAGCGCAATGCTACATGTGACCTGTACAGGAGCAGCCTGGGAATCACGCCATGTACGTCAATCACACTCACCACGGGGGGCCATAATCCGGGGGTTTGGGGGCATTTTCAGCTTCAGCGGTGGTCTCCACCACCACTGGTGGGGCTGTCGGTTGTTCCCAGGCCTTCCCACAGTGACAGTAAGCCCTGTCTTTGTCCGCCTGGCGCGTCACAGTCTGGCAGATGGGAACGCTGCGTGTGCCTGCACGCCTCGGTCTGCCATCGGCGTACTTCCCATGGAGATCCGGACCAAACATGGCCACCCTGGGCCCCAAGGACATCTCAAAGCTCAGCTGGAAAAGGAGGTTTGTGTTGGGACTGATAATGTGAAAGAGAATTGAATGAATGAATGAATGAATGAATGAATGGCAGAAAGTTGTGAAAACCTCTCCAATCCAATAAGTTTTAGATCAGTTAAGGTAAAGTGAAAGTGTAGTTTACATTCATGCCTTACTTTATGCTCACGTGGGTTTACATGGATACCCCACCCCTGCTCATGTGGGTTTACATGGATACCCCACCCCTGCTCATGTGGGTTTACATGGATACCCCACCCCTGCTCATGTGGGTTTACATGGATACCCCACGCCTGCTCATGGGGGTTTACATGGATACCCCAGCCCTGGTCATGTGGGTTAGATGGATTCCCCACCCCTGCTCATGTGGGTTAGATGGATTCCCCACTCCTGCTCATGGGGGTTTACATGGATACCCCACCCCTGCTCATGGGGGTTTACATGGATACCCCACCCCTCCTCATGTGGGTTAGATGGATTCCCCACTCCTGCTCATGTGGGTTAGATGGATACCCCAGCCCTGGCCATGTGGGTGAGATGGATACCCCACCCCTGCTCATGGGGGTTTACATGGATACCCCACCCCTGCTCATGTGGGTTAGATGGATACCCCACCCCTGCTCATGTGGGTTAGATGGATTCCCCACCCCTGCTCATGTGGGTTAGATGGATACCCCAACCCTGCTCATGGGGGTTTACATGGGTATCCCACCTCTGCTCATGGGGGTTTACATGGGTATCCCACCTCTGCTCATGGGGGTTTCCTTCAAGTCCTTCACATGTTCCATAGGCATCCATTTAGGTCAGCTGGTGTCTCTAATTTGTCTTTAATTGGCCTCTGGATTTACCACCTTCTACACTCTGCTTCCTGGGATGTGATCCATCTATTCTTTCCCCTATTTTATTAACAAATAGTTGTATTGAGTTTTGGCCAACTTGATAATTGTTTAAGGCAGTTCCTAACAATACAGATCAGATAGGGAGTGTCAAAACTGTTCATGTGGCTTAGAAATCTGTTCATAAACGTATTTCCTGACTGTAAGGTAGCAGGACCATCCTGTGTCCATGCCTCCACTGAGTTTGTGTGATGTTAGAGTGGTTCACATAGATGCGAGAGTTACTCAATGATGTGCCTTTGATGCTGACCTGATGAAGGCGGGGGGTGGGGCTCGATGAGTGACACCTAGTGACCCCTGTCTCTTTGTCAAAGGACACTGAGAACCACTGGAAAGAGAGCAGGAATGACTTTAACACTTGGATACTGATGTGAATTTAAATCCTGCTCCTTTGTTACATAACCCATACATCTATAATAGTAAACTTTTTAGAAATGTAACCTGCCACTCCATTTGCTAAAACCATGCTGAGGGATACATTTTTCCTGAAATCTCTTATCGTAATGTGTTTGTAAGCCTTTATGACAAGCACACACACGCATGGCACATGTGTTTTTATTGTGAAGCGTGTTTTCAAACCGATGTATTGTTTTTTTCCTTAGCCACATGGTCCTCACAGTGTCTGTAATTTCAGACTCTTCAGACAGTGTGTCTGACTTCAGCTTCCTCCACACCAGCCGCGGGGTTTTGCCTCTACATGACTTCACAGAAGGATGTGAACTCAGCACGTTTGAGATCAAGGTGCGAGAAACTAGAGACATCTTATTTCATATTATTGTTGTTATTATTATTATTATTGTTGCAATAAAACCCTATACGGCATACAATAGGCTCCCAATGGGAGTGTTGTGCCATCAGAAGAAACTCAGAAAATGTAAACACCTGGCCTTATTTAGACTAATTTGTTGAACATAGTTACGGTTGTCAAGGCAAAAGCTGTACCAGTTGATGCGTGTGATGTTTACGCTGGATCTTGCCAATTCCTTTGCCCCCGGCTTTATTTCGGCTAGACGGGTCGATTGTCAGTAGCTGCCATTCACAAAGGTACAGGCAGTTCATCCACGCAGTGTAATTAGCTGTTGGCATCTCTGCATCCGATTGCACCAATTGTTCTCTCTTGCCAGAGGTTCTCTGCGGTCCTGGCATGGGGCGACGGTGGGTGGCACAAAACTACATCAATCTTCCGAAGGATATGCAGATTGTTTTGGCCCATAACAACAAGCTATGAATTCCTAATTAAAATACTGACAGTATCTCTCCGCTACGATGTGGCTCCAGAGTCTCCATGAAACCGGAGCCACCTGTTTGCCTCAGGCACTCTGTGTTGTCAAAAATGAATTCCTCCGCATGGAGATGACGTTAATAATCAAAACTGGCAAACGATATATTGGAATATTATAACACTTAATATTAGATTACATGGAACAATGGGCACCTTGTCACAGCCTCTCACATCATTTCTGTGACTCTTCATAAAGTTTAAGAGCTCATACCTCTACTTCACGTGGACGCAGCCTTCAAAGTTAGATGTAAAGGTGGTGTATAGAAATCCAGAGCACTCTCATTATTTTCTAATCATTTGTTTCTCTCCCTTTTGAAACATTAATTTTCAAGTTGGGACTTACAGCTCCAGGTGTGTAAAAGCATTACATTTATAAGCATTTTACAGGTAGTTGATTTCATGATCCTGTCCTTAGTCAATTCTAAATTATAAATCTATATTTTAGTAACAAAAGTAAGAACATCTGTTATAAAACAAGCATAACATGCATTTTTTCCATAGATTCCTGGTTATATTAGATGGTTTTGGGTGACAAAATGGCTTAAAGTAGGGCCTAGAGTATATTTCTCAAATCCACTGCCTTTAGAACAAAATAGATAAATACAGATATATCTGGCTTATTTAAATAACAATACCATACTAGACTAACCATTATAAGGAACTTGACCTGTTAATAAATTCTGGGCCAACTTGGTAAAAGAGTATCTGTCATGTCCAGCCTCCCTGCCCCTTCTGTGTTTCCCCAGTGTGTCCTAATGGGACACACCTGTTCTGCGTTTTCCCCTCGTTAGTTGTCTTTGAGAGTGCTTCCCAGTCCTGCTTGCCCTAGTCTGGTCATTAACGTCACCTCAGTGTGGTTCCTGCCTGTTCCTGCTTGTTCCTGCCCCTCGGTTAGATCCCTGGTGATTTTTTTGGCCTTTGGACAATAAACCTCTGTGTTACTCTCTACTGGTCTCCCTTCCTCATCACGACAGTATCCTTGCATTTAGGCCTTGAGTCTTAGATGTAAATTTTATGTTCTGAACAATATTAGTTATATTTAAAACATTCCCGTGTGTAAGTGTCTGCTTTGTAAGCTTTTTGACCTATAAAGTTAACGTGAACCAAGAAAGAATTTCCATGTAGACATAAAAATTGAACTGAACATATGTCTTAATAAAGAAATAATGAACCATGAATAATGATGACCTTAACTAATCCAAGAAAATGATATCAATTGTGAGCTGAATGGGACAACAAAATCATTGGCCAGGGCGGGACTCACCTGCTCTTTAAATCAGCTGCACCAATCAGAATGGGACAACAAAATCATTGGCCAGGGCGGGACTCACCTGCTCTTTAAATCAGCTGCACCAATCAGAATAGGACAACAAAATCATTGGCCAGGGCGGGACTCACCTGCTCTAGACATCAGCTGCACCAATCAGAATAGGACAACAAAATCATTGGCCAGGGCGGGACTCACCTGCTCTAGACATCAGCTGCACCAATCAGAATCCACCTTTGAATATCTTTTTATGCTGTGACCCTCATTGCAGGGCCTCACATTCTTGTTAGCGTAGCAAACTGGGTTCACCTAGCTGGTCTCTAATGGCAGGCTGCTGTCTCCGGGAGGTAGGGAGGGTCAGTTTCATGGTGGTTTGGAAGCAGCCTGATAGTGAGAATGTAATCTCTATCCTCTTTTTGGTGATAATGTGTAAATGTCCTCCCACAGTGTTATTATACGCAGATGAAAATTAAAAACATCTAACAGGTTTGCCAAGCTGAGCCCAGGAGACCACGTCTGCAGATAAGGCCCGTGTCACATTTTCTGTGTGTTGCTGGAGTGCTGGCATTCAAGGATTCATCATGCCTGTGTCCACATTGGCCTCTCCCTCATAGTTATGTAGCCATATTTAATTATGCTGGGGCTCTTGCCGTTTTATTTGCAATTATTCTGCCACCTTAAATTTCTGCTCTGCTCATACACATTCTTCCCCCCCGGCCCCCTATTAGGGGTGCTTCAGTCAAAGGATTGGATTCAAGATCCCTGTATGGCCTGCTGGCCTTCCACACCCTCTCTCCCTCCACTTCAGCTGTTCACACTGACCAGCTTGCTGGCTCCTGAGCCACCGAACCTGCTCTTCAATCCTGATAACCTAACTGCATCCTCAAATACCCTGATGTCCTCCTAACTGTTATACAACATCATTGTTTTCAATTGTACTACCGAATTTGTCCTGCCCAGTGCCGATCAGAGGAAGACGGGTTTCCCCGTTGGGTCTGGTTCCTCCCAAGGTTTCTTCCTCCTGAGGGAGTTTTTCCTTGCCACTGTCGCCTTTGGCTTACTCTCTGGGG
>JAACJT020000013.1:12377926-12401027 GCA_009936485.2 Gymnarchus niloticus | reverse complement strand
ACACACACACACACACACACACACACACACAGGAGCAGTGCTATACCGCCTTCCTGCACCTGCGCAGGTAAGTGTAGACACACACAGGGCAAACAGCTAGCGCTTCACCATCCTCTCAGCATTGTGCCATGCATCAAAGTGCTGCTCTGTCGCTGTAATTAAACCTGGAAACTAACAAATCCTAGTAGCGGGTATGTCAGACATGCCTGTACATGACCCTTCTGCACCTTAGTCATCAAGAGCAAGATTAAGATTTGCGAGATCACCACCTGCCTGCCTGTCTTCCTCCAGGTATTCAAACCTCATCCTAAACCTCTTCTCCCTCATGGTTGATGCCAACATTCCCGACATCGCTTTGGAGCCAGACAAGACTGTTAAAAAGGTGAGTGTCTGAGAGGCAGCTGCGAACTTGGTTAGGTTAGCAGAGAGTCTAGTAGAAGAAGCCTCCTTTACTGGGAATTCACACAGGCCTTACCCTGGTGTTCGCTATGTTTACAGAGACTTGAGTCTTATTTGTAAGACTGAAGGAAGAAAAGCATTTTTTTTTTGTTTTGTTTTACATAGCGTGAACTGCAGGTGTCAGTGAGCAGATCCAGGAAATTCCCCTAAAACGGTAGAAAGCAGAATGAGTAGCAGACACGTCTCAGGCTGAGACTGGCGATAAAAAGCCGAAGTGTGGGCACTCGAAATGAGGGCTTCAGCTCAGTCCATGGATAGGGCATCAGTTAGCTCAGTCCATTAGGGAAGTTCTGAGGGGTTTTTCTTAAAAGCAGACAAATGCTACTTGACATGCTGCAGGCTTCTGGGTAGGAAGCACATTCTTGTTTCTTAATTTCATTTTGTGAGCTACAGGTCAGCAATTCCCTTTTACATAAATTAGTCAATCAAAAAGCAATTTAACCATCATTAAATAACCACTCTACCTCGCTGTTAAATACACATGCGTTCTTCAGCTCTTTTTGGGAACGTAAAATTAAAAGTCAACATCTCATTCCAGCTTAGTGGACAGGGACGGTATTCACATTTATTAAATTACGTATCCCAGAGTTAGAAAAGATGACTAATTGTCATACATTTTCTGGACAGACACAAAAGGAAAAAACATGCAACACACATGTAACAGTAAAAGCAGAAATGTATGTAGTAAATGATAGCGTTCGCACTGTACACACGTGCCATTATCTAAAAGACTCTGTACAGAGCACATTGCGTCTAGATCTTAGTGTAACTATACTGAGCCGAGCAAAATTAGAACAACGTGTGCCATAAATACGACAATCGCACTGTACACACGTGCCATTATCTAGAGGACTCTGTACAGAGCACATTGCGTCTAGATCTTAGTGTAACTATACTGAGCCGAGCAAAATTAGAACAACGTGTGCCATAAATACGACAATCGCACTGTACACACGTGCCATTATCTAGAGGACTCTGTACAGAGCACATTGCGTCTAGATCTTAGTGTAACTATACTGAGCCCAGCATAATTAGAACAACGTGTGCCATAAATACGATAATCGCACTGTGTAAAACTATCAGCAGTAACATGACAACACAAAACTTCTCATCTGATCTAAATGTACAAGGAACTGAATTTAAAAACTTCACTTTCCCCGAAAGACTTGATAAATGCACACTAGTAACAGTTGCTTTTCCAAATAAATCAGCTTCATAGAAATCGCAACTAAGAGGAAAAACATTTACTAGGTTAGACTGGTTCAGTTTCACATTGGTACTGGTCACATCGTCCTGCAGGCATCTTACACGCCACCCAGCGCACGAGGGTCTGTTATCAGTCATACTGTCCACAGGCAGATCGAGGGTAAGACCAACTAAAAATGACATATGCTTTCATACACATTTAGGGTACCAAATGTGACTTTCAGAAGTGTTTCCAAATAGAACGTCACCCTTTTTGGTTTTTAGTGCTACAGAACTTGCTTTTGTTTTCTGCCTGTTTACTTCTTCCTGTGATATTTTTGAGAAATGGCTGTCAAATTGTTCCACCACTAATAATTTCCAGGCAGCCCTCCGTGCATGCTAATGTGGCCCGGCAGAGCTGAGTCACCAGCCTGCTTGCAGTTACACGTTAGGGTCCCTTCCTTGGCAGGTGCAGGACAAGTTCCGGCTTGACCTGTCCGACGAGGAGGCCGTCCACTACATGCAGAGTCTGATCGATGAGAGTGTGGGGGCTCTGTTTGCTGCTGTGGTTGAGCAGATACACAAGTTTGCACAGGTACCTGTGTGTGTGTCTGTGTGTGCAGGTTTATTTTAATTTTTTTTGCATGTGTCGCGGAGAAGCTTTTTTCTGTTTTACCACGCCTGAGAGCACAGGCGGATACCCTTGTTGCTCTGACGTTCTGTTTTCCTCCTCCTGCAGTACTGGCGCAGGTGAACCGACGGCCTTGGGCCCAGTGGCCAGGAATCACCACCTCCCCCATGGGGATGCTGAGGGCAGCCACCAGGGTGGCATATGGGTGCCATCCACCCAAGGCCACATGCTTTTTTGCCAACCCTGGATGCACCAAGCATGTGTAATTGAACCCTCGAGGTTTCACCATGACAAGACTTTTATCCTAGTTGTACATATTTACTAACCTATTGTGGCCAAATAAATTGGAAAGTTGCAAAATTCCAGTTGGTACTGCTTGATGTCTGTTAGTTTGGCTGGTGATTTTTGTTCAAGTTTTCATTCTCCTATAGCCATAGAAGCTGTGAATCCTTTGGGCTGTCCAGTGGAGACATGCAATGGCCAACCAGTCCAAAATTGTCCATTTTAGTTACTGTATGAAATGGCCCCCAACAGCTAGAGCGAAACGGTTACGAGTTTCCCAGGAAGTCATCCCCCACTAGGGGGTGCACCTGAAGCTGCCTGAGTGCTGGCAGTGCTTCCTGTCAGCATGACAGAGGCAGTTAAACACCACTTCCTGTATCTGAAGGGCTAGGATGCCTCTTGAAGTTGCTTGACACAGCACCCGTCTGCCACGTGGCATTGTGGGAGGAGGTCTGACCAAACGTGCAGTATGCTTAATATCTGTGGAGTTATTGGAACTTGGCACCGTGGCTTGGTGTCAGCAGGAGCTGCGAAATGCTGTAGTACCCAAGATGCACTGAAAAGACAATTACTGAACCTCCAGCCTCACTCTACCAATTTTAATGTATTGAATATATTTGCCAAGTTTCTAGGTGTTTCTACATTAACGTCAAGTCCCATGTGTCTCTGCGGTTAGCACATGTTCCAGCGGGCCTCTGAAGAAAAGCGATACAGCATTTCAAACATCACACATTTTTTCCGGCTCAGTCCGCTGGGTTTCCGTCGCTACGCTTGAAAAAATGAAACCCATAGAGTGGCTTTCTACCAGAAAACCACGAGTGTTTCAAGCCTGACACTCTGAACGTGAGCAGAGATAAACCATGCTCGAAGACTGGTGGGGGGAGGCCTATTGTCATTCCTTCACAGCCCATGCATTGGCCTTGGAACACCTGATACAGGGGCATCAAAGCCACAGAAACATCTTCATGCAGATGCAGGGTAAACCCCTTCGCAGTCATTCTCTCAATTTCATGCTCTTTGAGCCGATTCATTTTAGCAGTGGCTGTTAGATGAACAAGAGAATTATGCTGTCAGTGATTTCTGTCTATTAATAAAAATGTTATATAGTGCCTTTCACAAACCCAAGGTCCCTTTACAAAGACAAAAGGCAAGTTGTGGAGGAAGAAATGTTCATGAAAGAGGAACGTCTTTAATTCAGATGTAAAAGCAGAAAGGGAAGCGACTGGGGAGACTGAGCGAGAGAATTCCAGAGCTGGGGACCTGCCTGCCATAGCAGCAAGTCTGGTATGATAGACAGAGCAGATTACTGCTGGACAACCTAAGAGAGCAAGGAGGAGAGTATAGAGTTAGTTTCCTGAGGTAAAGGGGACCAAGGTCATGGAGGGCTTTGAACTTGATGCAGGATAGAACCTGTAACCAGTGTACCTCAGAAAGAATAGGGTGATATTGAGCATACAGTAGTGGTTAGTATGGGCGAGCAGGCCGTGGTTAGTTCTGAATATAATGGAGCTTTGTAAAGATCGTGCAGGAAGGCCAGGGAAAAGGGAAGTACAATACCAAATATTTCTAGGCACTTCAGGGTGCATCATAACTTTGGTGTTTTCTCATATATAGAAGACGCTCCATTTGCTGTCCATGTGCAGCTTCTGAAAAGGTCAGCCTTGCCCCTGAGAGACTCGACTTCTCACACCGACAACGGGGGAAGGCCATTCTAGACGGTGGAGGAATTTAGTATGGTTTTTGCCCACGGCATATTTCAAATATAGCGTAACCAAAAAAAATGCAAGAATGGGGAGTTTGGGTCCCAGACTCACTTCATTGCTCGGGTCGGATTAATCCCGCCTTGGCCTGGCGTCATTTTCCCCAGCATGTGCCGTGAGTCACAGGATACACACACCTTACGTTACATGGTGTGCCTCACAAACAGTTTCTGTTTCCTGTTAGGATCAAACACGGTCTTTGCTCTCCATTTCTCTAACGTTTCACTTGTTTAAAAAAAAAATATATATATACATACACACACACACGAATTTTCTATATGGGGAGTGGACAGCAGGGATGGAGCACGTAGAGAAGTACGTGGATAAAGAGGAGATCCCCCCATGATAAAACCAGTGCTGGACATCGGTGTACAGGATAAAGGCCAAGCATTCTGGCCTGGGGGAGGCATTGTGACCTCCAGTTCCAACAAAATGCAGAGGCTGATCTCCTGGCCTATATGGGCTCCAATTTGGGCATCCAGACCAGTATGAGATGCACAGATTAGTACTCATGACCCCAAAAGTCAACAGAGGGACTCGACATCTGACCCTGCGGGTGTGGATGCGTGGGGCGACTGGGACTCTGCCGGTGGGGAAGCTTCTCATAACCCAGATAGAACAGAGCACTGGACCCAGTCTTGGAGTGTCCCCGCTTCTGGAGGGGCCAGTTTCACTGAAGAGAGAGGGATGTCCCAGAGACCCCCGCTCTCCAATGTGAGTTGGGACGGTCCATTCCAGGCTGGCAAAGGGCCTGCAGAGGGTCCGAAAGATTGACATGGTCCCCTTGTCTCACAGTCTAACCTGGGAATACCTCTCATTGCCCAGTTTGTCTCATCAAGTGCAGAGTCTGGAAGAAGGGGGTTATCATAGTAACCATACTCCAGGCTGTTGTCCTCTGGAGCTGCAGCCTGGGTGAGGCTGGAGTCAGATACAGACAAGACTGACAGGTGGTCACCTGCACAGTCCTCCTGTAACACGTCAAACTTCTGGGAAAAGTCATCCTGCAGGGACTCCTACACAACACAGAGGACATGGTACACTGTGAGTGTCACGACAACGCAATCACAAACAATACAACTGACTACACACCCAGCTTGTCCAGTTAACAAAACCCCAACCCAGTAAACATCAATAGAGTGTGATTGGCCTTCCTTCTACAGACAGACCGTCCCCCTCGTCTTCTAATTCATGAGTATGTGGTCATGGGAGATGTGCCAGGCCACTGTAGCGAACCAGAGTTCTCGGGAAGGTGGGTTCTGCTGACGGCCAGTGTCTTCTCAAGAGGAAGAGGATGGCAGCAGAGATGAGTATAATGCAAATTCCCCCAGCCAGCCACTGGATTTTCAGCACTACAGAAACACATATACAGACACATGGTATCGGGCCCAGGTGACTTTTTGCATTTTCCGATTGGTCATCCCAAAAAACGGTTCAAACAGTTTTGACCCTTTGACCTTTAAGAAGATGGGCCACTTACCTGCGTGCTGGGAGGGTATGGAGATGCAGTGTGGTGAAGAGGCAGCACTGTTGGTGAAGTTAGCCACAGCACAATAGGACCTTCCCGGCTGCAGGCTCTCAAACTCACAGTGGCTCGCCATTTCTTGCACAGCTTCCAGGTTGCACATCTGTCACATGGAGGACAGATTAAGGACACAGGTACTGAAGAGAGGATACGACCCCCACTCAACACCACAGAAGGTCTTTCCTCCCAAAGGCCAAACTTGCCTTCTCCTCTGCTTTCAGGTGGGGGTACATGTATAGAATTTGAACACTGGAAGGTTTTTCCTCTCACAACACTCACTTGTGTACGCTATTTCTCTCGGAAACTCATGTACACAATCTCAGATTGTAACACCACCTGGTGTCAAGTCCAATATTCTGTACTTATTTCTCTGGTCTTGTGCATTGTCTTTTTATAAAGTTATAATCGCACCACGTACTATAGGTGAGTCAGTTATAAATTCTACTGTATGTTCTAAATGTTTCCCTTCTCGGTATAACGTCAGCCCGCTGACCTCGGACCCCTAGACGTTTTTCCCCCCTCCCTGAGGAGTTTGTGGTTCTTCTCCTCTCTATTCTTCTGGCCTTTTCCTTTTCATCAAAGTACAGTATAAATTACCACAGTGCTGTTAAATGCCTTGGGGCAACAGTGTTCTGAAGGGCACTATAAACATTAATTGAATTGAATATGAAGCAGTGAGCCTAACCGTGGCTTTAAATCTCCAGTTAGGCTGCAGACTTTTTTTTAAATGGCAGGACTTCATTAAAGGAATACAAGTCACAGTTTCACACTAAACAATGTGTACAGCAGAGCAATTCAGGCTAAGCACCCTGCTCATGTTTCTCTGTAGAAACAACCCAGAATGTTAAGCTACCTGCTGCTTTGAAGAGGAAACAATGTAGGAAAGGAAGGAGGAAGGTAGGAGAACAGAGACAAACTCGGGTACTTGGCTTTTAGAAGGCTGCTGCAGGTCATACACAGTAACAGTCGTCTTGGGCCTCACAACCACGGCGACGGAGCAGGTCTTATTGTCCGGGCACAGTGACCTGCTGAGAGAAGTGGGGAACTGGACTTCTACCCTCAGCTGACTTCCATTGAGAGAGATGGCAACGGAGGGGGCGCTGAAGACCACTGTGAGCAGAGAAGACCATCACAGACGGACCGAACCGTTTGGGTTTTTTCTGAGAAATGTATACTGCTGAAAGATGCGCCTGAGGGTCTGACCAGTGAGGTCCTTACTTTCCCATGGTGGGCCACATCCTGCCATGGGGTGACCCCTCCATAACAGGATTTCCAGAAAATCATTTCTGGACTGCATTCATGTGCTTGTCTACCTCCAGAAAGCAACGTACTCAACTCACTCTGAGAACGCAGGTCCACAGTGAGCTTCCTAGTCCAGGCCGGATGTTCCGATGGCACAGCTCCCGTGAGTTTAACAGCATTGAACAAGTCTAAGCTTGAAAACATCTCCGAGAGGTCGCAACTTCGAGAGGACACACCAATGCACTGCTTAACCTTCCTCCACTTCTTTCTGATGGAGAAACAAAGGCTTAGATGGTGAGGATTGGGATAACAGAGAAGTCTGGGAGGGAACAGGCACAACAATAATCAGATTTAAACACCGAGTTATTACCAAATCAGATAAGTTCCTCTTGTATGGTTATTTACAAAAGCAGTGACTAATAAAATGGTATAAGGGTAGGCTAGTATCATAACCAAGAGATCACACCAGTGTTCATGCATCCCAAGTTATACTTTAGTGTATTTTCACACTGAGTGTGATGTCAGACATATCAAGAGTAAGAGAGATTCATCACAAGTAACTCGTCTAGTATTAAAAATTTCTGAGGTATTACATAGCCACTCTCGCAACCCTCTCAGTTACTGTTCAACTCACAAATCACTGGCATTTACTGACCTTTAACACCAAGCAGAGATGACACAAACAAAAAGGGCAAATAAGCTGACTATCTGAGAAGTGATCGGCATCACTTGATGCAAAGTGAGAGCTTCAGCACAAACGGATTTGCAAATGGACAGACTGACATCCAAACTGCCCAGCCACTAGTGCACCAGAAATCATATTTGCTGCAGTCGCTTTGAAATCACTCCAATCAAATCATTCTAAATCATTAAGTAGCAAATCAGTGGCGTTCCACACCAGACTCTCTATAGAATCTGCCAGTATGAAAGAGCGCTTTCTGTTCATCTCTGACAGCAGTAAAGGCTCACACACAAACTCACCCCTGAGTGTGGGTCTGCACCGTGAATGTGGTATTGGGGGGCATTGGAGGGCATTCCCATATCAAGATATTACGCAGATCCAGAGACTGGACAGTCATGTTACATGGGGGGAGGGCCAACCCTGGATATTGATGAAGAAAAATAGTATTTTGTTTACATTCAATTATACATTTTTCCTTATGTTAAGCAGTAAGACATGTCGTTCTCAGAAAAGCTTTCTGTGCTCTTTTGCCTGAGTTTCTGTTTCCTGTTTTACTGGAGATCGTGTTTACACCCAAGTCACTGCTCTCAAAAACCTTTACGTCTCCAAGCAAGCAAGCAAGCCTGCAGATTGACTTATTCACTACTGCCTTCACTGGTAAACATAGGCTTCTTTTCCAAGACTGTTTTCATTTGCCTTGCTTTCAGTTTGCAGAAGCTGTAAAACAACTTTGGGAAAAGGGAGACGTTTAACTTGCTTACCAAATCACTATACAGCACGAGCAGCTGGGATACACACACTGACAGCATGAGATGTTCACCAAAGCACATTTGCTGGCTGGACTAAAATGTTTACTAATAGTTTTCTATGTCGGTTTGCCAAACCTCATTGATTTGTATCACACAGGGCTTTCGTAGAGCTACAGTCCTTCACACAAATCACTTATCTCCCTGTGTGCTAAGCTTGGTTCAGATCAGCTTCTATTGACATTTTCTTGAGTTTCAGTAATCCAAGAGTCACATTTATGAAAACCCTCTGATCTAATGTGCTGTGCAAACTGAGACTAAGAGGTCCTTTCACATTATCTGCATTATTTATGAACTTTTTTTTTTTTTTTTTTATAAAGTTTGATACTTTTTGCCATTTTTTAAAGTCTTAATTGCTTGAACTACACCCTATGGCACAAATATGGAGTTAAACATTCAGAAAAAAGGTTAAAATGTTAAGGAAGATACAGTATTTATAGTCAGCACCCTGACAAAAATAACTGAAGGGAAAAAAAAAAATCCCATTAAAATTTTTGTGGACAACATAATCAATGATGATTTAAATCGTCAGCTCAGGCCATGAGGTTACGTAAGCGTGGTGTTCATACTGGCATCACACATGTAAACATTAACGACTAACAACCAGAAAGACCACCAGTCCCGAGAACAGGGATGGAACAGAGCGTTTTCTCCAAAAACTCACATTTCATGTAAATGAACCTCTACCTGCAGCTTATCACAAACATTCAGTTAATTCACCCAAGAAAATGATGAATTTCCACCTCATCGGCAAAATCCACCAGAATGGGCTCCAGAAACAATGCAAGAAAAGTCGTCTTCTGCTAAGTGAAGTTAGCTGGTATGGGATGAGCACCTACCCCAAGATAAATCCCCACAGAGATACAGAATCAGGCCACACAGGAAAGGAGACATGCCTCTGAAATCAACCCTGGAAACAACCTTTAATAGACAGGGAAGTCAAAAGAAATTTTCAATCAAATTCCAACATTCACACACACTACAACTGCTTATCCAATAGAGGGATGTGGTGAGCAAGTCTAATCCCACGAAATGCAGGATGCAAGGCAGAAGATACTCTGGACAGGAGGAGAGGCCTTGGCAGGTACACAAAAGAACACATACACCATATTTTTAAATTATACACACACTCAAACTGGTTTATGGAGTCTCACTTACCTACAAGACAGTGCAGAGTGAGTTACCTGACCAAACAGAGGGAAAGCAGCAAGACTGGTTATTATTGGGAAGAGAAATATGAATAAGAGAGAAAGAAGAAGGGCAGGAGAGCGAGGAGAGGTTGGAGAGGGTGGAATCTATAGAAAGATAAGCTGGTGATAGCCAAGAATACTGCATACCACAATCACATACCTCTTAGTATGCTTGAGAGACACTGAACAATGCATACAGACTCAGGGGACAATTTGCATGCGTGTAGGCTAACCAATCACACCAATTCATTTGTGGGGTACCCAAACTGCCCTCTGGTGGACAGAAACAGGTGATGCATCATAAACAAGGTCTGGTAATAATCATGCAGTCACTTACGGTTTAACATATCACGCATTTTCCTTACCAGGAATCTCAAGTTTGTTTAAAGCTTGCTATTCCAGTAATTCTGCTACCACTAACACAAAACATTAAGGACTTCGTGGGGAATGAGGGGAGGCCTACGGTTCCACACTGCAGTTTACTCAGTTCTTTCCTGGATTGTTCAGCTGTAATGAGGGAGAAGCATATTCTACAAGGGCAACAGCCCAGTTAAAAACGGGACAGATTTATACAGGAGTCACCAGGGAAGGGTAAAGTTAAGAGGACACTAGATATTTATATTGATAATACCATCATTGCCCAGAGAACTTACATGATGCTGATTAGATGGCCTTGCTCTCATTTCCATGCCGTATCTGTCAGGAACACAATGTATGCTGAGCATTTGGATTACACCAGTCACTGTATCATGGGCAAGTGGGACCTTCACCTCACCAGAAGGGGGCAGACTTCTGGGACAGTGGATGATGAAGTCAACCCCTGGGGTGGCATTTCAAAGCTTTACACAATGCACTCATTACAATGAAGCATTTCTGCTGCTCCTCTAGCGTTGCGTGTCAAGTCAGCCACACACCCTTATTGTTAGGGTATGCAGAACAGACAGATGGTATCACAGCTCCAGCTGGATCCTGGAAATCACCCCACCAAGGAAACATGACAGGACCAGAAGCGGTCTGGATAGAAAGAGGTCTGGTGGCTCCAAGAGTACCAAGACCAAAACTGATTGACACTGCCTTAGATTCAGGGCCTGAAGGATGAGCTTCCCATTTCCCTCTATTAGCTTGGCAGAAGCCTTTAGTTTAGCCTTTATTCAAGGGTACAGTGGCCTGTGCAGAATTCCTGGCTGTTCCACCAGCCGTTTGGCTTCTTACGTGCCGTTGTCCCTAAATGCAGAAAGGAAAAAAAAAAAAAAAAAAAAATCCAATATCTGCTCTTCACAGGCAGTTTACAAAAGAGGAGCGATTATGTAATGCAGCTTCTTGGACAAAAATGTGAAAAAAGGTTTTTATGCTGCAGATTACTCAGAGGAGTATATGGTAAGAAATGTTATACCACTTTTATTTCACTAAATTAAAAAGGACATTCTCAATTATCAGATAAATATCACTTCTTCCATTGAGTGCTGGCAGTCACAGCCCGAGGTTGCAGTATTCCAGTTGCATTAAAAGTCATGGAAGGAAGATAATGTTTTTTCAGTTCCAGGCAGATTTCAGATCACTCATCTTCACTACACTGAGCTCATGCAGAGGCGTGTCCAGGATGACATCACCAGTGATAAGGCACCGCCCCCTTTTCACTTCACATCCCACCCCACTCAGATTCTGGTCCTTCAACAACCACCATCCCCGCAATCACATAAAAATGCATTTCAGAGCATATTACACCTGACACACACACACACACACACACACACACACACACACACACACCTCCACTATTTCCAAAGTGCTTCTTCTCCAGTTCATCACCAAGCCTGTGGGGCCATCAAGCTCTACATTTGTTATTTACTGATCTGGGAAGCAATAATCGTAATTCCAATAATATCAATCATATCAGCCATGGCAATCATCTGCATCATAAACAAACAAACACAAACATGAGGCATTACAACAGAAAGGTGCACAGTATTTTCATTTTTTTTTTTTGTTTTTAAACAGGTGGTGCAAAAGCTGAACTTTCATGGACCATCCAGAATCCAAGTGTCAGTCTATGTCTGAGCGCCTGGGAGGGCCAGGCCAGCCTCAGAGGATGCAGTGGAGGAGGCCAGGCTTTTGGCACGGGGGCCAAGTAGCCCCCGTGCAGCGTCGCCATTCAAGTTATTGTAGGGATGGTGAGGGTTCCGGGTGCGTGAGGGAGTGCGCAGACATACCGAGGGAAAGCTCAACCCTGCCAGGCAGCAGCCAGGACAGGAAATGACCTCATCTTGCTCTAGGCCACTCGCCCCAGACCCTGACAGCGGGAAGGCCGGGGTGCCCCTGGGTGGATTATGGTACCCGTTGCCCCCATAGGCAAGTGGGCGACTCATCACAACAGTGCTGTTATTGTTCTCCAATGTTAAGGGGCTGTTGGAGATGGGAGAGTCCCAACCGTTCACCACTGCTGTGGGGGTGAGGGGGGACTTCCTCACCATGGGGAAAGCACCATCTATGGTGTCGGGGGAACTGCTGCAATCCATAGGCTCTACAAGACATGAAGTCTGCAGTTCTCCATCTTCCTCCAGCCTCTCCAGGGAGGTGAGGTCAAGGTCCAAGGGGAGGCCCGAGTCATCTGCAGTGTTCTCCAAACTCTTCCTCCCCTCATCTTTTCCCATCTCCGTCATACCTTCCTCCTCCTCCTCAGTATCAGTGTCCTGTAGTGTCCGCAACCCCTCTGGGTGGGTCTCATGACCCAGGGTCCTCGCCACCAGCGAGCTGCCCCTCAACTCAGGAGTGCAGGGCAGAGACTGACAGCGCCGGTGTACCCCCCGAGGAGGATCCTTCTCGGCGGGGGTGCTGCATGGGTCAGGGGGTGGTGGGAGGGTGAAGGTCAGGGAGATGACAGATTTGCTGGGCGTGTCAAAAAGCTTTATCTTGCCCCCATTCAGGTCTTGGCGCTGAGAGAATGGGTTGACACGGGCGGGGGTCCCTAACATGGGTGGTGTTGCGGGGGGCAGCATGTCCAACCTGCTCCGGGATAGCCCCTGATCACTGAGGGTACAGAAAGACCGCCTTCGAGGAGGGCAGTTGGCAAGGGCTGTGAATGAGGAATAAACAGCAGGTGAGAGCCTGAACACCACAGTGAGACCCAACGACAGACATCTGAAAGTGACTGAGGTGAGAGTTGGGGACGACTGACCCCACATCACAGGCTCCTCCTTCTCCATGTGCAGCCTCTCCAGCTGTGCCACTACCTCCGTGAAAGGGGGCCGCTGAGCAGCACACATCTGGACGAGGGGGAGTGCATGTCAGGAGGGGGCTGGTCACGCGTGCGGCGAATGGAGAGGTACAGGGATCTCTCACACACACACACACACACACACACACACAATAAATATTTTAAAATGTCTGAATGTCTCACATTACAGCAAACAAAGGCCAGGTCCAGGAAGAAGGGTGGGCAGTCCCCAACCAGGTTCTTGAAAGCCTCCACGTCCAGCCCAAAATCCTGCAGGTATGCAGATTGGGACCCTTTTAGCCCATAGTAGGTGGTACTGATGGTCTCTCAGCACAGGGGGTCTGTTTTTTTTTTGGTTGACCCCTCACACACCATGTCCATAACAGATTAGACATTTTAAAAGGTAATGAAGTCATACCTTCAAATTCATACCCTTTTGCTCATGAACAGTTCCCTCACCTTGCTCAAAAACATGGAGACAGATCTTCTGCCACTTGGTTTATGACCAGGGTTTGTGCAGTAAAAAAAAAAAAACATTAGAGCTGATTCTCCATACAAGATAACACCAATGTGACCAATGAAGCTCGTCCCTCAACACAAGTGCCATGAACCGATACCAGTATTGGCCCTGATATTACGGCCTGAGTACTTGTGAAAAGGCACCAAAACACAAGACAGACACCAAATTATCATATGAACCTGTAACCGCAGGCTGATTGCTACAGCGATTGCAGTATGGAGGTCCTTCAAAATTAGAGGGAACCCAAGCATAGCAGACTGGAAATTGTTCTGCTGAATTACAAGTGGAGGCACGAAAGCGAGTTCCTGTAAAAGAAATCCGGTCAGATGTTTGACTGAACCAGTACGGTAAACCACCACTAACACGGTGCAACATCCAGCTACACGGCAGAATCTCGTGGACACAGGGAGAGAAAACAGCTGACAATCAGAGCATTAACTCAGAGCTGCCTTCTCACACTGTTCACTCGTTCTTTCAAAGTTAATTGTAGCCATGTAACAGTATAATTTTTTTTTTTTTTTTTTTAAATCACAATTGTGACCAAATTCACGGCTTTCGATGTTATTACGGCGTTATTAAAATGTTTAAACTGTACAAATGCATACTGAATACTCTGACCGCGCCAGTGAGATAATTACGGGGGGTTGGGGGCAGACACGATATTTAAATAAGAAGTTTTCAAGCTAACATATTCACGTTCCACTACACTAGTGTCGGTTAACCTGGTAGCACTGCCTTTATTAAAAACCACAGGTTTGGAAAACGGTCATCGCATACAGGCATGATAATTATACTTGAATATCTTACCATAGTCACGCGAAACCAGTAACTGTGCCAACACGCCATGTTTGTGAAGACCACAGAAATGTGGCCTGCCTTCTTTACAGAGTAAATTTTTTAAGTTTTTTGTGAAGCCCACTGCAGTTCATGAGCTGGTACATTTTTTGAAGTACAATCTTACTTTGTAAATGAAAAGTGAAATTAAAAAAGCTATCAAGCAGAACCAAACAGCAGGTATCAGTACTTGCACTCCATCTGAAAACACTGGTATTGTTCCAGGCCTACCCATGAGCCTCGGGAGTATGGCTCCAAACACCCTGCAGAGCGCAAGGCCTTCAGTCTGGGCACCTACAGCAAGTGCTGTGAGAAAACAGGGTCTCCGAGCAGAGAACACAGGGAGCCAGAAGGCCAACGATTCAAATGAAGAAATGGCCGCGATTCACCGCTAGATGGCGAACACGGAACAGACAGCTCAAATGGAACGTGTGTGCATTCTGCTGGCCAAGAGAAACGTTCAGTGACACGTCACGTACGCAGCAGAAAAGCAGGGCAGGGCAGGTGGGCTAAGCCACTCATTCACACGCGCCTCTACATGCCAAGATGGATTTCAGCTTTTCAACAGCCATTCATAAACGCTGTTTGCCATCTTTCACATGCACCTTTGTGAAGAGGACAGGAGGCTTCCCCACACGTGATCTGTACCAAGGTTGTGTAACCGATACCCTGTGTACACGAGGACAATTGCATGCATGCACACGACTTCACTTAAGCCCTGACAGACCGGCTGCCAACAACTGATAGTATGAAACACATCAGCGCTAACTAGAAAATGCTAAATAAGGGATGATAGCAAGAAGCAGCTTAACATACTCGGAGCATTCAGCCTCTTACACTTTTTGCCCTCCAGCAAAGGCAGATTAAGCCGTACAGAAAAATCACCAAACCAAACACGGCGTACAGCTCTGAAAATGCAATAACCAGCGGCGGCTGGTCAATAGAGGGCGCTAGGGCGCCGCCCTCCCTGGTTTACAAGGGATTTGATTCTTCTGTCTAAAATACTGTATATATTTTAAATAAACAATTACTTAAGTGTGTGTTGAAAATGCATAAATGTGTAATATATATAAAAAAACATAACATTAAATTAGACAATCAGCGCCCTCAAATCCGAGGTCTAAAAGGGTGCTTAATTTACAGCCCCAAGCGGAGTCCGTTAGTGGTGGAGTACAGACGTCAACTGACCTAACATTCACGACGATGACTGATGAGCACACGCCATCCAAACCTTGAATTTCAGCCGCCCCCAAATTCAATAAGATCTCTTATTCAGAATCCTCTTGACAGGAGAACCTTGGTGAGAACCTTTTGTATAGTTGACATTCAACAATACACATCACTCTAGAAAATCATAACACTTTCTCTTAATTAGGTGTGCTAATATTTCTCTTCAAATTTCTGAACCAGACTTTTTCTGGAATCTTGATTCAGACTGTAATTATCTATTCATTTACTCTCTTATGTCAATTAAATCTCTTTTACAGACCATTGGTGTCCCGCAGTCTTGTTAAATTGTATTGGGATGGTCTCCACAGCACAGACAGCCCCACCTAGAATATTTATCAGCCGCCGCCTACAACATTCGGGGATTCAGAAGAACCGCTGATGGTAGCAGGAGGGCCACCAACAAGGAAGGTCACAGGTGCTAAGAAGGTTCATATCCATGAAGATGCATGCATGTCAGCAGGTGAGTTTGAGTGGCAGTAGCAAAAACAGACATGTTTCACAGAAAGATTATTGCTGCATTAAGTATAGAACCTTGCTGGACTGGAAAATTTAGTGAATTCCTTTCAGCAATTTGCAAATGCTGATTGAATGCATGCACAAAGGCACGGCTCATCAAGAAAGTTATCATTCTGGCGGTCTGAAAGGACTGATCAAACTGATAACCGTCACATGACCACCATCCCATCTGATATGGCGACACAGCCTCTTCTGGTACATTCCAACGTAGTTACATGATTGCATATAAACTTGGAGGGAAAGATGTTTACTCTGTAAGCCAGGCACTGCACCAAGTGGGAAACCATTCCTGTGTGCACAAACACCCCTACCTCTCAGTGGTAAACCGGTCCACAAGGCGAGGCTCACCCATCACGTACCTCTGTTCGTGGCAAGTAGTCTGGGTCAGCTTGTATCCGTGCAATGATCTCACACAAGATGATACCATAGGCAAAGACATCCACCTGTGTACGATGACCCGAAATGGGCTGTTAGCTCCGCAAAACAAAAAGCAAACAGCTTTTAATAAAGGTTTCCTATTCCCCCCCAGCTCCATCCTCAGAACCCCTGTCTTATGGTCCACCTGCCCACCTTTTCATCATAGAGTTCACCTCTCAGCACCTCAGGGGCCATCCAGTAGGGGGAGCCCACCACAGCCAGGGGCTGCTTCTCCATCCCGTCACTAGGAAGAGCCAGAAAAACAACACTGCTCACTGCATCAGAGGATCATTCACTCATGTCACCAGGAGAACAATCAAGGTGACATAAACAGATGTCACTGTCACACTCGGGAGGATGGAGGACAAGAAGAGGGAGCACCGAGGTCCATGTAGGCCTACATGACTGCTGGGGGTTAGTGTGTTACACCGCATGGAATGAAGGGCATCCTTCTCACCCTGCAAGCATTACATAAACAACGAGAACCGAGGAAAGTAAAAGCAGCGGGGGGTGGGGGAAATCGGGCCTGAAAAGACCATTTGAGGAAGCGAGACAAAGCAGAGCAGGCGGTCCAGGGATCTTGACCGGGTGTTGGAATGTTCCTCCTTATTTGGAGAGCACACAGGAATGAGCAGACGACGCAGCGCCTTACTAACAAACACGCAGCCGGCCTACACCCTTAGAGGGCGTTTTTACTAGGGCTGCGAACGTTAACATGTCAGCCTTCATTTTACAGTCATTACGTGTTGTTTGATTGCGTTAATGCACATGTTCACACCCCAATGGTCACCGTTTAGCTTCAGCTCTACCAGACGCTAGAGACATTTCCCATGCTGCCATTTATCAACAGGATGCACGACGTCAGAATTTCGGCCAAAAGAAAAACGTCGTCAAATTCATCATCGCTGCCAACACCTTTTGGAGTCTATTATCCAAACGGTTTCAGAAGACGATGAAAATTTCACATTGCGCTGAGGCTGAAGGGCTTAGGAAGGTACAGAGTGTCTGCATGAATATTTCACATCTTCCTTTTATTTGTTCCACAGTCAGCGTGTAAAGGCCCCAGTTCCTGTGGCTTCCACACGACTATCAGCTAGACATTGTTTGGTTCTGCAATTGTGCAACCAGACTGGAGACGGTAACACGCAGGCCCAAGGTCATCGCCCGCGTGCAATCAGCACTCCGCAGCTGAGAACTGTTGCCACTGCATGAGGTCAGTATACCACGGTTTAAAACTAATCCTTTGGATGAATTAAGAGAGAGATGACAAGTGGAATTTGTCTTCCCCCTCCTCTGAGATGCTATCGGACGCTTAAGGCAGACGTTGCCATTTCAATCGCCTCCAGCCAATGCTGCACCCCGCCATACATCAGGT
This sequence comes from Gymnarchus niloticus, assembly GCA_009936485.2. Taxonomy (NCBI): domain Eukaryota; kingdom Metazoa; phylum Chordata; class Actinopteri; order Osteoglossiformes; family Gymnarchidae; genus Gymnarchus; species Gymnarchus niloticus. The sequence goes on along the minus strand of JAACJT020000013.1, from coordinate 12,383,162 downwards.
GGACCGAGTGCGCCCCCACGCACACAGCAGCATGTTTTAGAAATAAATCAGGGACCTGCCTTATAACTGCTGCATGGTTGACTTAGAGTGGTCAAGGCTGTGCAGTGTATCTTGTTACCATGACACCTGGGTTGGCCTGGCCTTGGACATTGACCCCAAGAGGTTGGAAGAGGAGGTCACGGGGAGAGGGAGGGAGGAAGGTAGGGCAGCACTCACAGATAACGTCCCCAAGATACACAACACAGATGGCCACTTTCACTTACCTGTAATCAGGAATTTTCTCCGCCAGGCCAAAGTCCCCCACAACGATGCTGTAAAGGTCATTCTCATGCCGCACCAGGCAGTTCTGCATTTGACAAGGAAGAACGACGTACTGTACATGACCCATCAGATGTGCGACACCAACAGAGGGACCTGTCACTTCAAGTAGTCTCTACCAGCTTCAGCCATGCGCACAGTCACTTCTGTTCGGTTTACGATGTCACGTCACATGACTCAGCCAGGATTTATAAGAGGATCTCTAACCTCAGATTCATAAACTGAGGGCTGTACAGAGAGACGGACTAAATTTCTTACCTATTCAAGGTGTTCGTTTTCTTTATAAAAGCTAAGTGTACTTGCATTCATGTACATTTTTGAGAACAACAACAGTAATTCCACTCGCTAATGACTCACCTTGGTCAACGTCACAGAGGGGCCTGCAGCAAAGGGCAGGAGGCTGAAGTGCCACTACATTGTAGGACACACGTGCCACACTCACACACAATCCCTCATCACGGGCGATTCAGAAATATAAATTACCCCAAAAAAACAACATCTTTGGACTGTGGGAGGAATCCAGATGGGAAGCAGATAACACGTGCAAAATCCATGCAGAGCGGAGGCGGGATTCGAACCCCCAACCCTGAAGGTGGAAAATTCTACAGTGCTAACCTGAGAATCACCACCCCCACCCCCCCCATAATATTAAGTTTATTTTAATTAAACTCTAAACTGGTTTTAGTATTCCTGCAAATCCGAGCACACAATTAAGGCTCCAGCTGTAGTGGAAAAGGAAAGCAGGAGACAGAGAAGGTGCCACACCTTGGAAGTAAGGTCCCTGTGGAAGATGCCCTTGCCATGCAGATACTGGAGACCCCGGGCGACGTCCAGGGACAGGTTCATCTTCGTAGCCCATGACAGGTACGTGTCACTATCCAGCAACTGTTCCAGGTTTCCCCCGTTGATATACTGCAAACATAAAAATGGCATAGATCAGGCCAGCGCTTGGAGCCAAGGTTCTTACGAACACATCACAGGGGTCATGTCCACTGAGAAGAACCACAGCCCCACATTACCATATGCACCACTGTCAAGCAAAATGACCACATTCCACAGAACAAGTCACTTTTCATTACACAAAAAAAGAACACCCACACGCTACAGGAATTCATACAGACCGAAAAGTTCCCACACAGAATCGAGAGGAACACTGATCATACACAAGCCCCTCCACTGGCCACGTCACAGTTGACCCTCAGACAGACACCAAGTCCTCAGTGTATTCTGAGACCATCTGAGATGTAGCATATCCCCCATTTCCCCATTATGTCCTGGCATTCTTACCTCTGTCAAGGCGTGGAGCTGTCCCTCATGAACACAAACCCCCACAAACCTGATGGGATGGAAAGGAAAATTACCCCGAGAGACTATACCCTAGCTGACTGAACCCCAACAAGCCCTACTGTGAGTCACAGCCTCAAACCAGCAAAGCAACCTCAAAATATCTGGGGACCCCCACCATGTTTGACCAGAGGTGGCATGTTCTTTACTTTGAAGGCCTCAAATCGTGAGAGGACCCCACTGCTGACACAGAGACAAAAAGGCAGACTGGAGTTTGCCAAAACTTACCTGAGGAAGCCAAAAACCTTTTGGGAGAACATCCTGCGGCCATGAGACCGAAACAGAATTCTGATAAAGTGCATCATTGTACCGTTCACAGAATATGAGATGAGGCTTTCAAAGAAAAGGACACTGTTCCTACAGTAAAACATGGCAGAGGGTTACATATTTTGGGCTTGCTTTGCTGCTTTTTGGCACTGGATGCCTTGACTGTGTGCATAGCATCATGAAACCTGAAGACCACAGAAGAATTTGAGGACAAGGTACAGGGCCCAGTCTCAAAGATGGGTCTCAGTCAGAGGTCACGGGTCTTTCAGCAGGATGACGATCCTCAACATACTTCACAACGGTTTAGGACATAGTGCTGGAGAGTCCTGAAGTGGCCATTAACGAGTCCAGATCTAGGCCTAAATCCCACAAAACATCTGTGGAGAGATCTCAAGATGGAAGTTGGGAGAAGGCACCCTTCAGATCCAAGAGACCGGGAGCAGCTGGAAACAGAAGAGCAGTCTAGAATTCCAGCAGAGAAGCATAGGAAACTCAGGCATGGTTACAGCAAGCGATTCATTTCATGTTATTGTTTGTAAAGGCTGGGCTACCAAAGTCGAGGGTGGCAATAATTTTGTCCAGTCCATTTCTGGAGTTCGCTGTTGAATGACACGAGATTTGACTTTCTCTGCTTTTTCATGTTGTTCCAAAGCAAATGAAAGAAATAAACATGATCATCAAAGCATTTGTAACTGAAAATTTCTTGGGAGAAGTGGTGCATTTTCTGAAAGACGTGCAGGGGTGCCAGTATTTTTGGCCATGACTATGCCGTTAAGCCAAGTGGTGCCTCTAAATCGCCCGTGTTTCTGTGTGTGGGCTTATGTGTAGATGCATGTCCCGTGACAGACTGGTGTCACATCAAGATCGCACCCTGCTTTGTCCCCTCTATGGCCTGGTCCCAACTTAGATCACGGGACCGTGTCAAAATGGACACACACACACACACACACCACTGAGTATTCGAGTAAGAAGCCAACCACATCAGTCACCCAAAAGGCTGTAGACACCAGAGAGAGAGCCCGTTGAGGCATTAAAGCAAGAGGAAAGTCAAGGCTAAGGCCAAGCACCTTCAGCTACTCAGATGAGCTTTCAGGTCTTGAGGTCTTCCACTAGTAACAAGGGTCCAGCATTAATGACAACTTGCGGAATTCCACAGCTGAAGATTCAGAGAAGTATTCTGTCTTTTACAACGCGGTCTAAAATGAGGAATTTCGTTTGCTTACATATTCTGTTGTTATTTTTACTTGAAATTAAGGAAGGATGTTGGGCTGACTTGCACGTGCTCCTGAGTCAGCGAATTTCCACTTGCAATAAGGGAGCTGATGGAGGTGCACGTGGGCCCCCAGGCTGACCTGAGGATGTTGGGGTGCGACAGCCTGTTCATCAGCTGCACCTCGCGAAGCATGTTGGCCCGGTTACTGGCCAGCGTGTTCATCTTCAGTGCCATCACCTGCCCAGTGATTCTGTGCTGAACCTACAGAGGCAAACAGGGTAAAGATGATTCAGAAGTGAGGCTGAGTAAATCCCCGACATGCCCTCAGGGAGGGACGTCCAGCCCCACGCTGGGTCTCGAACGCCACTCTGCTCGCTCCGTGCTGGCAAGGCGGAGGCTGCGGAGCCCAGCCCAAGGACAGGTGAACGCATGCCGTTTCCAGAACGAACACAGAAGGCCCAGCCGGGTTTCCCTTACGCACTGCTGGCGTGCGGCTATCAATGTTCAGCTCAGACCCAGCATATAATCAGCACTTCCACTGCCACTGAAAGCACGAAGACCTCGGAGAGATGCTGTGTCCTGCCTGATCCAGGATGCAACAGAATGGAAATGCCATCATTCCTGGTCCCAGGCTGACAGCCAGGAAGTAGAAACCCTAACCCTAACCCTGCCCTTAATTCACCCATGTGCAGAAAAAAACTCATTTAGCTCCTGAGATGCTGGTTACCTCTTTACAGCCTGTCTACGCAAACATAGATGCATTTACTAAGCCATGTAGAGACTCTGTGTAAACCAGCATTAAATCACTTGACTATACCCGTTTATTTTTGCTTACCTCGTGAGTATAAAGTAACCTAAAGGGCCACATATAGTATGCATTGGGCTGTGTATGTTGGGTAGAAGAAATAGTGCAAAACCACACACACACACACACACACACACACACACACACACACACACACACACACACACACACACACACACACACACACGTACCAGACCGTCTTCCTCCCCACACAAATGCAGTAGGATTAAGGACTTTTTTTTTCAGGTTACTAAGAGGCTTTCTGGATTTCCCATCATCCCATTCCTAGCTGAAATCCTGGCCAATTGACATTACTGGCTGCAGGATGCGTCCACAACATCACCAAGCTGACAGGAACCATGAGGGGAGGGCAGACATTCCTGCATGGAGAGGAATCAAGACCACATCCAGGTGGAACAGAAGCACAAATACAGCCCAGAATGTTACTCAACTCCACGGTCTTTCACCACCACAAGCCCCCAAAGCCCACAACTGCAGAAATTCAAAGGGCCCCACAGGATTCTACCTGACATCCCCCCATCCGCACCTCACAGTTCACATACCAACCTGTCTGTCACCACAGTCAGAGGCCACTGTCTTTTATCCAAGATGTTTAAAAAGTTACCTTCCCGTGCCTGACTATAGTTTGATTCCCTACATGTATGTATATACAACACAACTACACACAAACATCTTGGGGAAAGAAATGTTCTTAAATTTTTAAAAACCGCATGTGCGTGCAACACAGACACACTCCTTAAAGCAGACAAAAGGCAGCCAAATTTAGTGAGCGAGTCTTAACAGGCCTTGAAGGCTGCGAGCTGTAAAAACATTGTTCAGAGCACCAGCATCTTTTGAGAACCTTCCAACTAGGCGCTTAGGCCATCCAGCAGCACAGACAGACAGCTACTGTAGTTCGCTTTCGAAACAAGAGGACGCAGACAGCCAAGGCGTGAATTTGCGTTAATAAATGCACAAAAACCCTTCTGAGAAAAGCTGGCGTTTAAGTTTTGACCTTCCAGTGTTTCAGAATAACTGGCACCATTTTCAAGAGCATCAGCCGAACTTAACCGCAGATTTGGCTGGTATCAGAGCTCCTGCTCCCTCACACAATGCCACACGTTTTCTCCTCTGAAGGGAGGAACTGAAAGATTTCAATCACAGAGAAATTTAAAAAAAAAAAAAAAAAAAAAAAAAAAAAAAAAAAAAAAAAAAAAAACACCTTCAGAAAATGTTGTCTTTCCAGCTGACAGTTTCTTATACAAAACAAATATAAATAATATGAAACA
>JAACJT020000013.1:12363493-12376946 GCA_009936485.2 Gymnarchus niloticus | reverse complement strand
AAGAAAGAAGAAAAAAAAAAAAAAAAAAAAAAAAAAAAAATAAAAAAAAAAAAAAAAAAAAAAAAAAAAAAAAAAAAAAAAAAAAGTTGCTCCAAGGCCCCTCCATGAACAAAAATGCCATTTTCACAGGCACCCGCATACACCCCTCCATCTGCTTTGAAGAAATTCAATGTTCCAAAACCTAGTTTGTTGTTTTGTTGGCTGTAGATGGATCAGTACTGCTGTTAAACCATATCGGGACATCCCCAAAATGACTGGAACACAGACGTGTGCCTGAGCTTGTAGGTAGCTCCTTTTCCCAGGTAGGAGGGAGGCGTCCAGGCAGAGCCAGATGCAAGCGTAGACGCATACAGCGAACAGACACGAGCATGGAATCAAAAAGAGAACCACGCTCGGCTCTCCTCGGAAACAGCCAAGCTTGGGTTTGGGTAACACAGCAGAGGCACGGTTACCCCAACCAGAGGAGATGACCTCAGGTACCAAGGAGTCTGGGACACATCCATCCGACGGGCTGTCCCAGGGATCATTAGGAAGACCTGCTCACATTCCCAGAATGACATTCCAAGCAGTAAAGGACAGACCTAGAGAGCTGAACGGCCTCATCACTGCAAAGACGAGCTGCACTGCACAATAAAGGCATCTTCAGCTTAACCTGCTGGGTCTACAGTCCACGTACAGTAGATTCCAGTTACCCACACCACCACTGTAATAATCCAGCCACAGCTCTTCGGCAGACACCTTGGGGTAGAGAGATGACCACCTCAATACTAATGGGACTCTGTGTAGATTATTCCCACAAAGCACAAGCTACTGTCCCTGCAGAAGGTTCATTAGCTCCTCTAGTCTGCCTGTGGAGTTGATCTTTCCCAGGAATTATTGTTAACAGAAGCCCCAAACACTGATTTCACTGCATCCCAACCCAGTTACGATTTTTGTTGGGACCACAGATCATTAGTTTACCCTTCCTCAAACATTTCAACCAACAAAATCTGTGGGACTCTTATTTAAAGACAACTTGTAAAATGGCAGTCATGGATTGGGTTTGGACTTGGAGGAACACTAAGAGCCTAGCTCAGTGTAGACATGGTGAGTCTGTCAGACAGGGGAAGGATAGAGGGCAGCCACGGCAGGGCAAACAGCCTCCCATTACACCTTAGCCATTCTATAAGGTTAAAAAAAACAAACAAAAAAAAAAAAACCTCATGGTAAAATCCTCCGTGGTGGAATCAGACACACACCTCCCTGTCTCTGTCTACATCCATGGCTGCCTCAGGATTACGCCTCACCACGAAGGAGAAGATGAAGAGGCACCAGAGACTTGGCCTGCTGTCAGCTCGAGTCAAAGCCGTCTCTTCATAGTAAGCATCTGCTTTTACTGGCATCACGACAGCCTAACTTTAACCAGCAAGTAAACACCCTCCCCAGCGAAGACGAACTACAACAGTGGCTGAAAAACGTGCCGAAAGTCAGAGTCAGCCAGAGTCACAGCAAAACACTGGAAGGGCCCCCCTGAAACTGTACGGTCACACAGAGTAATATGAGCAAACAGCTTCTCTCAGTGAGGATAACGAAGTCCGATTTAAGGGAGCATTTCCTTCATTGAAGTACCGATTATTCTTAAGTCCATTAGCACAAAACTGATAAAACTGAATTTCAGACATGACGTAAAAGACCAAAAAGCCACCCCAGGTCAGATGGTCTTTAAAAAAATAAAAGATCAAAGAGTACAAGAGCATTGTAGCCCAGCTGTCAAAATGTAATTCTACCCATCACTCCACACCACACAGCAGCCAAAACCGGACAGAACGCACCCCCACACCGAGGCATGCGTTAAACGCACTACCAATCACGTTTCTACCATTAATCTCTACACGTCTAGGACTATAAGCCATAATCTCCGATGGGCTCCATGTAAAGGTGCCACAGATTCTCACACAGAGTGAGATCACCAGCCATGATGATGTCCCCAAAAAGGGTTTGCTTTTCAGACTTGGATTGCAACCTGCAAGAGGCAAAGTTAAAGATGCTCACAGCTCAGCACACCTCACGTAATATTAAAACGTGGGCCTTCGTCCTGGCAAACTCACTTTCTAACTAACTGTTTGCACCACTTTGCAGGGATAGCTTGGCAGTGGATGTTCAGCCTGGAGACGGTGCTGTAAGCGGAGAACCCGTCTCTCTCCATTTATGACCAGACCCTCAAACGGCACGACGGCGGTCGAACAGGACCTCCGTGACACCGCTGTGTGTCACGGAGGCCCGGCTGCAAGCTGGCAGCCAAGCCACCCCCGACCGTAACACACGGACGGTCCGGCGGGTCTGACTGTGGACGGACGATGAAGGATGTGGTGAGTCCAGAACAGCAGGTATTAAACCCCAACCCCCACAGCAAGGCACAGGTTCGAAGGCTGACCCCTGGCCTCTGGGGGGGGGGTCCCATTGGGGGTCCCATTGGGGGTAACCTGAGGGACGAGCTGAGGGACGGTAATGACACAGAGGACAGCTGTGAGGTGACATAAGACCTGAGCTCGCATTCCGCCCTCTCTGTCGCTCCATCTTACCCTGAAGACCTCGGAGAAGAAGCCGGAGCCGATCTTCTCGCAGAAGAAGTCGTCGATGCGGGCCAGGCTGGAGACGGCGCTGCGCAGCGCCCGGTACGACGACGGCCGCACTCGGTTCGCTCCGTTCGCCGCCGGTTCCGCCGGTTCCGCCTCGTCGTGATCCATGCTGGAGCCGCGGCCGAGCGCTCACATCTCCGCCGGTCTGCGGCCGGCTGCACAGGACGACGAGCTGCTGAATGTGGAGGCAGGAGCGTCTTCAGGAGGCGCCGCTTCCGCACGGACGCCGCTCCCATGCGGCATTTCCCAGAAAGGCAGCCGCTGTCTCCGAGTGCCGCTGGGGCATCACAGGGCTGCCGGGGGGGGGAGGAAGGAGAAAATGGAGCTTTTATTACGGACGGCCGTAAGGCGCTATAACGCCTCGCGACAGCCCGAACCCGAACCCGAACCCGAACCCGACACCGACATCAATTATAGATGCCGCCTCGGCCGCCCGGGGCTCGGAGAACAAACTAGACGCCAAATGCACGTCGTCGGCGTACGTAAAAGCACGACTGGGAAATCGGAAGAGCCATATTGGCTGATTTTCTTAAGAAAGTCAAACATTATCCGCATACCCCGACCCTAACTTACCTGTTCTAGGTGACCGACCAGGCGTACAGCCAAGTCTCTGCTGTGCTGCGGCTCCTCTCTCGCTTATCTTAGCTTTTACTAATTCACATAATCTGCCGCGCTGCTCCCCCCCCGGTCTTACACTGTTACACTGTTCCTCTACCCGGGTCTTACACTGTTACACTGTTCCTCTACCCGGGTCTTACACTGTTACACTGTTCCTCTACCCCGGGTGTTACACTGTTACACTGTTCCTCTACCCCGGTCTTACACTGTTACACTGTTCCTCTACCCCGGTCTTACACTGTTACACTGTTCCTCTACCCGGGTCTTACACTGTTACACTGTTCCTCTACCCCGGTCTTACACTGTTACACTGTTCCTCTAACCCTCTCTCCCCCCGGTGTTACACTGTTCCTCGCCTCCTCATACCCTATAGCAGTGTTGCTCTAGGTACAGTCTTATTGGACAAGGTTCAGCACAGCAGCGCCGCTCATTTCTATCCTGCACCTAAGGAAGTCTGCCTGTAAGTCGGCACTATCATACCGTGCCCGTCGTCACGCATTGTGAATTTCTCCCTCTCAGTTCACTAATTTATTCATTCGCATTAACTTTTTCCAGGGCAGCTGTCAATAACAAAGGTATAAAAGATTATTCAAACTGTTGATTCACACAACGTCATTTTGCTTTCATTATATTGTTATGCTACTTACTAATTCATCAAGGCAATGTCGCATTTGTATAGAATGAATACTAAAAGAACACTCTGCTCATGACTGTTTATGTCCTAAGGGAGTTGCCAGTCATCTTGAACGCCATGCTTTTGTGTGTGCTGCCCATTAAAAGACAAAAGTAAAATTTAGCTGTGGGCTACGCTGAGTTAGCGTGGCTGTGGCTAAGGCTAATACTGTGACGTTGTTCTTTACCCCAGGATGCCCTGTGGCTGATGTCTGCTTGTGTGGCAGTAATAAGTAAATATGCTGCTTCATCACCGCAGTGTGGAAAAGGGTAAAGAGTGCTTGTCACTATAACTACTTGTACCTGCAGGTAATTTTTAAGGAGTGTGCATTTTATTTTTGGTGATGTATTGGAGGTGTGTTTTTGACAATAATAAGACTTTCGAAACACCTAGAAGGGCACCCCCACCCCTTCACCCCCCCAGGAGCACCAACATGCCTGACAGGGTTGTGTCATCACGTTTAGCAGCTCACTGCAGCAATGTAGCATTTGCAGAGTTTACTAGTGTCATGTGCAGGTTTCATATGAGCAGGGTTGGGACTTCAGGCAGATGTTGAATACAGTGCCATTCACACCTCACGTAGCATACGACACTGACCAGCATCAAGAAGCACAAGGCTGTTCGCTCAGACACCTGCTGACTGGTGTTTGTGTCCCCAAGCCTTCCCAAATGACCAGATTTCAGCAGGATATAGAGCTTTTTGGTGGAATTACCAGTGAGGTGTGAATGGCACTGTATTCAACATTCATTAGACTGACATTCCTGCCTTTCAGTGACTCCAATCCAGCTGGCATCCCTAACATCTGCCTGAAGTCCCAACCCTGCTCGTATGCAACCTGCCCATGACCACCACCCTGGTGAATGCCCCTCCCTCTTTCATAACATCCAGGTCTGCCTGCTGATGATGGAGGCCCAAAGCACCAGATATCTTGGGCTCTTAATTCAAAAGGCACTGCTGGCATTCAAGGAGAATCACACACTTCCAGGAAGAAGACGCAAATCTAACTCTGCATCTCCATGTTGTTCATTTTAATTCAATTTCTACACAGTTCAGTTTATTTTTATATATAGTGCCTTTCACAGTAAATTTTCCCAAATGCACTTAGCAGGAATGTTTGATAATACACCGATACTTTCATGATAAGAAAGGAAAACGCCAGAAGACAACAGAGAAGAGAAACCAAAAACTCCTCAGCAAGGAGGGGAAAAACCACCGGCTGTCTGAGGTTGACTGGATACCCAAACCCACTGGGTATGCTAACATTATACAATGCAAAGAAAGTTAGTAGGCTCAAATGTTTATACACTTTTGTTACACTGACATTAGAGGAGATGCTGAGGTTGAAATATGTCTAGGAGGAGTTAAATTTACATTCAGTTCAATTCAGCTTGTTTTTATGAAGTGTCTTTCCAAACTTAGGTTCCCCAGAGCACTTAGCCATATATAAAGATACACAGCACACTGTACAAGCAGGAAAACTCAGAAGACAGAAGAGGAGGAAACAAAAACAGCTTAGGGTGGGGGTCCAAGGTCAACTGGCTGACCACCCCTACAATTAGATGTCCAACTTCACGTTTATGTGGTCTGGGGTTTCTTCATCAGATTACACTTTTATGTAAATCTGTTGCTATCTACAATTTTGAGGATGTAGGAACAAATCATGAAAGAATGTGCCATTGGTAAAAGCATTAAATATTTTCAGTCAGGACCATATTCCCGGTCATATCACGCAGATTGACTTGTCATTATGTTAAGATATTCACAGAAAAAGACACTAAAATGTCCCCCCGACAAACCACACTTAGGTCATGTGCTGAATTACGTTCATCTTTGAAACGCTCACTAATGGTCAGATTCACTGCCATGGGGATCTGAAAGGTCAAGGGTTACAAAGCATAAAGGGCATCTATCCAAGTGATCATACAGCCCTGCGATAGAACGGAGGATGGGAGGCAGCTTCAAGCCACATCTATGCTCCATCCCTGTGTAAGTGTGCATGTATTGACATCTGAACTGTCTGTTCTGTCAGTAGTATGATAATTACACATTCATTCTGCCAATCAAAATCTATAGAATGTATTGCATGCAAATTCCAAAGTGGATTGAGAAAAATGAAGTGTTCTGAAATATATCGATGGTATATTTAACCTGTCATTCCTCAGTTTGATATTAGAATTAATTCTACATGGATTTCAGGCAACATTACAGATCTCATATCAACAGAGAGCAGAGCAAGTGGAACCCAGGCATCCAGGTATGGCTGTACTTGACAATAACATTGAGGGTTCTAACACAGTAAGGGCAGTTATTTTCAAACGAGGATCAATCCACCGTCTTTAAATGGGAACTGCTGCCCTCACATGGTTAGCAGGCAGCAGCTCTGAGTGAATATGGGTAAAGATACTGCATGTTTTGTGTCAGACAATGATATGTTCAAGTTCTTAAGTGACATGTGTTTTCCCTCCCTCGCTTAAGTAGTAATGACAGAATTATGGTGCTGATTTCACCCAGCATGTAATTCTGAAAGCTTGAGGGATTTTTTGAAGTTGAGGCTGAGTTTAGAAAAAGAAAAACTCGAAATTTTTAGATGAAAGATTTCATTTTTATCTATTCAAAAGTACCAAAAATAGCACAATGCCATTTCTAACCCCTTCAACCCCTAGAACAGCTCATATGTACCACAGTGCATGGCGCGTCCCGGCTCATGCCGCTACATTATTATTCACTCGTAATTAATTTGCCTGCTAATCGATTTTCAGTATACCACAAGCAACTGGGATTTATTTTGTCAGCCTCTCATGCCGATCACCACTGTGCAGTTGTTGCTGTGTCGTTAAACCATTTGCACCAAGGTGTTTGTGCCCCTGCCTCACTACCCAGTCTTTCAATTTCACAGCCGTCCCTGTACTGCCGCCTTGTTCACCTCTCTATTTTAACTGTTCATAATGCAGGCGAGAAGCACAAGATACAGAAGCACGAGTCAAGAACCCATATGTAAATAACAAAATACGTAAAAGGACCAAGCAGCCTCCCGTTTTTAATTATACACACATCGGTGATGATGTAATTACGCATACCATTAAAGGCTCAGTCTGGTGTAGACTTTCGTAACCCAACCCATTACCTCCATCAGCCTGCCTGTCATTTTCAGACAGCATTCGACCAAACATTACTAACTGTCTTAACATCATTTATGACTGTTAAGAGGGTGGAGTCAGATTTATCCCTCCCCTTATGACATCCAGAAAAATGGCACAGCATTTCCCATACTCCCGGCTGCAGTGGAGGAAATGACTTCTCCACTTACAGACGCCCCCCCAGAATCCCAGGACGTTGGCAGCTGAAACCTTACTGTTCCAGTTCAGATTCGCATTCTATTCATACGTTGATGAATTTGCCAAAGAACAGCATCAAATGTTGAAAACACCATTTAAGGATCTTTGAATGTGCTCTATACTCATTGTTGGCATTTATGTATACAATTCAAATTGATATTTATACTATTTTTCAAATAATTTCACACAGCGGTGGTACACAAACAGCTTTACGCTCAGTGAGAGCCCTACAATTCAACAGGCTGCTCAAGATACAGCAGCTCTAACATCCTTTGACTTGACCATCTGATGTTTCACCAGTCAATACACACTGGTCCAGGACCCTATCCTGCCAGCTCCGTTATCAGGAAAATAAGGATGCCTTGGGGAAAGCCTAAAAAAAAAAAAAAAGGACAGCCACCAATAAGCAAACAACACCATGATCTGGAACCATTCCAGCCAGAGCAAAACCGGACCAGTTAAATCTTAGTATGGCATTTGGCCAAAGGGGACGTTCTACAGCCTTAACTCAAGCAAACTGCTATGGACCAGGGAGTACACGTGAACTAAACAGCCATTGCAAAAGGCGGAGCTTTTCCACAAAATTAAAGCTGGGGGAGAAAAAAAGAAAAAAGAAACACTGATAAACATTACCAGCAGCTCGTTGCGTTTAGAAGAGTTTACAGCAATGCTCTGAAGTGAGCACTGTGTTTTCCATGATGCTGAACCAGAGACAGTAACTCTGTTTAGCACACTGCACCTTCACTTGTTGCCTGTATCGAGTGGAAGGAGGTTCCAAAGCAAACTGGGATGAACTTCAGATGTTACAGAAGAGCATTCTGCTGTAGCTGTACTGAATGTGAGCGGCACATCTAAAAATGCAGAGATTCCACTCAGATTATCCTCTCCCTTTGTCCAGCCACCTCTTGCCTAGAATAACACTAACGGGGTGAAGAGAGAATTCAGAATGTTACTAGTTGGCTATGAACCCTCTGAACCAAAAATAAAACAGGAAGTCCTGAAGAACCAGCAGGGTTAGACCGTAACACCAAAACATCTTGCGGTTTATTTCTTCCCTTTTTGATAAGGCTGAAAATACAAACATCCACGAAAAACAAGATGACGGCAAAACAGAAGAATCCTGTCGCATCGTTAGTGTGACTCTTATCGGGGGGGCTGCACATGTTAATCTCACATCCTCACAATCAAACACACAACAGCTTTGGACAAACCTGTTGTCTGCCTCAGAAAGCCAACAACCTCACCAGGCAAAACTGTTGAATCTGAATGGGTATTAAAAACAAAAAGGTGAAGAAAAAGATCAAAGAGGTCCCTGCCAACCGGCATGGCTGACACACAGCAGGCGGGGGCCACTGGCTTCAGGCGATCTCCACCCTCATGATATGACACTGCTCTTTGCCCAGGGTTCTCATGGCAAACCCCAAAAACCACAGGCTCAACCCCAACTTTACAAGCTGGATTTGGCCCATTTCTTTTTTCTCTCCCCCCCCCCTTTTAAATGACAACCTACTCCCAACCCAATCCCAGACTCCTCCCACCCCATTCAAGAGACATTAGTGATTGGCTTGTACTTCTTGAGGCGGGTCCACTGGCCCGTGGAATAGTTCATCTCAAACACGGTGTCAACCAGCATGGTTGTGCTGCCGGTCCCGTCGGCCTTGGGCAGCACCTCTGTGTGTTCGCTCAGCTTGATCTGGATGATGTCTCCCTGCTCCGGACACGGGTTCTCTGTAAGGCAGAGCGATGGGGCCTTCCCCATTACCGACTCGCATGCGAAATCTGGCCTGACTCAAAAACCTAACGGTTAAGGGCCGAGCTTTAGCACCCTCGCGACAAATGGATAAGTTTATTCTCTCATAAATCAGACAAACAAGCTTAAAGATGGCTGTCAAATATCATGACTTCGGGCAAATTTACATGAACAAAAAGGTGGGCCAGGAAAAGGACAGAAGATCAACCAGTGCTCGTACCTCGTGATCCAGCCATGAAGCCCAGAATAAGGGCCTTCTCTGGCCGAGTGACTTTGTTTGCAGTCTTGAACATTTCCTGTGCTGCGTACATCTGTTCTCTCTGGGGAAGAGAGAGATATCCCACCAGTCTTCAAACGGACTTACTGTTCGTCACACAATAATGGTTTCAAATTATAAACGGCTGCCACCAGAGAAAATCAGAGGCGTTTTCAAATGACAGATGCCTTGTCTCAGGGGCAGCCTAAAGCGTTAGCCAACAGAAAAGGCAGCAGTGGCACCAAAGTCCATCTCACCGTCAGAGACAGGTTCTTCTTGGGCTGCTGTGGCTGAGGTGCAGCTGTGGGTGCAGCCTGAGCAGGTGGAGGCTGTGCGGGCTGCTCCTGCTGTGTTGCCACGGAGGGGGGTGCTGGAGCAGGATTGGCCGGCGTGCTGGTAGGAGTGGCAGGTGAGGCAGGAGCCGCGGGGCTGGAGCTGCTGCTGTTGTACATGGGGGGCCTCTGTTTGAACTGGGGAGGCAGAGCGGCACCGGGGGCCACCGTCTCCTCTGGCTGCCGGCTGGACTGCAGAGCCTCACGACCAGATGCTGCGGCATTAGCTGAGAAGACACCATGGATGGACGGACGGACGGACGGCAAGAAGGTGGGCAAGACCACCAGCTCGGGGGCGGATACAAGACACTCACCGGACTGTGATTCTGAAGTGGGAATGTAGGACGACGAGGGGACCATGCTGGGCGTGGCAGGAAGGTAACTGGTGGATGGCAGTGTGCTCTCGCTGTTTAGCGAGCCCAGTTTCTGGAGAAAGATAGAAAGGACCTCCTCGTGAAACAGTGAGTGTGCAGTCGAAGCGCGAGTCCAGCAAAGAGCCTTCCATCACCTGCGTGGACACCAGGCCGGCTGCGTAGTCAGGCGTGGCATTCTCCAGCACTGCCTCCTCTTTGGCGACCTTCTCTCCTGCTTCGGCATCTGTGGTGAAACCAGGAAGGCGGCCAGCAAGTTAGCTCCAAGAACGCCAACACCCAGACACCTATGCAAAAGCCCCCAATTTCCAGGCACCCCACGTTCCTGAGCTTTAATATCACCAGACTTGAGTGGCGATCCTCAGTCAGTCCAACAAATCAATGTATTCAGTGTAAAAAAAAAAAAAAAAAAGGTCAGACTGTCTACTTATCCAGATGTGCAAGGGTATTACATCATATTTTCCCAAATTATGTCTTGGCAAGAGAACGATGGCTGGAGAGACGAGAGGAAGGTTTTACCTAGAGTCTTCCTCCGCCTCTTAGCCTCTCTCCCGGCTCCAACCATGTCTAGCTCGGAGATGTCCAACAACTGTGGAAAACGACACAGGTTTAGGTTTTCTTGACCTGCTGGGGTGGATGTGTACACTCAGCTCTAGCAGATGGACACCAAGGCACAGAACAACCAGCTCCTCCCAGGGAACAGCAGCACAGGAACTTCCACAATCACTGCTTACGTTTGAAACACTTACCTTTACCCCACGCTCTTTGCGCATTTGCGTCCGCACGGGGGCGATGGGTGTCCTATTGCTGGGGGGGCTGAACATGCTGGGGGCAGTGGGACTGCGGAACGGGGCTTTAGGGATGCCCTTGAGGGGAGCTGTGGAGGAAGAGGGGGCAGAGGTGCACATCAGAGCCCTGAGCTGTCACGACGATTTCAGGTTTGGTTTCGCCACCATAAACGACGCCTAGTGCAATTTCATAAGCGATGAGCCGAGTGTTCGACGAGCCGTTTTCAGGCGTTTCCATTATGACGGGCAGCTGGCAGCTTGCAAGGCTTCGAGTAAGACTATGACGGGTGGGTTTGGGTCCAACAAAGGTCATTAGATAATTTCTCTGCTAATTAACTGTATGAAGTACGGAAGGGATTTCCGATGTCAAATCTAAATACCGGAAGGAAAAAATGTCACCGGATGACCCTAGAGGGGGGAATTACTTCACGAATCCTTGTGTTCATTTCATTTGATACACCAGAAACCATCTTGCAGTTAAACACAATCGGTTCCTGTCTGGGTGCAACTTTGAAATATATTTTAACCTGGACAACATGCCTTATTTAGCATTCACAGTCCACACGTTAAAGCGGCAATAGAGAATAGCCAAGAAAGACAAGGGGCCTCCACTGGCACAGATGCAGTGTGACAGACACAGAGAGGGAAGGAAACCCACTCGTGGTGTCGATCTTCTTTACCAGGCCTCGCCCCTTAGCGTGGAAAGGCACTCCAGCCGTCTTCTTCAGCTGCTGAGCAGTTTCTGTGGCTGTGGTGGGAGGAGGGGTTACAGAAAAGCCCAGGGAGTCAAAAAGCAGCTCTAATGTCACAAAAAGCTCCGCACACAACCAGCCAGAAACATTAAGGCTTTAACAGAAAGAGAGCAGGGAGTAAGAAAGATGTCAGTCGTGTGTACGGTTACATTTCTGCAGCAGCTCCGCCCTCAGGGTAGCACTCTTGGGCTTCCTCTTCAGCTGGAAGTGCTTGATGGGAGGCGTGAGTGGTCCCACTAGGGTGGTCAGGGCGTTTTTGTTCAGGTATTGACACTCCAGGGGCAGCAAGGCTGAGGCCTCACATTCATTTACTGAGGAGCAGAGGGCAGGCCGGTCAGCAGGAGAAGCCAAACCAGCTGACAGCTGGAAGGACTCATTGGCAACCCCTCCATGTCCCCATCCTCCCACAGAATGTAGCTCATCCCACTTAACGCCACAGATGCCTCCAAGCTGGAGACGGCAGTCACATTCCAGTACGATAAGCCCTGTGCTTTCTGTCCTGTCCCAGAATTTAATGGGATATCTGAAGCCACCACTTTACATATTAAATCATGAACTCGTTCAGTTTCCCACATTAATGACGTATTCATCTATCATAACGGACAGAGTGCCATTTGGACTGTTGTAGATTAAAAAAAAAAAGTTTACCTGCAATATCTGTAGGCTGGGAAAGTTTTTTTTATCTGCAAAAGCCAACTTGTGCTTTCTATCCAAACAGCAGCATGAACCCATAGACCAATCACCTCTCCCACGAAGAGGCTGCCCCACCCCTGAATGACACAATGTGCTTGTCTGACCACGGCAGCCCCGCTCGCTCTCACCTTTCTCCCTCAACTCTCCGAGAATGTCCTGAACATTAGGGTTCTGCTCTTCCAAGTCCAGGTTAAGGGAGCCGGTCTCAGGGAAGGACTTAAGGATGTCAGCCACCATCAAGACCCACGGTTCAGAGTCCAGGGTGGCCAGCTGGATGATCTCATTAAGTGCCTCCTTCATCTGCAGAGACAGGGCCACAAAACGTCATTCACCACGTGTACAGGCCCATGTGGCACAATCTGATCATCATTACATCCACCAAACCTTGCCTGCTAACTAAAATAAAGTAGAAGACAGAGGGAAACGGCGGAGCTGAGATTCCAATTCCAGGAGGGTGAGTTTGCTGAAGCACCCAGAGAAAATCACTTGGAGAACCGCGCCAGCAGAAATGACAAGCTGCATAAACACGCCCAACAAAAAGGTGATTCACATAAAACATTCCAGCAAAGGCCAAATGAAGGAAATGATTTACAGCTGTAAACGCGAGGGTTTTTAAATTCATCAGTTAATGACCTTTGTTATTTACGAGAGCCAGCGGCCGACTGTCAGTTTGAACTCCCCATACGTACATGAAAAACTGGCGCCGTACGTCTGTTTCTTCTTTTTATAAAACTTTAGCCAACTTAAAATCTGTCTCAAGCACGTGTAGGTTTACGAAGTCAATTTTTAAAAAGATTACTGTACATGGTATCATTAGACATCAACCTGTCCACCGAGAATTCTGAAATATTTGTATTCATTTTAATAAGGCCTTTCACACCAGCGTGGCCCGAAGGCGTACGCAACGCATCTAGGAATCCAGGATGACTTTTTACATTTCACACATGGAAATATTCTCTCTGTAAAGTAAAGATTCTCCCTTCATCATCTGGGAGGAGGAGGAGGAGGAGGAGGAGGGTCCCTCGGTGTGATCCACCTGGTCATGGCAACACGGCTCGTCTCTCCATACTGGTGTCACAGATGACGGGGTCTGCAGAGTCACCAGGGATCAGAGTGTCGGACCCCAGCACCGCGACGGGGGGGGGGGGGGGGGCCCCCCCCGCCGGCCCCCCACCCCCCCCCCCCCCCCCCGCCCCCCCAGCCCGCCCCCGCACCCCAACCGCCCCCCCTCCCCCGTCTCGCAAAAACGCGGCGGGCGACCGCCAC
>JAACJT020000013.1:12334886-12360013 GCA_009936485.2 Gymnarchus niloticus | reverse complement strand
GTCCAGTAATCAGAGCAGGCTCGGTGGCTCAGAAGGCAGCAAGCTGGTCAGACAGGACAGCTGAAGTGGAGGGAGGACACTTAGGTCGGCAGACGATAGGCTGCTGGTTACAGACTGTATGTGACTGTTATCCCATCCACATGAAGAAACTCAGAAACAGCATTACTGACGATGCATTTGGAAGGCTGAGTTTTAGTAGGAGTGTAACTGAGGGGAGGTAAGAGTCCCAGGAGGGAGAGAAGATAAGGCAGCAGCATGGCATTTTTCTGCACAGTTTAAACATTTCACAACCACACAGACTGGCTAGCTATTTCTGAGAAGACTAAACCTTCCATCAATCAAATACAACAGGAATGAGAAAGTGGAGACTTACCCCCAAACGGAGTAAATGTAGGCCAGAGGAGGGCATGGAGATTCACTCTGACAGAGTAGGTCAGGAAAGGGAGGTCCACAGAGAGGATGGTGGGCAAAAAGCCTTACGGGTATGTGGAGGGGGCAGCGCGGGATAACAGCGGTAGGGAGATTGTGCAGTCCAGAAAGCAGGTCTACAGTCAGGCAACTGGTAGAAAGAGCAGGTCAGAAGGAAAAATGGAAGAAATAGATGAACAAAGCAAACTAGGAAATGAGTAATAACTTTGCACTTACCCTGGCAGCTTTACAAAAGCTACTAAATAACTTTCATCGTCAGATTCAAACACTCAAGCCTGTTGTAGAGCTAGCACCTCATCCACAGTAGTATTGGCTTGTTAGTTTTACTTGTCTTAAACACAAATCTTCCCAACTCAGTTTTAAGCTGCTAGACTGCAAGGTAAACAAGATGAATACTGAACTGGTGATAGAAAAAAAAAAAATTGATTCGCTACCAATCCGGCCGTGGATTATCTGCTGGTGAAAAATGTTAAAATCCCCTTCACACTTAATGTGAATACCTTTATATGGAAATAACTTGCCAGAACCTGTCTGTAGCAAAAATATGTCCGTTCCAATGAATGGAGCAGTTTTTAATGGGTAGAACTTCGTACAGTGCATCAGTCTGACAGATGCTGTCGGTTTGCAATCAAATGCAATTGTTTCTTGTTGCCAAAGGCATTGCTATGCACCCAGATCTCTTTACTCCTACTGTATCGGTTGAAAATAGAGATCCAAATAGTGTGTTGAAGCTGCCCGTCTTTCTGCCAGTTAGACGGCAACCCATTGTACTTGTTCCTGCCCACTATGGAGTTGTACATAAGAAAAGTCTGAATCACTAAGTAATAGTTTTCTTGCGGTAAATAAATAAACAAACTACCAATGTCCAGTAGCATCGATCAGCATGTGCTTCTTAAAAGCTGGAGACTCATAGTGAGGCTGGAGGTGAATTTGACAGTAAGAGGCCAGAGTCGGCAGGCAGCACATGACAGCTTTGTGTTTTCTCCCAGTACAGACATCACACTCCACATCTCCAGGTCCAATAGGAGTAGTTGCTTGTAGTCCCATCTTCTTCAGTTTTTCCACCACTTCAGCCAGTGTGGTGCTTCTGCCCAGAACAGGCCTTGGGTTGAATGCCTGCCTGCTCTGAGAGTAGCTGCAAACTCCAACATGATCCTGCTAATTCCCTTTGTGTCCAAAGGGCATAATCACTCGATCATTCAACAGATTCAGACAGACTTGACAGCCAAACTGACCCAGAACAACACCAGATTCTGCCATTTCCCCAGAGACACTCATAGGATTCTCGCACAGCTGTCAGTTTTTCTGAAAGTGGGCGGGACTTCCTGCTTTTCAAAGTGCAGTAGGTGTGGTTTTCGTCGGACTGAGAAGAAGCTTGGTAAAGACAACAGTTTTTGAACAAAGTAATATACCATATAAATTATAATAAATTTTTTTAAATCAAAATTTAATTAGGTTCATAATTATAACTATTACTGGCACTGTTTTATTCCCTCCAAACCAGCTGTAACCCTACAGTTTGATGTTGATTGTAGATGAAAGCATGGGTGCATTTACATCCAATGATGAGTCTTCGTGTTTGTTTGTGTGTTGGTCTGTTGTCTGTGGGGGTTGGGTGAGGGGGGACTTCCTGCTAAATGCAGACCTCTGCTGCTGCAGGAGGTCTTAATCGTTGGTCATTACTCGCTCATTTTAAATCAATCACTCCTTCTGTGGCCAATCCCATCAGCTGAGCCACACTGAAGCTAATGGCAAAGCTGGAATCCAGTCGGTGAAAAAGTCATTTGTTTAGTCTTAGATGCCAGATCAATTGAAAAAGTCTCAACATGGGGTGAGGGAAAAATCTTTATTTCACTGAAAGTGAAATTCCAGTACAACTCATTTGTTGTAATTTCATTTTTCCTTTTATGCTCGTCCTACCATCTTTCTTGTTAATCCCCACTTGCACTGGATGCCCCTTACTGCTTAATGATAAAGCTACCACATTACAGGATTGGCAAGGGCCATCAAGCCAGGCAGGCTCCCCAAGAACGTGCCAAGGTCCTAAACATCCTGCGGAGTCCCTGCAGGGGTGACTTCCTCTGGGGCAGGCACTCACCATGCCTGCACGAGTCCTGACAGCCACCCCTCAGATGCCCTGAGCGTAAGGTACTGATGCACCCTTGATGGGTCTCCCAGTCTGTGTTGTATCAATGTGCATAAATGTGTTAATTATTAATATCATTAAAGTATCTAAGGTCAAATAATAGATGTAGACTCCAGAGATATGCAGTATACTTTTTGTCATCGCGTCTCATCCATCCACTGTCATAGCCACACAACCAGGAGTGGGTGGCACTGGGCTCCCAAGCCTTGTTTTTAATTACATTTCGGCTGTCCACAATGTATCATAACATAGCCGTCAGCTCTCCATGCAGAGCCTGTCCCCTATCAAGGCTCTTCTCACAGGAATATTCATGAGTGCTATACATGAAAGCAGGAGACTGTCTACTGAATAACCCAGATGTTTCTTGCGTTTATAAAAACCCATTCTCATTTTCGGAGGTGACTGTATTCAATTCCATTGACTCCAACTCAGGTGAATAACCACATCAGAAGGGCAGCGGGTTGTTCATTCAGTGCAAAATGAACATTAATGCAAAGTTTAAATTCTCATTCCCTGCAGCACAAGGGTAGCGGTGGCTCAGCCATGAAATGGAAAGCAGTGCAGCACACGGACAGCTTCCCCATCAGGTGACGTAGCTGCGGGATTAGGCAAACGGAGACGGCGGAATGCACCATCCTAATCTTCTTGCTCACGTCTCCAGGCCTTTTCTGTTTTTCCCCAAACTGTGTCAACGAGTTAGGCTTTAAAGTGCAACAAGAGAGGTGGAGAGTGTGGGCAGCCAACAGAGCCAGCAGGAGGAGGTGATGAAAGACGGCATGGGTCTCGGGAGAGACACAGAATGAGGTGGAAGGACAGGGGATGAAGTGGAGGGATGCTGGACGAGGTGGAAGGACAGGGGATGAGGTGGAAGGATGCAGGACGAGGTGGAAGGACAGGGGATGAGGTGGAAGGATGCAGGACGAGGTGGAAGGACAGGGGACAAAACGGAGGGACACAGGATGAGGCAGATGGGCAAAGGATGAAGCCAGTGTGATACAGCAAAGTCTGCCCCATCCTCTTCAGAGAAGATGGAGCAATAAGTCTCATGGTGATGGAGTCAGTCGCACAGTGATTATCCGGCAGCAGGAGGGATGGCAGTGAGAATGGCAAACTCACGTTATCAGAACTCATCTTTTTCCTCTAAATTGGTTCTGCATCTTTGTACCTGGCACTTGGGAAAGGCTCCAGTTGGCATTTTCATGGTATAAAAACATGTGAAAAATAAGGTCAGTGTTTAATAAGGCATGTATTCAGAAATGACTTAAAGGTAAATTACTTGTGCTAAAGTGTATTTTGTCTGTGTTCCACCCTCAGAAGGTAAACTTTAATTAAGAGCTGAATCAATTTCCTTCAACCCGATCCATGTCTAATAAGACAGTCCATTTTCTGTGCTAAAATAGAAGATAAAAGGCCAGCCAGTGATAAGACCAGGCAATATTCGATATCCAAGATGAAAACAGCAAAGAGATTCAAGGCTTCTGTGCGTGTATGAAGTGGAGAAATAAGTAAAGTCTCCCAATGAGAAGCAGAACTCAGAACTTTCTCCCTTAGGTGTCGGAAACACAGGCAAAGCTATAAAAACGGTTCTGTGGCGTGCGGTTTATGTGATCGAGGAGGTGAATGTGGTGAATCCCTATTAGCCTGATATCTGGGTCCCTGGTTCTGGAGAAGGTGACTCCCTCCAATGAGTCACTGACATCCTGCATGATGACCTCGCCAATGGCTCCCAGGTTGCCACTCGACCCCTCACCCCTCCCCAAGAGAACGCACGCACAGACTGTCATCTTCACAGTGACCCCACTCGTTGTAGGCTGGCTGCACAACCACAATGGGGTCTTTATCTGTTTTTTAACACTCCATCAGAAGTCTTTGAGGACCACGAACCGAAGGCCGTGTGACAAATAAGGCGTATCGCAAGTCCAGCGTGAGAATGTGCAGTAAAAGGCGACAAAAGTCGATTAGGTTTTCCAATGACACGCCACGCCTGCCTTCCTGTCAGAACGCCTGCTCTTGAAACATTGTGCAATGTAAGCACACCACCAGAACATCTGTACTGACTCAAATCAAAAAAGTCAAATTGAATTCCACCAGGATATTGACTGACGGTTAATCTTACGAACTCAATTTCATGCTTGACTACTTTCAAAGGGCATTCTCTGTAATGTGATATATATGTATTTATACGACACTGATTTTATGTATACACGTACACAGCTCACCTCAGTAAGCAAAAGTGTAAAAATAATTACTCCAGCACATAATGATAGCTCTGTCTACAGAATCCTATTGTTTTATAACAAATACTAATACAAAACGTATTGTTATTAATACGTTTTTGCATATGTATTATGCAGGCTTTACTGATTATGTACATCCACAAGCTTTAACTCAGGATGATTCTATATGTTCAGATTACAGATGACGGTGTTAACCAATCAGTCTAAAATATGACACTCACCCTTTACCTGCATGTATTTTCTAGTGACCAAAGCAACATTTTTGCTTTGAAAGCCACGTTTTCATATAATTAAAAGCGTCTTTTCAAAAGGCACTGAGAATAAAGCTTGTTTAGAAGTCCTTATTGTCAAAGCGAGGGATGCTGTGAATGACGCTCCTCGTTTTCTCGAGAGCTACGTCTAAATCCTCGTGTTTTGCTCGCTGTGTCAGTGCCAAAGCTCAGTTAAAACTGCAACAACAAAGGCATGAGAGCCCAGGCGAGGCCGATCCCCTTGCTAACAGCTCGAGGTGGCCACGCGTGCAGCTTGCTGATGACTTAGCCACAGTCAGCTAGAGCTTTCTGGTACAAATCAACCCTGAGACCTTAACGCTGAGCTCTGCCTCATGCCATCTGTAGTTAACGTGCCGAATGCAACGGCCACCAGTAGAGCAGGCTTTGCCCCAATATGTGTATAATGCATACTAAACTTAACTCATTAAATCAGTTTACAGTATCATATTCCAATCATATTCCCCTGTGACTTTTCTCAAGCCAAGGTTCGAGTCTGACCTGTAGGCACAAATGTTTGATCTAAATGCTTGAAGGGAATTGCAAATGCTTATGGGGCTTCCTCACAGCGAGGATGCCTTTGAGATGAAGGTGACTCCACATTACTTGACACTAAGAATAGAGGCAGGCCAGGAGGCCCTGTCGGAAGGAGAGATACGGGTGGGCATCGTGGGGCTATGCCAGGGTAACCTTTCAGCTGTATTTACCTTGGGTTTACACTGTCATCCATATTTCAGAGCAAACCAAAGAAAGTCACTGTATGTCAGTAATAAAATACAGAATGAAAGTATGATGATTCATAACAAGAAGAGCATCCTCTGATGGCAGCTCTGCTCTAAATGGTGCTTTGTATTCACAACTTACCGAGGACTGAGGAAAAGGACTAGCTCAGAGTCATCTGAGCCATCTGTGGTCCTGCCTTAGCCAGGGAAGACAGGGCTCTTGTGAATCATCGCTCTGCCTGACGCCACTGTCACTCCTTAAGCCGTCATGTGACATTCCGGAGAATCTCTGAATGCCGCCTATCGTCACCCATTCACAACCAGAGCTGGCGCTGAGGTCACACAGCAAATCATGAGCATGTTTCTGGAAGCCGTATACCAATGATGATGTCTATCGAGTCAGGGAGTATTCACAAATGGGATTATGAGTATCTCTAAAGTCATTTGTCTTCAGGTAGATTTTGCTTTTACTGGTCATCCTTACCAGTAAAACGAGAGGATATATTTCAATATGGATCTTTGTGGAAAAGGATTCATACTAAACTTCTATGGGGACACTTGAAGACCGAGAAAGCCAAGCACCCAGTAAGATCACAAGATGTTCTCTGGAAGATTCTCACATTAAGCTGGGATAACACGGATCATCGGGTTCCGCACAAACTCGCGGAGTCCATGCCAGCTCGAGTGCACACTGTCATCAAAGCCACAAGGGGGCAGAAATTCTGAAATTCATGTCAACTTCATGTCAAGTTCAATTTTGTAACAAATTAGAAAAGAATGCAAAATAGGAGTATTTTCACTGGTGGTTTCAGATTTTTGGACTTCACTGTATATGCCAAAGATGAAAAAGACCATCAAGATTGTTATCAGCGAAAGGTGCAAAAGCCAGCATCTGTGATGGTATGGGAGTGCATCAGTGCCCACAGCATGGTTGAGTTGCGTGTGTGGAGATACCAGTGACAGAGGTGTGTATTGCGATTTCAGAGAGACATATGTTACCATTAAGGCAATGTCTCTTCCCATGGTTTTTTCAGCAGGACAATGCCAGGCCTCATTCTGCACGTGCTACGACAGCATCGCTGCGTCGATACAGGGTGCATGTGCTTTGCTGGCTTGCTGGCAGACCAGATCTGTCTCTTATTGAAAATGTATGGTGCATCATGAATAGGAGAATCAGACAACGACAACCACGGACTGTTGAGCAGCTGAAGTCTTGTATTAAGCAAGAATGGACAAAAACTCCAATTGCAAAGCTACCACAATGAGTATCCTCAGTTCCTAAACAATTAAAAAGTGTAATTAAAAGGAAAGGTGACATGATACAATGGTAAACATGCCTCTGTCCCAACCTTTGTTGAGTATGTTGCAGGCATCAAATTCTAACTTTGTTTATATTTACAAAATACAATTAAGTTGGTCATTAAAAATACTGAAAATCATGTCTTTGTACTTGTCAGTTAAACAAAGGTTCACGTGAATTAACAAATCACAGATTTTTGTTTTAATACATTTTGAAAAATGTCCGATCTTTTCTGGAAATGGGGTTTGTATATACATATAT
The DNA here is from genome assembly GCA_009936485.2 of Gymnarchus niloticus. Classification (NCBI taxonomy): domain Eukaryota; kingdom Metazoa; phylum Chordata; class Actinopteri; order Osteoglossiformes; family Gymnarchidae; genus Gymnarchus; species Gymnarchus niloticus. Next base: position 12,352,649 of record JAACJT020000013.1, on the reverse strand, counting down.
ATGAAACATAAATAAATATTACTTTATAATACTCATACACTTGTACATTACTTTAGCAGTTGCCCAGGTTTACGGAACACTTGTGAATCGAGAAAATATTTAAGCAGCCTTCAGCTAAAGACAACCTTATACCACAGTTAGCCAACTGTGAAATAGCTTTTGCTAAGTAAGGAAGGTAACCATTAATTCTGATAAAAAAAAAAAGCTACAGGCTCTCACCGAAGAATGTGTGTTCACTGAAAGAGAGTGATTTATGTCACCTTCAGGAAAGGTGGAGGAAACCATTCATTAGGAATGCCAATGAGTGGCATTAACACTCCGAAGTTTCCTGGCAAAGGCTGTGCATGCTGACGTCTGTCTCTGAAAGATCCAGGTTAGACTCTCCTTTGGAGTTCTTCAACAGGGAGGTTTGTGAATCTCAGGCAGTAGTGGCAGCTACAGGACCGGGGCCATCGCGCTTTCTATCCACTGTGGGGTTTTATCTGATCTGCTAGCCTGCAGATTACATCTCTCAAAGGCAGCACATGGGCCAGTGTCACTGTCACTGAACAGGGAGACTCCTTCAGTGATGCTGAATTATAAGGCATATCAGTGAGACCACCATGGGGGGGATGGGGGTCCTGACCCGTGTTTCTACACCAGCAGGGTCAGAAGACGCTACCACCTGGGGTTTCTATCTGTCAGCAGACTGATAAAGTGGTTAAGGCTCTCCTCAGAGTGAAGTCTCTCTCAATTAGATCCCGACTTATCGACCGCTTTATGGTGATGGCTGCCCCTAGTAAAAAGTGCCTGTGTGATCCGAAATACACCGGTCACACCCTTAATGTGCTCACATTTACTGGCATAGCCCCGCTTTCCACAAACACCATACTGTCCTGTTTATTTTGTGCACAGCTAATGTAGAATGTCCCTAATAACTCGCTGGTCCATCCATCCTTCCATTTTCCAGCCACCTATCCAGGTCAGTGTTACAAAGGTCCATCCTGGATGAGAGGCCAGTTGATCACAAGTCGTGTACACACACACACACACACACACAAAGGACAATTACGAGATACAAATGAGCATTACTGCTTTGGACTGTGTCACATGGCTTCCCTCCCACAGAGAGAACATGTTAACTCCATACACGCTGACTGGAAGCAGGATTCAAAAGTCATGTCACGGAAGAGTGAAGCAACAGTTCCACCCTCAAAAACTGACACAACTGTTCGTTTACTTTTAAGTGTTTATTTTTACTGCAGAATTACAGAAACATATTTCTGGTCCCTTGTTCTAGAATGAGAAAGTGCCCTCTAGTGGTAATTCCATGTGTGTAAATCTGCATCAGCCTGTGGGGTATATGGAGCATTAAGTACTCAGAACAAACAAATGATGACTGACAGTAGTTTGGCTGCATGTTTGCAGCAGTCTAAAGCCACGTTTTTTCCCTCAGTGGTCACCATATATTTACATCAGCCTCCGGGTTGCTGACATGCCAGCCTGCTACCGCCTTGGTTGATGAAATGATTTAACTAATTCAAAACAAAAGGAGACATTAGTTTTACAGAGCTCTCAAATCAGCTTTTGGAAGTTCCCACGGGCTTCATAAATCTTCAGCGAGTTACCGGTTTATTTTGCAAACCCATCTGATGCATCAAGAACAACAGCCATGACAAAGATGCGCGAATACATGTTGGAAATTTGGAATCTGCCTCCCTCTTTGGCATTGTACTGCTCCATGAAAGCTATGCGGCGCCGTCACCGACCTCCTGTTTTTTGTTGTTGCCATAGATACTCAGTGTAGTGGTGTTTGAAATATTTTATCATCATTTACACTTCGCAATCTTCAAAGTCGGTACATCTGGGCAGTAAGAGTGGTACCGTCTCAAGTTTCTTAATTCTGTTGATTTTCTCAGAATGGTGAGTTGCTTTTCCTCAGCAATTGTGACACGAATGCATTGCAGTGCCTCAGGTAACACACGTGATGTAATGCGGTGTAATACTGTTGCTCATAATTATCATCACAGCTACAGTCAAAATAATACCAGTCAAACCTGGTTGTTTATGGAAATAACCATGTAAAATCCAAGTAAAAACCAAATATCATATGATACTGTTGGTTCAAATCACAGATAAAATATCTTGCATAGAGCAGCTCTTTTAGAAAATGGGGGAAAAAAGGACAGACAACAGTTTTTTGTTGAGCTGACTGGACCACACTTCACTTCAGTAACCCACTTGTGCTGGGATCACCGGACCAAGAGTGGGAATTCCTCTCTGTCCCTCTTCACTACCCTAGCAAGCAGAATTTATTTTTGTGTCATTCCACAGCCATGATAAAGGCTGGACGTCAAATGCACCACACGTAAATCTCGTCTGTATGTACCCTTGACGGCTGCAGTATAGACGAGAACGTCACAACGGGAGAACGTACCCTTGACAGCTGACGTATAAACGAGAACGTCACAACGGGAGCACGTACCCTTGACAGCTGACGTATAAACGAGAACGTCACAACGGGAGCACGTACCCTTGACAGCTGACGTATAAACAGGAACGTCACAACGAGAGTATGTACCTTTGACAGCTGCAGTATCATTGTTTTTGTTGTGGATTTTGGAGACCCCCACAAGTAAGTGTCTAAAGTGAAGCTCATTCTGATTCTGGACCCAGACCATCTTCGGTGACCTCCGCCTGTTTACTGGCCACATGGTTCTGCCTCCTTCCTTCACCCTGTAACCGCTACTCCCTGCATCCCTCTGTGTCTCCATCGGCACTCAGCAATCCTCCTATCCTGCCAACACGCCTGTCCTCAATGGATGAAGCACAGGTCTAAATCGGTCCCGAGACGAACACCCCCTTGGCATGCTGGGTTCCAGGGCGGAGCCGAGCCCATGGCATGGCCATGGATATCCATGTGAGAATGCCCCCTTCCGTGAGTGCCTGGCTCAATGAGCCAGAGAAAAGCTAATAATATGTCTACACCAATGCTGAAGAAGAGAAAGCATTATTGTCGGTAGCGGAACTTTCTGGAAAGATACGTTTTGGCAAGCATCAGAGAACTGCAGCAGCCATGAATGGACTTCTGGATATTCACATATCGCTCACCTTGTGACTTCACTGTGTCCAGGTGGGTTGAGAACACAAGCCACACGGACACGCTGTGGATGGTCCGCTACTGTCACTATGGAGACGGTCCGAAGCAGACCCTGTTCCACAGGTGACATTACTCTGAAAACCATGTTCTTTAAGCGTTGGATGGGAGTGAAACAGTGACCCGTTTCACCTTTATTGGAGTATAAGTGCTCATAAAAACAGATTAAGGTGATGGAACTGTTGGCAGGGAATCTCCTTGGTACTAGCTTTTTGATGTACAGAGTTATAGCGACACCGTGGCCTTCTCAGAGTGAAAGCAGAACGAAGCTGGCTTAATCATCCTTACCCTGAGTAAGGGTGCTTCAGCTGGACTCAGAAATACCATTACCGCAACATTCGGACTGTGATGCACTTATTGGGGTTGAGTTATTTAAAATTAAATTTATTTTAAAAACTTGAGAATATATTTTAAATAAAAACATTCAAGTGGATTCTGTGATGGTCTGAAAAACATAACTAGACAGTTGACCTGAATGCACTTGTGAGTCCATTAGAGGAGAAGAGAGGGTCCTGTCAGACCTCTGGGTCCTGCTGGGTTCATGTTTGAAGCGGAATTTAACGCGCTGAATACTCCTTTCAAAGCAGGGCTGCCGTTTCAGTCCCCTTACACTCCGTGTTGTCCAGATTATCGGAGAGCGACCCGGCAGAAAGCGGGTCATCGTGGACGAGTGCCCCTTCATGATGAGGGGTTTTCACAGTAATCAACGTCACATTACCCCCAGATGAAGAAAATCACCCAAATTCACTCTCCACACAGTGGGCAGCCATGCGAGGAGATGTCCATTACCGCCTAATAGAGCCATCTGTTCCTCTGCTTCAGCATGCTCGCTGCTGTTACCCATAATGCCTCACTCCCGTCTTTTTTGTTCTTTAACTTTAATGGGGTTCCTTATGTGGTCCAAGGGAAGGCTCATTACCGGTCGAGGTTGTGTCCGGCTGCTGTTTTTCTCACTGAGGTACCGTTTCCATTTCCAGATAATCAGCTTGGTGAACATCTACTGTATTCCAAGCAAATCACGTTTAAGGTGTGGAAATCCATCGAAGAAAAGGGTTCAATTAGACAAAATCAAAGCTGATCGTTTCCCACATAACCGCCGTTATTTACTCACAAACGGCACAGAAAGATGGACACGTTCGCTCAAAGGATTTACCAGCCACAACATGAATTTCTGTCCTGCAAAACAAGGAATGCTAGCAAAGCAAACCGGCTGTATGGTTCCAATATCACGGGACATAAAATAAGAGAATCCAGGGAGGGTGAGACAGCTGTGTGTGTGAAAACAGCGTCCACATTAAAACTGCACATGCGGTAGCTGGCTGGTCCCAAACTGTCGTTTCAGCTGGGCCCCAGACCCGTCAAATCACCTCATCTGTGCTTTTTCTCTGCAGTGCCAGCTAACCTTCTGATGATGTCCTGACAGAGGGCAGAGTTTTTAGTGTGAAACAAAATCGAAGCAGCTAGGCTAGGTACACACCTAAATGACAGCCATAAATACACCAGATTTGCTCATTTTCTAAGAGAAATGCAGCCTTCCCTCTGCCCTCTGGGCACACCACAGACAGGCCACTCCAAACTGCTCTTCCCCCTTCGCCAAGCTAACGGGCGTCGCCATAGCAGCCTGTTCAAGGTCATCGTCCTGCTAGGAGGTGCGGTGTGTCTGTTCCAGCCTCAGTTCTGCAGCCTGAATCTGGACTCCCTGACAGAGTCTCATATTTAGCTCAGTACATTTTGCCCTCTATCATCCTGGTTTCTCTGCCCTGATTTACAACAGGGATCATCTTACCTAGGTGATGGGTTGGGCTGGGTTCTGGTTATTCTAGACAAGAAAATCCATCCCCTTTTCTCCACTACCACCATGCCTATACAGATGCCATATCAGGGTTGTTCTCGGGGCAACAGTGGTTCATTCTACGGATGCCTTCAAAATTATTGCCTGGCTTTTCTGTGACTTTTTTTAACCAGTGTTCAGCTCGGCCTAGGAAGTCAGCGAGCTCGTTAATGGGTGAAAGTTTCACTGACCCAGTTTCGTTGAGCTTGAGAGTTTTGGTGGGCTGGTGGAACCTCAGCATCAGGACCACATCTTGGCAGGGAGTATTAGAGTCTGCCACAGTTCAGCACTAACATCTGATGGTGGTTTGACAAGGGTAGCTCTACCACGCAGAGAGCTTGACCAGTGTATGCTGAGCACCTGGGAACTGAACACATACAGAAAATGACTGAATAATAGCCAATCTGCTCATGCTCAAGATTTCCAACTCAACATGTCCTATTATTGGTTCTAACTTGATGATGATGTTCTCATTGTCATTCCCAACCCCTCAGTTGTATTCTGGCTTTGTTTGAGCTTCAGTTAGTTTAAAAAATTGGCTCTGAGCCTCACTAAAGCAGATCAAAACAATGGATCATTTGCTGATTTCTCTTACTGAACCCTTGGAAATGCTACCGTGTAATATTTTGCCATATCACAACCTGTGATTCTTCCTGCTTGGGCTACGTCTCCTGGTGTACAGACCACCTCATTCACAAGCCGGACCCCAGGCTCTTGTCACATCGTCCCACGTACTCCATCCTGAGAGAAGCTGAGCACTTGCACAAGCTGATGGTAAGTAAACTTCTTAAAGCGATTTCCACCAGGTCTTCCCCATACACTACAGTGCTCATGGTCCTTACTATAGAGGCTCACTTCCAGTTTGTAAAAATGCGGTGAAGGAAACACACTTTCTGCTTTGAGATCTGGCTGCCCTTTCTCCAGCTGTCTTACAGATGCTTCAGAGTTTTGCCATTCTTCTCGGATCTTTTCAAAAACATTTCCTTGATTGAGGAAAGTCCAAAGAAGCTATTTTAATTGGATTTTATAGAGGATATTACCAGGTAGTATATAATAGCTGATTCAGTGTTTCTATGCCAACATACAAGATTTGATAGCTAATATAAATTTTTAAATCCTGTGCCCGTGAACTGAAAGCGAATAGCACATTCTTGTTGGAATGCTTTGTTAATGTTCATTCATGGACTGTAGAATTATAATTCTTTCCGTGGAAAGCTAAAGTGGGCGTCTGGAGGATGCTGAGTGCAAACCGTAGGCCGAACAGGTCAACGTGACAGATCATCTGCAAAGTCTGCCTTCCCTATCACAAAGCAGCGGCCCGTAATGTGGCGGATTAAAGGTCCTCAACAGAATTTTACCTCTTTATCATTTCTGCTATAGACCGATTTGCCAGCAGTGTGTAAATGGATGGCTGTTATCAGTCATGTTTGCCCGTTGGCATGTCAATTCATATTTAAATATTGCAGGTTTAAACATCAAAAACAGCACAACCTAAGGTTGGGACATTTACTGATTTTGGCACGTTGTTTAAACAAACCAAATTCTAGGCAACACTGCAGACATAACAGTCCTTAATGTTAACCAGTGTGTGAGTGAGTGAAATAGAAGACAGGAAGACAACAGCACCTCCTGCAGGCAGTGAGAGAGAATCCCTAGGAATGCTAACCTTAGGCAAAATCTTTAGATTTGAAATGAGTATGTCCAGTTACAGGAAAACCAAGAAGTGGTACCTTGAACTTACAGGTGGCTGGAAATCTACCTCTGATGTTCTCCCTGCCAGCCGCGGGTGGCAGTTCATCTACAAAGCAACACATAAGACAGAAACAATACGCATTTCCTCCACATCGAGCACCTCCAATATGCCTCCTGATATATATATTACTATGTTTTCTAACAGTTGCAAGTTGAAAATAAATTCCACAAATGCATCTTAACGGGATGCAATAAATTAAAACTGCTGTACACCAGATGGCGCTGTTAATATGCCGATTCATGACATAATGCATACTCAGCCCCGTGGCTAGGGCACTGTGTGTCTTGTTTACATCCACTGTTATTTTTCCCACTCAGCCAAACGAAAGCACTGAATGTGCAAGGTAAATAACACCTTTACATTTTCCCCATTTATTTTGTCACTGCGTGGATAGCGGTTTCTCAGAAAAACATTCCAGGAAATTTATGTCCTCAACCAGAAACGACACTGGAGAGCGCATCTCTCCTCACCTTATTTCCACCTGTGATAAAAGTTCGTAGCAAAGCCAGGAATGACTTGAACTCCTCGCCTGACCTGAATGCACCCTACATCATGCTTAAAGTAAATCACTACGCTCTCTCTTAAAAGAATTAACTTGGAAAATATGGTGAGATTCCTGGCGCAGATTAGGAGGCACACCTGTAACCTCTCCTCTGTCCGTGGCACTAAATAATAAACTGAAGACATTTGTTTTTCTGGACCCAACAACAAAAATGATGAGGGCATTTAGCACCTCTGCTTCAGAAAAATTAAGGTACAAATGATGACGCTGAAGCTAATTTTGTGGAAGATGTCATTTCATTTGCTGATGGCTCTTTAATGTCACTCTGTGACAGTGAATTACAGATTCTGATTTACTTGTGAATTATGTTCAGCGATGCTTCTGTCTAAAGAGACACCATTTCCCCCACTGATCCAGCAGGATTTTTTTTTTTTTTTTTTTTTACTGGAACTACTCTGTTTAATTAGCTGGTGTATAACAGAACTCATCCGCCCCGGCTAGACCTGCCAGCGACACTCATTCCGCTCCATGTCTGGAATGATATTTCATCATTGAAGCATTCTTTGAATATTGACACCTTTAATTTGCCAGGGAAGCTCCACCACAATGTAAAATGAGAGTTTCAGCTGCTGCTTCATAAGCCTCGCCAGGGAGGCAAAGCAAAAGTACAGCAGGAGAAATGCACCAGTGTCCTGGAATGGTGACCTGGGTCACTGTGGAGCCCCAGAGCACATGATGGAAGGAGTGGGGTTCGAACAAGCCGCCACCACCTGGGATGGACTGCTGCAGTATTGTGTTCGTGACCTGTGCCTGGCCCCCCCCAGATGGGGCTTCACTCACACACCCACCCTCTTTACATGGCTTCAGTCTTGGGCCGTTACTGTGTATGCAGAACCCCCCGCCCCTAATGTCACCAGGACGAGGAGAGCTGGTCACTCTGACGAACACCCCGCACGTCGAGAAATGCTGACTCGCTGTCTCCGAGTTAACAGGAGCTTCTGGAACTGGCTGTTATCTCCGTTATCCCAGCACACTTCAGCACCTTGCAGGGAGCTGGAGAGCCAGCTGTGTCCTTTTGGCATAGGAAACACAAAATGGGATGAAAGCCCGATTTTACAAGGACAGAGTGAAATAGAGAATTAGCCTCGGAACACTATTTCCTGTCTAAGGAACCAGTGATCTCGGGAAGACAAACACTCAGGTAAGATTTAAAGGAAAGATGGACATTAAATAGAAAATTCCAAATTGCAGCCCCTGCAGCAAACTTAATCCTCACTAAACTGACAAAGTGTCCATTTAAATATACTTGTATTTAAAATAAGAGTAACAAGAGGCAGTCATGAGGTTAAAATGACATGTCAGCCATGTTGTGGAAGCCTGGCGCCCGTGTGTCTATGTACTGAGGTGCGTTCTCTGCCAGCCCCCAACAACTGCACTTATCTCAGGTGTTCAGGCAGGCACCTCAAAGATGGCAGCCCACCCACCACCCCACCTGGCCTTTCCGTCCATCTCGCCGCCACAGGTACTCGCTCTGGATTTCTGCTGCTCTGTCAGGGGCAGATAAGGCCCAGCTCACACTGTCAGGCTATGCACATGGCCGTAACCACAGGCAACGGCTGAAATACACACGAGTCTCCCCGGGGTGAGCGTGTGTGGGGTTTGTCCTCGGCACAGGGTGTACGCACGAGCCCGCCTGCCTCTGTGCTGTGCCAGTCTGATCCTAGGACTCACTGCATCGCCGTTAATTGAAAAACCTCAATTACAGCAGCATCAGCAGATCTTCACGATAGCAATCTATTTCCCAAAGACTGCCTGTTTCTCGCCCTGACAGTGAGGGAAGCCCGATAAATCGTGCTCCATCATCATGTCTGCCCAATAGCTTGTCTGTGGGTGTGTGCGCACGCGTGTCTCTCTCTCTCCCCTCCCGACCCACCAGAATCAGCATGTTCCTCATAGCTTCCAGGTACTCCTCTGTGCTCCAGTTTAAAGGTCGGTCACTCAGTTGTATTTTGGCCGGCACCCTCTTGCACCCTGGAGGCAGAGCGGATGTGTGAATAGCCCGCCCACACCCATGCCCCACGTGGTGGCTCACTGATCTACCCTTTGAAAGCTGAGTGGGCTTTATCCAGGTGAGAAATCAGGCCTCCAGGGCAGAGGCTAACTGGACACATTCTGGACCAGAGACCATGCACCCCGAGTTCTCCGAGAAACTTTGAGTGAATCTGTATGCAAAAACAAGACAAAGTTCAAGGGTTCCAAGTAAAACACAACCATTTAAAGCATATCTGGGAAATGGTAGGTTGAGCTGCTTTTCTGGATGCAGAATGATTGGAAATTTGGTGTCTTGAATAAATATTAAGAAGTCAGGAAATGAATGCTTTTAAAACCATCTATCCAAATGCATAAGCCGAATTTCTGGGATATTTTTCAGTTTGGCATTGCGCAGGTCACCTGCTGGTGGAGACAATATCCCCATGGAGTGTTCAGACAGGACTCACAAAGAGCACAGTAAAATTAGACAAGTTGATGTTTCAAGGTTTAATCATTCATCCATTTTCACTGGGGAGTTAATGCTCTAACAAGGAATAGAGATTTTCTTTCTTCCCGACTAAATCTGCATATTGTGCATGTTTAGATGACTAAGAACAGCAGCTGAAAACCACAAGTGTACTGCATTGGCCAGCTTCTCAATGCTCCTGTTACATCACACTTTCATAAGCTGTGCTGTCAAGTCACTGCTCTAGTTATGCTTTTACAATGATACTGCAGAAAACATTTTAAATAAAGCTATGGCGGTATGGATAAAAAGCTTATTTATATAAACTGATTTAAAATTGATTAATGACATTTGGCTACTTTATAGCCTGTTTATGGATGGGATTCTACAGGTTAATAGTACACTGTGAATATACAGGCTGAGATCACTGCATAAAGCATGGACCTGACAATGATTAATGGTAAGGTGGCTGTGAAGGGAATATGTCTTGGACACCATGCAATGCGGACGCACTGGTCTAATAGCTTTCCAGGCCAAACGGTGCCCCCGAAGACCAGTGCCTGTGCAGCTCGTAGATATGCATTAGCTGAACCGGAGACTCATCAGTGCTGAATCCCGATGACGGCCATGACGGGCGCAGGGCGTCGGGGCTGAAGGATGATCACTAAAGGCTTCGCGGTGTGCAGGATCAGCAGTGTCGCTTGCAAACAAGACGCAAGATCGTTTCCTCTGCTGGGTGCCATTTTCCGGCTTTTATTTAGCCTTTTTTTTTTAAAAAAAAAAAAAAAAAAAAAAAAAGGACCATGAAATCTTTAGGTGACATATACACAGAACTGTTTGACAAATGCTTAACAAGTAGATTACCGATAAATGCATTATCTTCATATATGATGACATTAAGCAAACAAGATTTTCGCTGATTTTTTTTTTTTTTTTTTTTTTTACAGATTTATCTAATTAATTGATAGTAGAAATTAAAAATCTCATTACACTTTCTTTGTACTGTAATCCCCATCACAGGATTATGTCTGACCTCAGTTATTCAAATAAGCCAATTAATTTAGTATGTTTGTTTTCCCTCCAAAATACATTTTTTGTATTTTTCCCCCACAGGCATTCAAGAGTTGTAATTAGCAGTGCGTAGTCATACCAACAGATACCCAACCTTACAGTTATCAAGTTCGATTTCTTCGACAGCTGCACCTTCTTCTGGGAACCACAAGACGTACGTTAATGTGAGGACTAGACATTCCAGCGTTTTACCAAATTACTGAGAATGAAGCATTACACATTACAGAAAACGCCCCGTCTTTAATCAAACCCGCTAAATGACATTAACAGCTTAAATTCAGTCCAACATATTTTAAGGTCCTTTTTTGTATTTCATGACTTCCTCACTTCGGATGCCTTATTGAAAGGTAGCTATGTGGCGTCCTCAAGCGGTAGCGGAGTGAAACAGCATTCTGTTTTATACTGGGGGTCCTTCGGAGGTGTCCCGTTTACCTGCAGTGTCCGAGATACTGTTTTGCCCCAACTAATTACCCGGTGTCATCTGATGAATACAATAGTTCAGTTAGTAGTTTAACTTAAAAATCCTCCCGTATACTGAGCTTCCGCGATTTTCGTCATTTGTAATGCATTTTCACATAAAGATATAGCACACAGCGGTAAAAAGCAGTTTTCGGGAACCGAGTTTGTATCCACTACATTTTAAAAGAGGGATACATATTCTCCATAAGTTTGTGTTTTATTAACCAAAAAACTGCAAAATTATAAGGTTCACAGAGACGAAAGGCCTAACATTATGGAAGGTTTAAAAACGTTTGATATCAATTTAAAATACATTTTAAACAAACTGAACCTTTGAGGTCTGTTTTCTTACAGCCCCAATTAGGCACGAGATTGCCTCCTTTCACAAGATTCCGCCCGTGAGAGCACGGAAATCAAATCTACCGCAAGCCTCGCTGTTTTATATGCTTCCTGAACTCTTCGGTGGTCTTCGGGCACGGGGGGCGTTAAGTGTTATCATTTAACTTATTATACAACGTAGTCGAACAGCGTGGTTCTTTTCTCCTATTAAGAATAGAGGATTTAATTTTTCGGCGGCTGAAGACAGATATGTGTAGATTTAGGCGTCTAGAATTGTATTGGGGTACTTAAAATCTTTCAGCACTTCATTGCCGAAATATTGCTAAAGGACGTAGTGAACCGGGTCACAGTTAACTTCGGTAAACCATTGGCTTACTTGTAGATGTGGACACTGAAAGGGCACTTGAAGTTGCCTAATCGCAGATTTGTTTAGCAGTAAGTTCAACGGCGTGATATTAAGTTGCCATATATAAAAAAAAAAATCCTCGGAAAGCTGATCATTTCCAGCTGCATTTCAATCATTTTACGTGAAAATATTTCCTTATTACACATATTTGACCGCAATTTTGTGCTGGCCGTCTTTTTAGACTCAAGCATTCCTTAGAATTGTCTAAACATTTCCTGGAATATTTTCAAAGTGTATTATCGAATTACAGTCGAGTGCAAAAATTGAACACCCTTTGTGACATGCGCGTTCATAACCGCCCACGTGAAGCACAATCACCATTTGCCTTTGTTAGATTTAATTTCTTGCGGAAATATGGCATGCATAAACTGGGTAAAGTTTTACACTGAAAATGCTATTCCAGCTTAAAATTTCATTCACCCAGGGGGAGATCTGGTTAGAGTCCAATTCTAGGGTGGAACCATTACAGGGTGAGAGTCAGGTTTCACCAGCCACCAGTAGTTTCTGGACATAAAAGTTGGGATAATTAAGTTTGCAAAGCCTGTTAAAGTTTCTAAATGCTTCCAGTCAGCAGTTTCATATTGCAAAGAAACAGAAGTGAGATGGAAAGGTGGAACTGAGTGACGCAGGAGATTTGGCAGGAAACTGGCCAGACCTCCAAGCTGAACTGGCACGCAGTAGAGTACATGGGTATTCTAAACAGCTACAGTGTGTGGCAGCTTGAAGCTTTTTAAAAGAAACCCATACTTGAAATATTTGGGCACAACCACAGAAGATACACTTTTTTTTTTTTAAAAAAAAAAAAAAAAAACCACAGGTAAAACATTTGAAGCAGAACACTGATTAAGGCAGTGGATCCATGATGCTTGGGGGTTCTTACATGGCTTGTGGCACTGGGAATTTTTATCTTGGTGGAAGAAATTATTTTTGTTTGAGATCTTCCCAGTCCCAAAAACGCTCAGTCTAAAATGTACCTCAAAGTCAACTGACATGCTCACATGCAAGAGAGACAAAGGTGTGCACGTGGCTGCCACACTAATGTGAGAACGCACCAGGACACCTCAAACACAGCATGCAAGCAGGGGTGGATAGTTAGGAACGCATGTGATTTAGATCAGTTCTCCAAGAATAGGAGAAAGGGCTCCAAAGGGAGAAGCTGAGAATTCACTCTGAGTATAGGAGGCATTACTTAACAAGGGGGCACCCAAACACCACCTTAACTTTTTTTTTTTTTTTTTTTTAATTTGAAACCACAGAGAAATCAGCAATAGAAGAACAAGTCAGTCTGAGTGGGCTTAACAAGATTGAAGCCTACTGGATGCTAACGTGGCCCACTGGATGTGCAGACAGGATCTCACATTTCACCTGCTCTAAAGGAGAGAGGCAACATTTCACCTGCAATGTATATGGGGATTAACTTGGAATCATTTTAATGACAAAGGATTGCATGAGCTTTACTTCCATTCATGGGACCTTTTCAATTCAGTGGTTTCACTCCAAGCCCAAAGTTCATAACTAGACACTTCCCTTGGAAAGCCACGACTGGTTACAGTGGCCCAAAATCAGGGTCTGCTCCCAGCAAGCAAAACCAGCCTGGAAACCAAAAACACCAGCGGCTGCATCAACAGGGCTTCCGTATGAAGAGCGTCCACAGCAGAGCACAGCGGGTGATCTCACAAGAGTCTCATCTCACTCAGTCTGCCACATAATACTGCACATATCAATTGGTGGTTCTGCTTTTTATATCAAATTTCAAATTGTTTCTTGCAAGCCTTCACTGTAAACTTTCAGAACATCAAGCTAACTGATTGTTCCAGAATAACTCCAATGTCTTTCATATTAAAGCCTGTTCACATTTGTTCTTGGACCAATAACTAAGCATATTATGAGCCAGTGTAAATTGCATTTGGATTAATCATAAGTTTCTCCACATGCATAGCATTTCTACTTTAGGATTTAAGAAGGGCTGTATAGCTTGTCAGAAAAGCTCCTCTCCCAATGCATTCAAGAGCTCAATTGCAGATTAGCAGCCCACTCATAGAAGAATTCAAAGTGACCATGGTAAAAGCAAAACTTACCACATTTCTCTGAGGAGTTCTACACAGGAAAATTACACCCTTGAGACAACGTCCTCAAAAGAGGCCATAACTATTAGCAATACATTGCCTTGGCAGGCAAAACAATAAATCAGCTAATCCCAAGACAAAACAAGTACCAGACCAAATAAAACTTAAGTGTGGAACCTTGCTATGCACAGGTGTATCCACTCTCTACTAATTAGAGAGTGAGCCGATGAACTGGAGTGAGAACATCTGAAGTTGCCTAGCTCCCTCTTGTGGCCAGGTCAACATATGACATTCCTAATATATTGTCACTACCCTATGTAAAAATTTTCCCCGTCTCCTCTTCCTGTTGTGTTCAAAGCAGTGATACGAGTGATTGATTAATGAAGGAGAAAATTGTTTTATTTCTGTAAATTGAGAGCATGCTTTGTCACTGTCCTTTCAGAACGCTACAATAGAGGTCTCCATAGTCATGCCAATGGGACAAGAAATTATAGTTTCATTAAAGCCCATCTTGCATGACTGGGTATTTAATACCCACTTGCTTGTAAAATGTAATCCCTAGATGACTTTAGGGATCAAAGCCCCCAAACCCCGCTTGAGAAGACATTCATATCTCCATCTGCTTTATTTTTACAATGCTTCCTCTGTTCTGAGCTGCTGCTGTGAATTCACCCGCTCCATACCTCTATCCGTCTGCTGTATCTGCTACATCACCTGATTCAGTGGCAGCTAACAGCTGAACAAATGGGTTAAATGTTCCAGACTCTATGTAGATTATGAAGTACACTTAACTGTGTGGTTCACCGCTGATTACTCCAGTCCAGCTGTTCAGATGACATACAATTTCTTGTTGCTAGCCAGCTTATCTCTGACTACACTACTTTGGATTCCTGGCATCTATTCCAGAAAGCAGGCTTAACAAATCCTACAGTCACATATGAATTCTGATTGGAGAAAATCACGGAGATTTGAGGAATCGACACATGCTGAAGTCAGGCTTTCGTGACCCACATGAACTCTGACATGCTTGAGGATAATGTAACATTATGCATATGATCTGACGAATATATGTCTGCCTGAATTTGTTGCATGCCATGATGTATTGATGAGCAATGTTACTGATTGCATGGCCTTATGGGTAAAAAAAAACAAGAAATGGCAGATGAGCTTTTAAGAAATGAGTCTTTGTAATTTAGAAGAATGTCTCGGTGATAACCTCTGACTGTGGGCGGGACTCCTAAACACACTCCCCCAACTAAGGGGGGGGGGGGGGGCTTTTTGTGTCCTCTGTGTGCACACACATGCCCGCACCGCGACCTCACCACCCAAACTGTGGTTTTCCTTCGACTCCCAGGAGGTCGGCTGCTCCATCCTGCCCTGTCGTTTACTGCTCTCTCATTTTGTTTGTTTATGTGTTTTTCCGTGTGAATGTGCATTCTAGATGGCAAGAAGAGTGCCGTTCCACTGGCCTCCTCAAGGCTGGACACAGCAGGAAAAGCCACCAAACCTTCAGCTACTAAACTTAGCTTTCCTTTGCTAGGGTTTGGCTCCTCTTGGCCATGATGCATGTGTGAAGCTCTACCCTGGCAGTCGTGTTTCAGCTGTGCTTTGTCATAGATGCTAGCTGATCCACCAATACAAACTGATGGAGCAGGGTCTTATCCCTACATGCCTTCTCCTCAGATCAGAATTGCTGTGGCCCACAAAGAAAACATTTCCAGTGTTTTCTGTTACTTCTTTTGGCGAGAAGACATTTCAGCAGAAAAATTATGGTCAGAATCATTAGGTTGGAGGTAAGGGCTGTGTTTGGAAAGGAAATTCCACAGACCTACCGTCATGCTTTTGTGGAATGTCAAACTTTTCTCTTTTTTTGTGATTAAAGCCAACAGCGAAGCTCTGTGCCAGGTACAGCCTTGAGGAAGCAGATCTGCGTGTGGGCAGAGGCCAGGGCACCGGATGCAGCAGAGGAGCTGGTGGAGCAGCTTTGGATGAGCTTCAGATGAGCCTAGTAGCTCCCCACATTTACAGAGCCAGGCAGTCTCCTAGCACTAGCAGCTCCAGCTCATGCTGGCCTGGTCACCAGGCTGGCCATCTGGGACCCTCCCAGCACAATCCCCACTTTATTTAATCTGGCCAATGGACAGGCCCTCCTATTCGGTCCATCTCAACGTGGCATGGCGTGTGTGGAATGTGCCGTCCACTCACAGTGTTTGCTGAAGCTGCGGCTCCACAATGCCCCTGTTGTGTGTGCCAGTGGTTGCTCTGCCAGCCAGACCGAGACGACCGGCTCCGGAGACAAGTAAACATGGGAGAATAGTTCCGTGTTGTGCCACAGAGTTATAGGAGGCAGGAGAAGCTGTTTGAACTGCGGCCACATTGTATGTCTCCTGGGAGCCAAAAAGAAGAAGGAGAGACACAGAGGAAGCAGTTTGAGTAGGCTGCCATGGGGCTTCAGTTCAGCCCCCAGTACGAGCATGCTGCCTCGGGGTTCAGTCTGGCCTCTGGTATGAGGATGCTGCAATAGGACTTCCTTCCGGGTCCTGATACGTGGCGACCACTGTGGAATGTCTGTCTGGCAACTGGTACGAGGGGACCATCATGAGGCTTTGACCAGGGTCCTGAATCCACAGCTTAGATAAAAGATACAGGGTCAAGAAAGTGACCCCCTTTTAGGGGTGACCTTTGAACTCAAAGCAAGGCCACATGACCGCGAGAGTGCCGTAGCTGTCTTTGTCCTTGGCGCCATGCACCCTCTGGAGCGCTGGGTACCCCTGCCAGTGCCCCTCCCAGCCAGTGGGAGCAGTGGGTTCACAGGATGGCCCCAGATGTTTTCAGAGCTTCCCAGTGAAAGCAGAGGCTTGTCACAGTGTGTGACCAGACCAGAGGAAGTGCAAAGTACATATCCGGGAGAGCCATGTGATTTTCTCATTCTGAGGGAGAGCATGGACTTCCAGGGAATACCCCATGCCATGCTAGCCAGGGTGACTCCGGGAGAATAGAATATTCCGGAGTCTAACCCATGCCACCCTCTATTGTGCCTTTCCTTCTTTCGGATCACAGTGTAAGTTATAATCTGCTCTTTTTCCAGTTTTAGACATCGACATTCGTGCTTGAGCCAGGTTTAGTGGTCAGTGTGTGATTTGTTTCAGGCCTCAATGTACAAAGAGCCACCTATGTCGTAACTCAGTAGCCTGTGTGACCTATCCAAAAGCAATCACAAAAGAAGTGGATCCTTCTAACTGCTTCTATTGAATTTGACAATAATTCCATCCTTCTTTGATCCGGAGTTTTACGTACTAGATTAATACAGACAAGACTGTAAAAAGTGATGTTTGGGTCAGTAATTTTGAGCCGTTGAGGACAGGCTATTACTGTGGGTCAGTAATTACATGGTGAGCGATGTGCCAACTCATTTTTCACAGAGGGACAAGAGCAGTTTAAAGCATCACATACACTAAACTCGCCTTGTGGTCAAAGGGACATTCCTGAGGCATTTAGTACAGAGACGACCTTCAATGAAAGAACTAAAAAAGAAAAACATTTGCAAGGGCGTTGGTAACAGAGTTTAAGTCTTTTCGACACCACATTTAAAAGTCACTTCATTATAAACGCACATTATCTGCATGTACAGTACTGTGCAAAAGTCTTAGGCAGGCAATGACGATTATGTTTAAATCATGTTCATGTTGGTGTAAAACTACAA
>JAACJT020000013.1:12315401-12334786 GCA_009936485.2 Gymnarchus niloticus | reverse complement strand
CCAGATCAAGCCACCACTAAAGGGGAGTCTCTCGTCGAGTACTCGGACCCCAGTTCAAGCCACCACTAAAGGGGAGTCTCTCGTCGAGTACTCGGACCCCAGTTCAAGCCACCACTAAAGGGGAGTGTCTCGTCGAGTACTCGGACCCCAGTTCAAGCCACCACTAAAGGGGAGTCTCTCGTCGAGTAGTTCTCGGACACCATCTTTGCTCGCAGTCGCTGCTGCCATGGAAGCGAACTGCGCATGCCCGTCGGCACCTCCCGTCTGCTTGGTCAGCCGCAGGTGCTGATGCTGTGAAATAAAAAGGAGCATCGCGTCGCCTGAAGACGTATCTCAATCGTCGTTCAAAACCTTGTATACGTTTCTAGATCATGGACGACAGTCGCAGAAATATGTATACCTTATGTGCTTCAATTTTGTCATTCGTTCACTTTGTGTATATTTCATGAATCCGTCGTTAACTTTTTTCTTTTGCATTTTTCTAAGAAGGGGGAGGGGTTTGGTGAAGAAAGGGAGGTGTGTGTGTGTGTGTGTGTGTGTGGGGAGGGTGGGCGATCCAGTTTAAACTAGTTCTTCTCTATGCGATTCAGAAGCGAAAGGAATTTCTAAACCATGAATTATTTATCTACTTTAATACAAAAGTAAAAAATTATTTATGGAGCTTGATGGATCGTTATTTTCAATAAAATTAGGGAGAATTAATTGGCGCTCAACTTCACAGAAATGTATTGCAAGAAGATATAATATTTGGATTGTTTTTGAAAAAAAAAAAAAGCTTCAGTCTATGGAAGGAAAAAATCGCCACACGTAATCTAGATAATAAAAAATCTATTTATTTGTCTTCTATTTTTGATGACGTATCATTTACTGTGTACCATCGATAAACCACAGAAACACTTAATACACGCGCGCATGGGATTAGCAGAAATCGCATCAGGCATAAATGAAGATGAGTTTGATGAAGTTAAATGAATCGCCGGCTGTGCCAACACGCCTGGCGAGTGAGGTTATTAAAAGCCGAACCTGAAGCACCGCAGTGCAGCAGTCCTGTCACTCAGTGATGCCGGGTGGGAAACATCTCATTAAACACATTTAAATAAGAGCCACGTTCGTTCATCCCTCCCTCGTTTCGGAGTGTTTATTTCACACACTGCTGAACGACGCATCGTTTCAGTCGCACGTACGGGAGGCTCGTTCGGTTTACGTCGAACCGTTAAACCGTTGAACCGTTAAACCGTTGAACGGAGGTGCGGTGAGTTCGCGAATCGATATAACGGGCATTTTTGGGGGGATCTCCCCGCAAACGGGCCGGCTGTGCCGGTGCGTGGTCGACACACCTGACACGGACGCCCATCAGAACTGACGGGATTTCTGCCGCACGCTATAAAACGGCCGCTTTTTTAACGCCAGGCGACGCGGAGTTTCTCGTCTCCGCTGGCCCCGCCCCGGGGCGTCACGTGACGGACGGGCTCAGCCAATCGGCGAGAGGTGCGGAGCACCGCGGCCCCAGAAGCTGAATGCGTGTAGTGTGCAGCATTATAAGTACTGCTTAAAATGCAGCGCTTTTTCCCGGTCGAGAGAGAGCTCGGAGCTGCAGCGCTGCACCCGCCGGTTCCCTTTGCTAATTATTGAAGGCGACATTTTAAAAAAAACAAAAACAAAAAGCTTACACTTTTTTCATTCACGTTTGAAGTACAGCCGAGGCCAGTTGCATGCATTGTTCGTCTCCAAAAATGGTTTGCGAGACAAAAATTGTAGCTGACGAACATGACAGCATACCTGGGACCAAAAAAGATTCGATCCTTCTGTCCTCCTCTCAGATATGGACTTCTTCATCGGCCACAGTAGAGGGGAAAGGCGACGCGAAAAGCGACACGGTCCTGATCCGTGAATTCCAGCGTTCGGACCATGTGGAGGTCCGTCGCATCTTCTGTGAAGGGATAATGGAGCGAATCCCCAATACAGCCTTTCGGGGGCTTAAACATCAAACTCAAACGCAATTGCTGTATGCGTTTGTGACACGTAAGTAGCGCGCTTGAACGTTACAGCAGCACGACCCCGCACTCCTTCGTCCAGGCAGAAGATCTGAAAATTGCCATTATGTAACGGCATTTGCATTTCGGAGATATTAAATGCGGGTCTTTGCTCCGGGTGAACGTTTCAGATTAGTGATTCGAGTTGACGCAAACGCTGTCGTCGCTAAGAATAAAGGACGGCGTTAATAAACCGCGCGTGCTGATAACGGCGGGCGGCGTTAATGAGCCGCGCGTGCCGAGGCGCGTGCTTCCTCGCGTCGTCTCATCAGCGGAGCGCCACACAAAGGCACGCGGCGAACGCGGGACCGCACGCCGGAGCGTCGCCGGCTGCTTGTGTGTCCGCCGTGGCTTTACGACGCCGGCTGGACGCGTGAATGAATGAATGAATGCCGGGCTCCGCCCACCGCCTGCGCGCGCGCAGGCTTCACGAGTTCACAGGCGCGCACGCGGGGCCGCGCTGCGATTACTGAGCATAATTACCGCGCTTAAAAATAAAAGTGCGCCGCAGCAGGTGGCTTTACGTTAACTTTCCAGCGTGATACTAATGGTTGTGCTCGCTGATATTAGTGTCCTAGCAGCAGAGGAAATAGTGATTTCATCTTTCATTGGCTGGACAGAAAGCGATACCAGAACGTGGCACGTTCTCCTTATAAATGTACGTCAGGCGCCCGTAAATGAAAACGGTGTATGTCTGTAATGTGGGAAGTGAGCGGGACCGACTTCGCGTTGTTCCTCACCTTACTTTGTTTGTTCATAAGTGTGTGTGTGTGTGTGTGTGTGTATATATACCCCTAATGTGCGCATGCTCACGGTAAACACGCCACATCGTGCTGCAGTGGCGTGACGCCATTCCTTATGGCCTCCAGCACGAGACGTGCGATGCGGCCCGCCTGCGCTGGCGCCCCCATGTGGCGGCATCTGTTATTTCCTAAGCTGTCTGCACATTCGTGTCTGTGTGTGTGTGTGTGTGTGTGTGTGTGTGTGTACAGCCACATTCATGTGCACATTTTAATTGCGGTATAATTAACAGCTTCGCTTTGCGACACCGAAGTTCACCTTTTGAGGTGTATTGTTCCACTCTGGATTGTCGCTTTCCTCATACGGACCGCGTGCTTAAGATGACTGTAGAAATGCATGTTTTACATTCTGAGTGTATTTGTGTGCACTCTGGGTCAATTCCGTCAATCAACATTTAATTCTCTTTTCTGACAGGTGTCGTTTATTTTTCTTCCTTATCTCCATAGTAATGTGCTTTCTTGTGACCAAATCCTTCACGCTGACCTGCTGCGTGCCATTCGTTCTATTGGCCACACGCTATCACTTCAGCAGGAAAGTAATCCTCAGCTATCTCGATTGTGCACTTCACACGGACATGGCTGACATCGAAGAGTATTACATAAAACCCACAGGTAAGCAGCTGATGTTTTCCCATTAGGTACAAAAGATACGAAAAATATTTCTTGCTTGACATGAATGTTTAGGTTATCATAATTGTGTCAACAAATGGTGTTTGTGTTTATCCACTGATATGTTAATCTCATTTTGCTTAAGTGGATAATCTTGTACTGTATGAATTCACACAGATGCACATGCAAGCATGCCACAGTAAACAGGTGTCTTTTGTAAGATCATGCAGTGTCTAAATAGGCATACTCTCTGTGACATCCAGCAGGCAGTGTAATGGACTCTGTGCTCCTAGCTTTCATTCGGTGTGTGGTTTTTCCATCAGATGACACACTGTGTTCACACCTTCACCACTTCAGGTTATTAGGGGAACAATATCACAAATGCTCTAAAGGAAGAAAGTCCAAGTGTCCTGTCATACCCGAGTTAAATGACATGTCCTTATTTCACTAGACAGCGTCATCAGTGTCAGCCCTGACTTACACAGACTCAGGACAGTTGCAGTAAACGGCTCCCATTTCATGGGCTGAACAGCCTTCACCAAAAAAGGGTCATGGAGAAGATGCTGCCTGCGACCCAAGTCATGTCATTTGAAAACCACACGCAGGCACCTGCAGGGCCAGGTTTTCAGTACAGGTATCATGACTGCTGTCCCCTCTCTGTAGAGACCTGCTTCCTGACTTGGCAATAGTGTGTGAGATGTGAGTGTGTATATATGATACATTAATGAATAGATTGTGTAAGTATATAAAAATAGGTGTGAGAATATATTAGTATGCAGGGAAATTTGGGGTGTGTAGTATGGATGTGCATTCAGGGGTCTATGCTGCAAAGTCTGCTGTTACCACATGGACCCTGTGTGGGGAGGCTCGGGCAGTAAAGAGGAGTGTGATGGTTCATCTCCTTCGTTCTCATTCACTTCAGACGTTAAGCCCAAAGGCCCCCAGAAAGTGCCCAGGGAAAACCCCCTTAGAGAGGGGAGGGAAGCCAATCCTCCTCTAGCTTGCACCAGGTAGTACAAGTTCATAGAACACAGAATGATGCATGAGAGAGAGGGTGGAGAAGGACAGAAGGACAAGTAGGCAGGTATGTGAGATTCCTACCAGCTGATTGGTGTTTGTGCCTTTGGAGGGGATGGTGTTGAATAACCAAATCGTGGTGGGTACAAGAGGGCATCTAAAGCAATTGTACCTTCAGGAGGTGAGCCTACAGCTAAATGTTCTCCTCATTCTTATGCGTTTTTTGTTGAGGGGATGGCTTCCATGGTCCAGTATAGCGTGTAGCTTGGATACCACCGTTTTCTCCACCATTGCCGCTAATGTGTCTAGCTTGAATCCTGTATGAAAAGGCTCACCTTCTGAAACAGACTGGATTCACAGGAGACACTGAGGCTGGGTGCAGTGATAAATATGAATGAGGAAATGACAGCGGCATGGTTTGAAAGGTCCAATTCCATCTCATATTTACATCCTGCTGGAAGTCTTTACCTCATCTTGCAAATAAGAGGTTTCAGTTTGCCGTGATGGCAGAAATTAGTTGTGCTTATAGTCATATGTATGGTGTGTTGTCAAAGAAAAGGCTGGCAAAAGAGTATTAGATTAGCAAAAGGGCAGTGAAGTAGCCCAGAATCCAGGCTGTTGATGTGGAGTCGCTCCGAATTGTGTGGAAAGCTCTGGGTGGCACAGGCAGCTGTGACCTACTGTGATCTCCGTGTGTCCGTCCAGCTTAGTGCCAGGAGTCTCCTGCAGTACGTGTGGCTGAGAATTCCCATTCCTCTCACTACTCTGACAGGTGTATGAAGTTGTGACACAGCAAAGCAGCCCTGGCAAATCCAAAATAACTTAAGCTACTGGGGGAGGGGGGCACAACCTGCTGGAATCTTTCTGGAAAGATTTCTTTTTATCCCCTTGGTATTGAAACCTAATACACCACACCAGTGTTTCACAGGACTGCAGTACGCCATGACATTTATTTCATGCAGTAATTTTATGAGTGCTTTTTAAAGAGACTACCTTCCAACACCCACACCAGCTTTAAAACCACATTTAGTCACATTATAAGAGAACTTAAAGGATAACGAAGTGATCCATAGCTTATATAATTGTTTACTTTTTGTTGCTTAACAACCAATATTTACATTGTGTAAATCACGGGCCTGTTTGAACCATTTCCCTTGGTGATCGGGACAGTGATGTTTTATGGGTATTTGAAGTGATTCATTTCTGAATGCACTTTCTTAGGGTCCGTTTAGAGTAAATCGTTTTTGAACCATCTGCCTTGAATTTTAACTCCTCGAATGCCTGTTTTGTCTGGCTTGTAGGGCTGAGGCAGAGGCAGTATAAATGAATAAAAAATGAAGGATCTTTGTCATTGTAGAAGTACAATGAAATTTGGTCCACGCTAACCCACTGCTTGGTAAGGTCGGGTCCTTAAAGTGATGTCTCCAGTTAGAACATTAGAGACAAAGGCAGTTTTAACATTAAACTAGACCAGCTGTGATGCTAAAGTGCACATTATGTAAAACATAGGTGGTCAGGACATACCTTACTTTTCCGTTTATTTTCTGACTGCTTATCCTCATTAGGGTCATGGGGAGTCTGTATCAGGCAGCACAGGGGACAGGGCTAGGGTACATCTTGGGTGAGGGGATGCCAGTCCTTCACAGGGCACATCTTGGATGGGATTCCAGTCCTTCACAGGGCACACGGCTAGGGTACATCTTGGGTGAGGGGATGCCAGTCCTTCACAGGGCACACGGCTAGGGCACATCTGGGATGACGGGATGCCAGTCCTTCACGGGGCACACGGCTAGGGTACATCTTGGGTGACGGGATGCCAGTCCTTCACGGGGCACACGGCTAGGGTACATCTTGAGTGACGGGATGCCAGTCCTTCACGGGGCACACGGCTAGGGTACATCTTGAGTGACGGGATGCCAGTCCTTCACAGGGCACACGGCTAGGGCACATCTGGGATAATGGGATGCCAGTCCTTCACGGGGCACACGGCTAGGGTACATCTTGGATGACGGGATGCCAGTCCTTCACGGGGCACACGGCTAGGGCACATCTGGGATAACGGGATGCCAGTCCTTCACGGGGCACACGGCTCGGGCACATCTTGGATGACGGGATGCCAGTCCTTCACGGGGCACACGGCTAGGGCACATCTTGGATGACGGGATGCCAGTCCTTCACGGGGCACACGGCTAGGGTACATCCTGAGTGACGGGATGCCAGTCCTTCACGGGGCACATGGGTAGGGCACATATTGGATGGGATGCCAGTCCTTTATGGGGCACACAGCTAAGGTACATCTTGGATGACGGGATGCCAGTCCTTCACGGGGCACACGGCTAGGGCACATCTGGGATAATGGGATGCCAGTCCTTCACGGGGCACACGGCTAGGGCACATCTTGGATGATGGGATTGCCAGTCTTTCACGGGGCACACGGCTAGGGTACATCTTGGATGGGATGCCAGTCCTTCACAGGGCACACAGCCAGGCTAGATCCTAGATGGGATGCAAAGGCATCAAGTTACTTTATTTTTTACTAAACATAACTGGTTGAAAGGCACAGCTAAGATATGCTAATTAGAAAGTACATTTACACTGAGAAGTTAAATTATCAAATACCTAATGAATTCTTCCCAAAAAAGCCATGGGAACTAAACTGGGAATATTTCACTCTGAAAGTTTAACAGAACTGAGTGATCCACTCAACTGTAAATGATACACAAGCATAATGACAAGTGGTGAGAGGGTTTACTACTCCAAAGTGAAGGTGATAGTCAGGTACCCTTATCAAAAAAGGGAGGCCAGGCCACTCCTTTGTAGAGGAGTGTGTAGTGCTGGCCTTTTGGACCATCTGCTCTGTAGACATGGAGAAGGCCTTCCATCAGCAGTGCCCCCACAGGCCCTTGACTGACATCTTCAGGTCTAAAATAGGCTGACATGTGTGAGGTGACATGGGTGTCCTCCCCCAGGCCCAGCAGCTGAGCAGCAGTCATTACAGTGTATGTCTGCAATGTGATTTAGCCGTCTGCGTGGTGGCCCTGCCTGTATTGTCCCAGGCAGCTCGGAGGTCATGTAAGAGGGAATTGGCAGTGTCTCTGAGGAGGAAAACACAACCAGACTCAGTCCTTTTGTTTTAAAGCCACTCAAGCAGCCCTTAATCTCATTGTCCCCACCAGTCCTGCTTTATGGATTTAGTTGGACTAGCAGGCCTGAGATCTGCAGAGACACGAGCAGTGTAATCAGCTTAGCATGCTCTGGCGGTCTGGGATTCAAACTCGCTGGTTAAACCAAGTGGACGGCTAAGACTTGTTGCCATTTACAATTAGCTTATGTCACAACGGAATTAAAGAGCAGCTAGTAAACGCTCTACTCAATGAATGGTCATTATTAATAGCTCATTTTTTTAAGACATCCCAGTTAACGAAACAGTGAGCAAGTGAATGAACTGTATTTTTCTCAACCAGCTGCAGTTCACGCCCCAAATGATGTCAGACTTAAAGACACAGACGTGGCCCCGTCGGCTCCCACTGTGATCGCAGTCTCGCATCGGCTCTGCCCACCCGGGGGGGCTGCAGATGGATGAGTGTCCTCTAATCCCACCGTGGTCTGACCGGCACCTCTCGTTCTCCAAATCTGCCTCTTAACCAGCAGATCCTCCTTTTTTTCCCCTTCCTTCCTTCTCCGAGCCCCTGCTCAGTGGAGGTGCAGTGAGGGCCGTCCCTGTGCCTTTTCCATGCCAAGTTGTGGGAGGAGATGCTAGGTGCCAGACTAAAGGCTGGGTCTGTCCCCCCCTGCACACCCCCCCAAACCCTCCCTTCCTCTGTGTGAACGTCGAGGACAGTGTGGTTTCTGCTGCTGCCTGTAAGCCTCGATTGCATCCCTCCTCCTGGACTCGCTTGTCCGCCCAGGTGAGCAGAAGGGAATGCTGGTCTACGCTCTCACATCAGTAATGACTGCTGTGCGAACAACGCAGCCAAGACTCAAAATAGCCAGGGTGCAAATGCCTCTACAAGTAGCTTGGCATCAATTCTCCCATTTTGTGCTCTTCACAGATAAATAGCGACTGGTACTGTGTGTAATGAAAATAGCTTTGAAACGGCATCTAGGGTTTGCTAACAGGCCAGTGGAGATGAGTATAATCAGCTCCATCACCCAGAACAGGGCCATCAAAGCCTTTTGTTTCGTTGATAACCGAGCTGGTACACGTGTGGTCGGATGTGTGCGTGCCGAGCCTCTAGCTGGACAGGCTTCACAGGGCTGTCAGACCCCAGCTGCCCCTTGGCACCGTGACTCTTCAGACAGATGGCAGGGTTACTGGTAGAGTCCAGAGATGCCCGGATGCTTGCCCTGCAGCCAGCCCCACCCCCCACTGGCCCGCCATGTAATAACGTGTCATTAACAAAACTGATGTCATTGTGGCTCCTGGGTTCTTGCTCACAGTTAATTCAAATTGTAATCTTGTGTTACTCCATGCATTTGAATTTGTGATTGTGCTCCCTGTATGCTGAGTCCCTGCTTCAGCCATTATGTGTGAGGATTCAGCCCAGTAGTAACAGCCCAAAGTCAGAACATGCAACATCTGAAATTATTTTAATAAAACACTACTATAAACATGTCGCATCACAGCACTAAAAATTGAAACAGCAGAGACTGACAGGTGGGAAGACAGTGGAGGACAGGAAAAATATCCTCTGATGGAGAAAAACACACGGCTGCCCCCCCAGCAGGCAGACCTTAGTGTGCACTGTCTGGTCTGCCTACTGATACAGTAGGACAATCAGTGATGCTCGGCAGGTCCCACAGTGTCTACATCAGTCAGAGATGCAGGCCTTGCAGCCCAGGCTTGCTTGATGTCCATCTTAAGTGACAGAGAGGAAAGAGACGATGGACTAATATCAAGATGACGGACATACTGGACAGAAGTACAGCAGCATGGACAAAACACACCAGCAAGGTAATTTGGGTTAATTTAGTAAACCTTCAGCTGAGATTAAAACAGAGACAGAATAGGACACCCATCACATTAGTGGCTGATGCTTTCATAAACGTGGAGCCATTACAGCAAAAGGCTTTACTTCCAAAAGGCCTTATATGTTTATGAGGAACTCTAGGAACCTGCAATTTGAACATATCTTCTGCATTGTGCAGGTTAATCAGCTCAGTTTGGTCAAAGGGTCTGGCCTGCCAGGGTTTTATAACTGAGGAGATGGGTGATGTCCGGCCCAATCGTGAAGTTCCTGAAGAGTCATCAGGATGGGAGTGTTTTGTGTGTCTTTTACTCCTTTTTACAGTGTTTGCTGGAGCATGCGTGTAACATGTGCCTAGAGGCTACGACAGTGCAAACAATGTTTGTTTTTCCTGTCTTTCACAGTAAGCTGTTGCTTTTGTTTTATAGGCAAGTCAAGTTTAATTGTCCTGTGTTCCAGAGAGCACAGTGAAAATCTTTTGCAGGGGAGGGGACAGGGCATGGGGGGCAAAAACATAGCACAGATTTACAACATCACTGGTCACTGATGATCGCCTCAGCCTCTTTCTGGCAGTAGGGGAGGTAGATGGAGTTGGTGTGGAAGGTCTGTGCCAGTGTCATGTTTATTTCTCAGCTTAGATAAGGCAAGTATCAGAACTTCAGTTTTTTCATGGAATCCTGACTCCATGTTTTTACGACATTGATAGAGTTTACTGAGGATTGAGTTGAAAGAGACATCAGGTCTGATCTTCCTACACAGGGAGAAACATCACCGTCCCACTGTGGGATCACATATGTGATCAAAGACTATGGGTTTGGAGCACAGCTGAGAAACAGAATAAAATGATTACTTAAGTAGGAGGGAAAATCAGATGCATATATTATGGGTAACTAAGTTTACAGTTGGAATCTAACTATTTTCAGGAATATTTTGAAATAAATGAGTTATGTCTGCGGTTATCATGAGTCTAACAGGTAGGAACAAGAATTCATATTGATGTACTAATTAGAAAGATGTTTCCTTTCAGTACCGTCAGGAAGTGTTTAGTAGGAATGGAACTGACAGGTTGTTGTTTGAAAAAAGCTTTCCGAAACGGTGCTCGCATGGTCGATGGTGATGAAATTTTACAGTCAACAGCCGTCTGCTGAATGCGAGGCGTAATGGTACAGTTATTACTGCTAATAGGTTGTGTTGTAGCTGACAAACTAATGAGCTCGTTAGTAAGGCTGATTCTAAGTCAGTGCCGACTTCAGTTTGACTAGTTTATCTGAAATGCTTAGCGATTCGCTCCATGCTTCCTCTTTGGACTGGGGAATTCAGAGTATTTGGAGGAATCCTGTGAGACTCTGTGAGAACACAAACACTACACACACGGAACAGTAGTGGGACTCAGACCCCCAACTTTGTAGGTGTGAGCCAACCATTTAGGAGTCTCTGTTGTGTTTTTACGACTGCACTTAACACATAAAAATTTGGTTTAATATGGCTAGAAAGTGAAGCTTAGTTTTCCACTAGTGTACTGCGTTTAAGGTGATTAGAACAGTTTGATACGCTTAGTCTGGGTACGTGGTTAAGATGGAGGCTGGAAAGAAAAGCTTACAGCTTTACATAGCTGAACATACTCAGACCTTTGGGGTAAAGTACTCCGTCTGAGTAAGCGTGCATCCTCCCAGTTAAGTCTTTTAGGAGAAGGCGAGTTCGTTTATATAGCACATTTTCATTCAGAGAGGTCACCCAAAGTGCTTTACAGAAATGAAATATTATGCGCGGCCTAAACATGCGATGCCCAAGTTAAACAAAAAAAAAAAAAAAACAAAAAAAAAAAACTCCTAAATGGTTCAAAAGGAGTTAAAGACTATGGAGAATGAGTTTTCAGCTTAGTCTTAGAACTGGTTATTGTTGGGCCAGGTCTACCACTGGATGGTAGTTGGTTCCAGCAGTGAGTTGTGTAAAAACTGTGGTTACTTTCAGTTCTGTGTACAACCAGTTCACCAGTCTGAAATGATCTTTCCTCCAACATATCAAAAATATTCTGGTCCTACAGCTTTAATAACTGGTAAATAATAAGCGCTACTCTGATACTGAACCTAAGTGATGTTCTCTTCTTGCTTATTAAGCATTTTGAACCTGTTTGGAGAGACAAGGTCAGGACCGAGGAGACCATTACAATACTCCAACTTACTGGAGATAAAGGCATGCATTAGTTTGAAACATAGTCTCTGATTTTGGCCACATTTTTAAATTCATTTTTGACGTTGTATATTTGTGAAAGGAAAGTGTGATGTAGCTCTGTGCTTTATGTTTCTGTGCCTGTGATCAAAAGGTCACAGATTCAAGTCCTGTAGCTGGCCGTCGTCCTCTTGAACAAGACCCTTAACCTGAATTGCTCCAGGGGCGCCGGACACTAGCTGCCTGGGTATTAACCCTTGGCTCTCAACTTGGAGAGCAAGATGGGGAAGCATGACAACTATGAATTCTGATTATTATCACACTGGAGGGAGCAGGCCAGGCAGTTAGAAAAGGGGCAGGCATTAAGTTTTGCTAGCTGTGGATGGATATGGATTTTTGTGTACAGTATATATATTTTTAAGTAAATAACATGAAATATTCTGTGGCACTTTGCTATAGGTTACATTGTACCTGTACATTATATAGACAAATGTCCTGACTGACAACCCCGTCATGAAACTGACAGTGATGCCATAATGTCACTGAGATAACAGGACATTAAACTTCAGTGAGAGGCATTTTCCTAGTTAATGGCGCTCCAACCTACACTATTCCTTAGAGCTATCAAATAAAGCTGCCACTCATGAGCGACCCCCTTACAGCTTGTGCATCACTTCTGTTAATGTGCATCTGTCTTGTGTTTTGGTCTAACTCATCGTGCTAATTTTGACTGACGTTGCTTCTGTGAGTGTGTTTTGATCTTGATCATCTCTTTCAGATGGACTCTGTGGAACACACATTATTTGGGCTTAATTTCATTTGACAGCTATAATGCCTACAAATTAATTACAGAAATATACGCCATGCTGATGAAAACCTCTTGTGACTGAAATGTGTTGTGTGAGGTCACTGTTGGTAGTGCTGTACCAATATGCTTCAGTCACTGCAACAGTTCATCTGGCTTTCTGTGGACAGGGAGCACATTTCCAGACACAAATCACAGACCGATGGCAGTGAGCGGCTGGCCCCTTTTTTCCCCCGAGACCTTTAGTAGGGAACATCCACTGAGCAGCAGAAAACACAGTGATGTATAAGGGACTCCATGACTTAATACAGGTTCCCTCAACACACAAGCTGGGATATAAAGTCTAGCATAGAGTATGTTGGGCTATATCACTGTCGGTATAAAATATGGGCCCTCTGAGCCAGAGTGAAAAAATCCAGCTGCATAGGTCCTGCTCAGTCTTGGTATTGCTCCTGATGTCTCATTGCCTTCCCCCTACCTTCCTCTGTAGGCTCCTGCTTCTGGGTCGCAGTGCTGGAGGGCCGTGTAGTGGGCATGGTGGCAGCGCTGGGTCGGCAAGATGACAACACGGTGGAGCTGCGCCGTATGTCAGTGGACTCGCGCTTCCGAGGGAAGGGCATCGCCAAGGCGCTGGGTCGACGCGTGTTGGAATTCGCCGTGCACTACGGCTACTCAGCCGTGGTCCTGGGCACGACTGCCGTCAAGCCGGCTGCCCACAAGCTGTACGAGTCGCTGGGCTTCCGGCACGCTGGTGAGAGCGAGGAGCACACGCTGCCCGGCATGAGCCATTCGCTACTGGAGAGGATGTTCTTCCAGATCCGCTACCACCGCTACCACCTGCAGCTACGTGAGGAGTAGATCTCCTGTCAGAAGGCCAAGACCGGCTCTCTTCTCCACAACGCCTCATTACAATATTATTGGTCATTGAAAACAACCAGCTTTTTGTTATCGGTATTTTTTAATTCTGATTTCATCAAATTTTATTTTAGAATTTTTTTTTTTTTTTTTCTCTACATGCAACAAAAACCGTTTTATCATTTTCATCTGGTCCCCCCTACCTCTCCACCCATCCCAAGCAGCACCTGAAAAGATCTTCTGGAAACCAGTCCCACCTTCTCATTCCCACACCTACGCCCACCTTCCTGATGAGCTAGCCACACCCCTCCTTACTTCAGTGCTTTTGACCATGATGAGGATGGCAGGCTGGGTTGACCTCCGGTGATGGGACTTGGCAGGGGTGAGCCGCAGGGCTGTCACCCCTCACATCCTCTGATTCTCATTGCCGACAAACACATGCTCGTCTCGTTCACACTTATTTCTGAGACATCGCCTCGAAAAAATGACTTAAGCACAGTAGTTAATCATCTGTCAGTGTTTACGAACAATGAGGGAAAAAGTACTGGCATGATACACACAGTGACACACGCTATGCATCGCTCCTCTTCGGCCGTCTGCGACCCTCCCCGACAGGTCTGAGCGCTCCGGGGACATACTGCCACCATGCAGGATCCATGGAGGAGCACATCTGTGGTGGGAGACCAAGATGGCATTGGCACATGTCACGCCAACAACAAATTAGAGAGCCCCCTGCCTTCCACGCACAATGCGGCTAGACACACAAGAGTGCGTGCCTGAGCGGATGTGAGTGAGTATGAGGCATGGCGGGGGACACGACACAATACAACACCCACATTAATCTTCTGATATCAAGAGCAAACTGATCAACGTGATAAACTGAAGCCTTGTTATTTATTTAAACTTTTACTTTGTGTGTACGTTCATAGATCTGGGTATGCATGTACACACATGCATGGCTGACTGAGGAAGTTTTTTAAAACTGACTGATTTGTACTGTAATGAAGCGACCCGACGTTAGTTCTAATATTTAAAATTGGATGATGTTCTGAAGATGCTGTAGCTCTCTGGCTTTAAGAACACAAAAAGATCACGTCTCATTTAGCATCTCGTTTAAAGCGCCCCTAGTTATCAGAGAAGGGACACGGTCATACAGTTATTAGCTCCATTTGAATTTAAAAACACAACACCATTAAATTTGTAAAAAAAAAAAAAAAAAAAAAAATTGGGTATAAGGAAACGCATAATCCATACGGACTACACGTCTTCACGTCTGTACTTATTTATGCATACATGTATGTAGTACATACATATTACATACCGAAAACCCAAACTCTCTCCATTTTGTTTCCAAACCATGCAAAACCAGCAGGAGAGACTAAACTACAATGAGCCAGTTTGTTACATACTTGTAAAAAGTGAAAGTGTAAAAAAAACCAACACTAATGATATTCTGAAAAAGTGAATCTCCCACTTTGCCCACCTTGTACCCTAGTCAATCCCGATCGTGAGCGTGGGCCCAGCGTGGCGTCACTGCATGCACCACTGAGGCCTGCTGAGTCAACCCTCCCGTCCCTATTTGCGCTTCTACGTATCCTATGATGTCATCGCAGCACTATGACACGCTGTGTCTCCTTGAATCCTGTCAAGCGTGTGACTCGTCTGTTGATGTCCACTTTGGAGCGGACGTGCATCGATAAGTGAGGGTTACACTAAGATATCGGCTGCCTTATTGACATCACACATGCGAAATGCAGACTGCAAGAACAATGCAAATCTGGCATGCCTTTCTACCTGGTGTGTCAGTGCCTGTCCTGTAAAAGACAAAACAGGGAAAAAAAAAAAAAACTACAAATGAAAAAGGAAGCCTCGTTTAGCATAAAATATAATAATTTGTTTATTTGTTCAATGGAGTTGCCGTTTTGCATGAAACATTTTTGAAGGAAAGGAGTAAGAATAACAATCGCAAGGCAAGTCAAAACTTGGAGCTGAGCATCATTTACCTTATTTTGATGAGCTTGTATCTTTGTGCCGAGGGGGAGAAAAACGAGCCAAAAGTGACATTTAGAAGCAATGCTGGCTGCTGAATGCGTCCTGCGTCTGCCTTCAGCACGAAGAGCGAGCGATGTTGCTCAGAGCACAGAGCTCATTCCACTTTGCACTTTGAATAATCCTCTTCTTAGCTATGTGCAGTGAAGAGAGAAAGGCGCTGGAAATACCCCAGTTGATATTAGCGGCTGGTATGTTTCAGAATGCATTGTTTACAGCTCCCCTCCCATTTTCCTCACGGGGTTCCCAAAATCTTCAAACGCACCAGTCACGTCAGTTGAAGCTTGGGGCAAATGGTCCAAGGAAAACAACGGGGTGTTCGCAATGTTCTGAGCCATAATTACTCATATGTGTATGACATAAATATAGTAAATGTAGTATTTTGCATACTAGGTGACCTATGACTTTGAGCTTGAAAACATCACAGTTTTTCCAACTGTGATTTTAAAATCGAGCGAGTGAAGACTTCGGACAGACGACGGCACTGAAATAAGAATGTTATGTATAATCAGACTGTGAGCTCAGTTGGAGCTTGGCTACACTTTGTTGTGTTGGTGGTATGTATTGTAGATTGGAGTTTTCTCCCACCTCAGCTCATATCCCAGTCTTCAAGATGCTTCTCCGGGTTTCCCACCTGGAAGCATGCACCAAGTACCAGATGTACGGTAGAAACTGGACGTAGGCGGCAGGACTGACTATTGAGCTAACTGGGGTCCGCTGGCATTGCCAAAAACCAGCAAAGTGCAGCACAGAGCTCCTAATTCAGAATTTTATCCTATCCAACTTGAACTGCTGAAATGATTTATCATGATAAAGGAGGAATGTGAATGTTAGATCATATCTGCCATATATACACACTTGTTGGCAGATTCTAAAATGTGTGATATCTGTCAGTGGAGGGCTTTCTGATTTGACATGAATTTTGAATGTTTCTTTGTATGTTTTTGTTTAGAAGTTTCTCTTCTAAAGAAACCTATTATCCAAGAGTGACAGGCAAATGTCTAGGGCTGTACCTTTGGGTTCTGAGCTGGACAGCTTTAGCCAATCAATAGCACACAGCTCCAGGGAAGCACATCTTGACTAAAGTGGCCCCACCCCTATTTAAGAATACGTATCAGTTCGGCAGTTACAACAGCACAATTCTCATTACCAACCAGGATCTCATGCTGGCTTCTCAACTGTGAAGCTGTAGTGCTAGCAGATTTGAATGTAAGTCACAAGGAGTACTGTATTTGAACTGGATATCTGAAAGAAATACAGGACTGTCTATTTTTTTTATAGTGACCAGTCAGTTGTCTTAATGAATCCATCCTTGCTGAGTGGATAGGTTGTTTGTGATGGTCAGAGCTTTGCATGGCTGAGGGTGAGTTACGTGTGTGTCATGTGACAGGAAGTTTGCACCCCAGGTGTCATCCTTTGGTACTAATGACCTCTGACCCTCTCAGGATAAGGAGTTAGTCAATTTGGATGACTACTGTGCCAACGTGGCACCGTCAGGGATAAATCTGCATGCCATTCCCTGTACATCGGGCACTGGAACAAGTGAATTTATATTCAGTGGATTTGGCTTCTACTTCATAAACAAAAATCTTAACTTCTGAACTATGTTCAGAGGCATGAATGGGATTGCCCACCTCCGCTGTACGGTCACTGCTTACTTCAAATTGTCAGCAAGAGTTCTAAGTCATCTAATCACTTTCATGCCATGTAGAAATGCCACTGCTTCACCTGCTCCACTGGTCATGTATGATCTGTGGTTGTGGTCAGGCTACATGGTCTAGTTGTGCTCACCCGGTCAGCATCTGTATGTAGCAGTATGATTTTTTTTTTTTTTGTTGGCCAAACCCTAACCCTACACTGCTCATCTTTCCACTCGATGATGTGATGTCTTTCATGGTCAGGACAGCTAATGGGGGTCTGGGTATTTGGATTGTGGACCCTGGACTAACATCTCAGCTGATCCTTTCTGGCTGGAACAGTCCACCCACTCAGCTTAAAAAAGGCTGCCCTCATTAGGTACCTGACAAACCATACTCTCTGCCTACCGGGTTAGTTGCAAATATGCCCCTTGCAGAGTAGCCTTTTAGAACAGCTTGGCAGTAGTTCAGTAATCCATTTTTTTGTGTAGATTTGTGACTGTACCTTGTGGGTCAACCCCAGACTGCCTGTGCTTCTGCAACCTGCTGTTGTGTCTATAATCTTTTCAGATACGTCAGGCTTGCATCATCCCGACTGAAATCTGTCCATGACTTTCTTCAAAAAAAAAAAAAAAAAAAAAAAAAAAAATTTAATAATAATAATAATAATGGAGATGCTTTGCACTAACTCCTACTGGCTGGCCTTCTCATTGCTGAGAGTTTGTGGTAATTGCACTCTACTGCCGATGTTGTGCATGGGTGACTGAACACATCAGTATTATGATGCATGAACATGTGACCTGCACGGTTCGAGCCGCCAAAGCTTCTTAAAGCAGATCAGACCGCTAACAGGTACTGTACAAGAGACTGTTATGGTTAGACGAAGAATACATCCTGGGAAAAAAGCAGGTGGTGGTGTGCTGTTGAGAACGAGAGAAACTTTACGAAGAACATCTGAAAATCTTTCACCGTAATAATGCTCACCATATGTATATAGGTGTATCCAGTGCTTACATTTATTTGCGAAGTTTTATTATTTGTGATGAGTTTTTCCACGTGGCTTCAATGCAGCGTTTTATGGTTGGTCCCAGCCCACTGACCTGAGCAGCCTGTGGGGGTAGATGGTGAGGGAAGAGGAAACATTAAACTGGATTCTGTCCTGTGCTTTATGGCCTAAGACTCACCCGTCTGCGGCTGGCAAGATTCGAGAAGTGCTTTTGGTACAGCTGTCTTTTTAATGTGTCTTACTGCCTTTGCTCACTGTGTGTTCTGTATGCACACCAACACGATACACCCTGTGATGCAACGTGTTTGTTTAGTGGCATGGAGAGTTATCATTTGCCAAAAGTGAGCCCTTTTCCATAGTCTTGTTTTTTTTAGGTTGTGCATGTTTTATTAACATTTATATTACAGAACATCTCTTTGGAAGTTTATCCTGCTGCATATGCCATCTTACCTAGCAATAAAAGAAAGAATTACAAGACCAAGAACGTCAGTCTTTGGGTCAAATGCATAAATGCTGCGAGGATATGATATCCCAATAACTGGTCTAATCAGGGCTGCATGATAGCATTACTGCCAAAAGGCGGTGGTCTAATAGCGAGCTACGATTATGATTATTTTAAGCCTGCAAACTGGACTACATTTGGTCTACTGTTCCATGGGTGGGGGGATGTAAAATCCTACCTTTCTGACATGAATGCTGGGTCTTCTCTAAAAGCTGGCAAGTCCAACTTCGTTCCTTGGAGCTCAGTTGATGGAGTTTCCTTTAATCATTGGGTGTTTCACCTCTCAGAGGCCCCTCCCACTGCTGACAGACACGACATGCTGTGGAACTTACAGGTCCAAAACATGTAAGGGGGAAAAGAAACATTTAAAATTCACGTGTTTAACTTAAAATTTTAGTATGTGTAAAGTGCATTTTAATGGAAATAATACCCAGGACATCGTGTTCTATTTGTAGCAGGACTTGGAAAAAAGATCTACAACACCCATGTTGAAATCAAGTCATTAAAAAGGAAACACGAAATACGCACGACGTCTTTGCAAAGAAGCCAACAAGACCAACTTCTAGAGAGGACACACCATTCCCTTAGCTTATTAGTGAGTGACGGAGGACCACAGTGCATCTCTGCTTGTTCTGGTGCCGGCAGCTTGGCTGAAGAGGCCTTCACCGCTGCAGCCTTACTGCCAGTCACACTTGTCTGTCTACTAGGTACCAAACCCCAAGCTGTGGGCCTGCTGCCACGCTGCTTGTGGTTCTAAACGCTGTTCTTTGGGGGTGTACAGTCCAGTTTCGTTGTTTGAGATGG
Organism: Gymnarchus niloticus; assembly: GCA_009936485.2. Classification (NCBI taxonomy): domain Eukaryota; kingdom Metazoa; phylum Chordata; class Actinopteri; order Osteoglossiformes; family Gymnarchidae; genus Gymnarchus; species Gymnarchus niloticus. Next base: position 12,315,533 of record JAACJT020000013.1, on the reverse strand, counting down.
AGACGGTTGATCCGCTGTAGCGACCCTTGATGGGAGCAGCCGAAAGTGAACCATGAGTCCAGTTTCGTTGTTTGAGATGGAGACGGTTGATCCGCTGTAGCGACCCTTGATGGGAGCAGCCGAAAGTGAACC
>JAACJT020000013.1:12282451-12309529 GCA_009936485.2 Gymnarchus niloticus | reverse complement strand
TAGAGGAGGGACCTGAGAAACAGGGGACAGCTCTGAGGAGTGATGGGTACCGTCTGGAGACAAGGGATTTACTCAGTGCGCCACAACCTGACAAAAATAAATGCTGTTTATTAAGTCTAATTCAATAAAATACGTACAGTCGTGCTACGCTAGAGTATAATTAGCAGGCAGCACTATAAATGGGGGGTTAGGAACCTGGTCTTGCCCTGAGGCTTGAGTAAGCGGGGTGCTTATAGAGAGGAGGACTGTCTGTGGTGAATCAGCCCCAGAACAGCAGGTGGGGGGAGTCTGGCCAGTAGACACAGCCAAAGGCATTCAATGAGCATTAGAATGACAATGACACCGGTGAGGAGCATAGGAGTACGAAAGACTGAAAAATGTGATGTTGACAGTCACCTCAAGGGCTTTCAGCTTAGGGAAGGTCCTCCCCAAGGTTCAGGACTTAAAATAGAGGGCAGTATGTCTCCATAAACCTACCGCTGCCTGATGGGCAAAACGTACCATGAAGTTCACCTTCGTCTACTTTGCATGTCTGATTTTTTTTTTTGAGACAAAAATAGCTTCTCTCACTCTACAAATAGCCTTTCCTCAATGATGCTATTGAACTAGAGAGCTTGTGTCCGTGGCAGGCATGAGATTGGTGCTAATTCCAATCATATGTTTCAAGGATATTTTAAGAAGATACATGGTTGAATGATAAAATGGAGGAGCAGCTCAAAACCAGCTGCAATGAAACACTGTAAGGCAGCAGTAAGAAAGCTGTGGGCCTCACCTTAAGAAAAGCAATTTGGTACAGCTGTCTTACATGAGAGTACCATGCCAGACAATCAATGGGTCCCACCTTGCTGGGGGAGGCAGTGGGGAGTAGGAGGAGAAGGAAGACATTGAGGAGTATGCTGGTCTGACCTGGCTGTCAGGCGAGGGGAGGAGGACAGCTGGCAGAAGATGTGTATCATGGCCATCTTACAAAGGTCAGCGGAGGAGCCTGCGGGCGGTCACCAGTGGATATAAGGGCAGCACAAACCACAAACCACAAACGTGCCAGACTACATCGGTGCCCTAGACCGCTGGAGGGCACTGGAGTTCTGCTACCTTGGAGCACAAAGTTGACTGCCTGTCGCTCAGCCTGGTTCCGCAGCGTGTCGTCTGTGGACTGAATATGGGGCAAAGAGCGCTGGCGACCCATTAGAGATGAAACATAACCTGGAAAGAAAAAAAAACATTCAACAGAAGACAGTAGGAATGAAGATGTTATCCCAAATACACTCAAGCAAGAGCTTTCCTTTGAAGACAGGTATCAAAGTTTTTCGCAGTCATATTTTGATGGGCATATTTTGATCTCTCCTCTTAACAAGAGCATCAACAAAATCTGTTAACTACTGAAACAGTGACACTTGCTCTGTCAATGAAATTTATTTCACGGCAGATTAAATAAAGAAAATATTTGCCTGATTCTGTTTATTTAGATGCTCAGCACCCTTGCAAAGCCATATCATACTACTTGATCATTCTTACCCACAATCCTAGTCTCTTCTTCCCCTGAACAACATATGGTAGATCAAATGAGATGTTTCCCCTTTTCCCCAAATCTCTGCCAATGTTGCCAGAGCAGCAGCAAAGAAGAAAAAGGACAAGGGAGAGACACATGTAGGAGGACATGAAAATGGTGGGAAAGAAGGAGCAGCAGTGAGCATGTGACCCACCTGGAAAAGCCCTGATTGGAGGGTTTAGGAGGGGCTACTGCACTCTTATTTGTTCCCCCACAGAAGAGGAGTGAGGCCTCTTTGCCTGAAGCCCCATATCAATGCAAAAAACTCACTTGAGTTGCAGGAATGCAGTACGTCCCAGGATTTGTGCAAGACCTGCTTAATACCCACCCATACAGGGATGGGATCAGGGTTAGGCACGAGCACATGCAGAAAGGTGTATAGCATGCACAGGACAGAGAAAACCCAGTACTCTCACCGTAGTTTTCACTCCATCTCATACCCACCCTCCCCTGGGAAAGTGGTGGGAACATCGAGCTTTGTTGGAGAAAGGAATACTGTTGGCATTGCTGCATCTCTCCAGGTAACAAGAGCAAGAAGGCACAGCCCTCAAGTTAGCCATACCTCAGAGGTCCTGCTGACTGGCCATCACACACATCAATCTGCCATGTCATTCTCTGAGCACGGACCACCTGAGCACCAGTCACCATAGGTGCACTGTGCTGGATGTTTTTCTGAGAAAGATCAAGCTTTAAAGACAGGGAGAGCTGTAGGAAGGAGGAGATGGGACATAAAACATAGGATCCTGACCAATTAAAGATAAACATTTGGGACTGTCAAAAAACATGCTAGACAGATAGAAGAGAAGAGCTGCCCATCCTGCTTTCCTGCCCCAATTAGAAAGATATCTTGCAGGATCAAGATCCTGAGATCTTCCAGAAAAATACGCAGTCCAAATCCTGCTTTCCTGCCCCAATTAGAAAGATATCTTGCAGGATCAAGATCCTGAGATCTTCCAGAAAAATACGCAGTCCAAATCCTGCTTTCCTGCCCCAAATTAGAAAGATATCTTGCAGGATCAAGATCCTGAGATCTTCCAGAAAAAAACCCAGTCCAAATCCTGCTTTTCTGCCCCAAATTAGAAACATATCTTGCAGGATCAAGATCCTGAGATCTTCCAGAAAAATGCCCAGTCCAAATCCCAAAAAACTTTGCCTTGTTGCATGACAAGTGGACGGTCACGTTTTTAGCTCAAGATACATTTCCCTGCCATAACCATGTTATAAACTAGCGAGAGGGATTAGAAAGGGAGGGAAGACTATACACTATACAGAATTGTATCATTTTCTTTTGTTCATTTTTCCCCCATTTATGTTTATTACTGTTTTAATTTATTATGATCAGACAATAACAAGCTACTGTCCAGCAAAATCCTCCCTGTGAAGCTCATCTGGAAGACAGACAGACAGAAGAGGGAGACAGACGGAGTGTGTCCAAGAGGGAGAGAAGGAGAGTGTGAGCCGTGCTCTTTCCAGGTGTCACGAGGCAAAACTGATGACAAACAAAACAAATCCATCGTGCACACACACCCACACACAATGTGGTGTGTTCTGGAAGCCCCACCTTGGTTCCGACATTGTTGGATTGTCCTCTGGATGAAGCACTGGACCTCCTTGTATGCCTGCAAGAAGCTGTCCATGAAGCTAGCCGCCTGCTCGCTGCTCACCCCCAGAATGCTAGCCAGACGTCTCCTTCCTGGATTGTGCAAAGGATGGGTTTGTCAGTGACTGCAGTAAAGTCATGGACAGACCTGACTGTACTTCAAAGTTCACTAATAATGAGCTTCTGGAAAAACTCCTCCTTATTGGCCCACCAGGGACAGCTCTAAACACACATGGCCCTTGATACCCAGCGCAGCCGCGACTGGATGGTCCACAGGCCAGCACGTAGGACCATGAGGATAATTTGAATATTGGTTATACTTAGATCATGTAAAAATCCATGTAAAAATGAGCTAATGCCCCATCAAAGCACCTCAGATATTCCCACAGCACTCAGGATGAGCACCCAGGTGCAGGTAGCACCTCTCAGCTTCAATGTTTATAACACCTCTGGTCTCATATTTTGTTATTGTCCATTGAGGATCTCATAGCCATGGCAACGGGCTTTTAGCAGTTACGGCTGTCTGTCCACATCGTCTGGCATTCTTTGCATCTGTCCCAGTTTTATCCAGGCTCAGCCTTTGTACCCTTACCTGAGCCGAGCAGCGTTTGTCACGCTAAAGGGAAAACACGGCTAGGAGCCGTTAACAGGTGGTGGGCGATGGCTGAAGGGTAATTAGAACAGAGACTGCGAGTCTTCAGGTGACTCATTTTGCTCTCTAGTACGCGATGCATGGAGCGACTGTGATGAGGCTTCTTCACAAACGGCTGCCTAGCAGAACCCCTCCTTCGATTTACGAGGGGCGGGAGGAACCTAGCTGTCACAGTGATCAACATCATTAAAAACTCAAATAAAGATACTATTAATGCCTTCCTGAAGCCTGCCACTTACTTTATCAACATCTGTAATGAGGTTTATGACACAAAGTAAACCAAGTATTTTATAAGCATGTTAACTCTTAAATTGGAGAAAATTTCAACAATTCAAATGTATGTCCAAATAAAGGGGTTGTTGTCCTGAGTCGCCAATGACCTGAGATATGCATTTCAGGGCTAATCCTAGACTATAGCAAGACATTATTGGGGGGGTCCAAGGAAGCCCCATCGTAACCTCACCTGGTCCATATACCACAGAGTAGACCACCCACCTGGCCTGCTCTCTACTCCGAGGCTCACCTGGTCCATATACCACAGAGTAGACCACCCACCTGGCCAGGTCTATTCTCCAAGGGCTCACCTGCTCCATAAATCACAGAGTAGACCACCCTCTTGGCCTGCTCTCTACTCCGAGGGCTCACCTGGTCCACAGGTACCTCATTCCTGTCCACAGGAAGAAAGCAGGAGAGACGAGATTTAGTCTGCTGTGGTTGTGACATGAAAGAGGGTGACATCCGGCTCTCAACCACCGTCTACATGAAATACAATTTTGGCATGAAATGATGGAGTCACAGAAAACCACTGCTCTGCCCATTACAATAGAGACTCATCTAAGCCAGGGTAAAAGTACAGAGCTATGCTGTTTCTACAACATGGGTGGCCCTTCATGAGACTGAACTAATTTCACTGAAAGTCATGTAATGAAGCAGCTCTCACAACAGGCCTACCCTGTAGCCCACTTTCAAGAGAACTCAGATTCCTGTACTTTGATGACACATGGCATTGCTTTTTCTGGATCCTGCGCCTCTGCTGTAAGCAAAGGTGGAGTGCCGATGTGCATCCGGTCTGTGAACCCCACTCTTGCAGGTCATTCAGCATCCTGTCTGAATCCTGACACTGTCTATTTCTGGTTTACTACTGGGCTCGTGCCATGCTTGTCAAGCGGCTTTGGCTGAGACATGGGCCAAGCTGGCAAGGTGATGTTGCACCCTCAGATAGGAGGCATAGCAGAGCACAGACATGTCGATGTGTTTAAACGTGTTCTCCTATAACCTAAAAGTACAGTTAAAACGTGGCAGGTAGAAGGTTGTGGGCTCCAGGCTCGGGCCCCAGCATTCAGATCAGTTTCTGCTATGGAAATTAATCTGCACAAATGCTTCCATTCGATCAAACTATCAGCTCCCTAAGCTCCCCAAAACAGGCCCCAGCAGTGCTGTGCTTGCTTTCTCTTTCAGCGCTATGCAGTAAACAGACACCAAAGCTGCTGAGCATTTCCATGATTTCTAATATTAATTTGATTTGGGTCCTGTGTCCCTGACTGTCTGGCTGGCACAAAGTCATGTAAAGTTGAAAAGAAGGCTTCAGGGAGAGAGGGGGTGGGAGAGCAGCAGTCACTATGACCCCCAATCAGGATGCCGTTCCCAAATTTCACAGAATTGGGCAACAAGCAGCAGAATAAATGCAACCTCGAAGCACTGCAGGTCCCCCACTGAAGACAACAGCTGAACGCACCTCTTTAATAAGGACAGAGAAGGACAGCTGCATTAAAGCATCGTCCATCAGGCTGCCACCTGCAAGGCCCAACTTCACAGCTTGTTTTGCTTGGAGGCCTTGAAGATGAATAGCAGGTTCATTGCAAATGTAATCTGTTTACGACGCTCTTCACAAAAACATCAGGGCAGCTGAATGGCACAAGAACGACGGAGCGGCGGCCACGAGAACGGCCGTTGCAAAGTATAGAGGAAACTCGTTGTTCTTGTGTAAGTCTTTAGTATAGCCTCAGAAGAACTTGATGCATTGACAGTCTGATAATCTGATCTAGGACACAGACATAAAAAAGAAATTGCAAATACTAAACTATAAATTGACAGTTCATCCAGCCTATGAACTTAGGACAACATGGCATGTCACCACAAAAAAGCAATGAAGAGGACGGCTGTCTAAAGGTGTTTTGGCCTGGCCAGACAACACATGCTGTCATTTTCAGCCAGATCAGGAACACGCTGTTAAATGTACAGAGGCTTCCCTAAAATAAAGAAGGCTTGTCCTCAATTCTCAGCCTCATATGTGGAGGTCACCTTTCTTCTTAAGAGAAGAGAGGGAATTTGTGCTACTGGAAGGGAAACAAGTTACTGCCTGAGATGGAGATCAAGCCGTGCCTACTCTCACTGGCCACTTCATTAGGTACACATGAGGTACAATTTGCTTGTTAAAGCAAATGTTTAACTGGCCAATCACATGGCAGAAACTCAACGCATTTGGCATGTAGACATAGTCAAGAGGATCTTCTCAAGTTCAAACCAAGCATCAGAATGGGGAAGAAAGGTGATTTAAGTGACTTTGAATGGGGCATGGTTGTTGGTGCCAGATGGGCTGGTTTGAGTATTTCAGAAACTGCTGATCTACTAGGATTTTCACGCACAACTGTCTCTTATGGTTTACAGAAGGCGGACCAAAAATGAAAAACACCCAATGAGTGGCAGTTCTCGAGGTGAAAACGCCTTGTTGATGGCAGAGGTCAAAGAAGAATGGCCAGACTGTTCTGAGCTGATGAAGGCAACAGTAACTCAAATAACATCTTGATACAACCAAGGTATGCAGAAGAGCATCTCTGAACTCACAACATGTCGATCCTTGAAGCAGACAGGCTACAGCGGCATGGCCCACCAGAACTGGACAATGGAAGATTTGAAAAACATTGCTTGGTCTGATGAGTCTCGTTTTCTGCTGCAACATTCAAATGGTATGGTCAAAATTTGGCATAAACAATGTGAAAGCATGACCCATCCTTTCTGTATGAAGGGTTCAGCCTGGTCTCGGTAGTGTAGTGGTGTGCGGGATATTTTCTTGGCACATTTTGAGCCCTTAGTACCAACGGAGCACCGTTTACATGCCACAGCCTACCTGAGTAGTGCTGCTGACCATGTCCATCCCATAATGACCACAGTGTACCCATCTTCTACTGGCTACTTCCAGCAGGATAACACACCATGTCACAAAGCTCATGTCATCTCAGACTGGTTCCTTGAACATGACAATGAGTTCACTCTACTCAAATACCCTCCACAATCACCAGATCTCAGTCCAATGGAGCACCTTTGAGATGTGCTGGAACGAGAGATTCGGATCATGCAGATGCCAACAAATCAGCAGCAACCGCATGATGTGATCCTGTTAATATGGGCCAGAATCTCTGAGGAATGCTTCAAGCACCTTGTTGAATCTGTGCCAAAAAAAAAAAAAGAAAGAAAATCAGGCAGTTCCTGAAGGCCAAAGGGGGTCCAAACCTAATGAAATGGCCAGTGAGTGAATATGTTATGTACTGCATAACATTTATCAGCAGGGGGGTCAGCTCAGGCAGCTGAAGAACTGCGTAAAGCTCTCCTCAGCACAGCGTCTCAGCCACATTCTCCCTCATCTCTCTGACCTGGCTTCCTGGCTCCCACTTCCATTACGCCAGGCCAGACACACGTCTACCTCAAGATTGGGCATCAGTAGCAGCAGCTTTCTATTGATCTGGGCACTACAGACAGAGTCAGGGAATGGCTTGACATCACCTTCTATGTAACGTGGATGACACGGGGCATTCCCGAGGCTCTGTGCCTGCTGTTGCCTTTGAGCAGGGCTACAGTTTGGGGGGGGGGATTTCTGATGGCACACAATTATGCTATAGGTCAGCTTAGTGTCAGTGCTGACCTAATGCATTTGCCAAATTTTGCTTGAGTGGGTGGTACTGAAAACAGTAATAACTAAGAGAGGTGGGATTAAAAAAAACTTTTTTTGTAATATAACCATCTGTCTGTTTTGACAACCCAAGCAGAATTCAAGTGCTGGGCTGATGGGTGGATATGAGCTAAAAGAACCAGGACTTCGCTATGTGAATATGTACATGCTACGGCATGGCTAGTGCCACCTGGTGGTCAGAATGCCACATCTCAGGACAAAGCAGGCTGCTGCCTATTAAAAGCCTACCTGAGATCATCTCACCCACTGGTGCCTCCCAAGGTTTCTTCCTCCTGAGGGAGTTTTTCCTTGTCACTGTCACCTCTGGCTTACTTTCTGGGGCCCCTGGGCCCGGGACCATGTAAAGTGCTTTGTGACAGTGCTTCTTGTTAAAGGCTCTATATGAATAAAATTGAATTGAATTGACCGTCTGGGACACCAGATGAGAACAAGAGACCCTGTATGACTAGTCCACCTCCCATTGTTTTCCACCAAAAAGTGTCCCACGGGGAACTGCTAGTCAGCTGGGCTGGGTGGTTCCCAATCTGCGAGCCCATGCTCTTGGGTGCCCCCCACGGACATCAGCGATCCACAACGACCACTTTGCTGGATCTGTGGCATGTACTCCTCACAACTGCACACGCTAAAAATCCAGTGCTTGATCAACAGAGAGGAGAGCAGCCCTAAGGTGTTAGGAGAGAGAAATTAAAAACCCAGCCTGGAACCTACATGGTGGCAGTCATGATGTGGTGACCATGAGACGTATACCACATTCTCAAGTGACAGCACAAGAAATCCCATTCATCCCAGTCAACTAAAAATCTCTGCATTTTTCATTCCTTTACCTCAAAAGACAAAAAAACTGCAGTCATCAGCTATTTCATCCCTCTAAGGAAAAAAAACCTAGCAGTACACACCCTAAGTGCACCGTTCAGGAGAAGGTGTCAGCAAAGGCGGGGTGGCCCACTTGTGTAGGCCCTCAGCCCAGCCCCATTCACGGCTGCTGATGATGCCAGAGGAAGGCAGATGTCACAAGGCCTCGTGCTGACACCAATCCCCTCAGAGTATCTCAGAAAGGCATTTCCTTTCAGCAAACAAATACAAGCGTTACACGCTGCCACGCTTACAATTCCGTCACTGCTCAGCAGACCAGCACAACTCAATCGCAGCAGCTTTGCCTGGGGAGCTGTAGGGTTAGTCAACCTGGGCTGCCATTACTGTGTAAATGGGAACAGCCCCCATAGAGTGCTCTCTTTGTAAAAACTTGGCACAGTGGTGTCAAAGGTCAGCAGTACTCACCACTTACAGGCCAGCATGGTGAAGACATCAGTGGTGGGGTCATGGAAGGCACGCAGCAGCTCAGGGTCAGAGGACAAGTGAGCTAGGAGACGCAGCTCTATCTGACAATAGTCTGGGGTGGGGGCAGAAGCTCATCATTATCCTCATCAGCGTTAAAATCATGGCTGACAAACAGAGCAGCCGCAAGCTATTAAATTGTTTTTTTTCCCCTCTTAAATTTCTTTTTTCTTTATCCTCATAAATCACATTTATCAACATATTTTATTCATTGTCAGTGCTTAAAAAGAAAAAAAAACCTCCAGCCTGGATACCTCAGGCTGAAACTGCCCAGTTGTCCCTGTCAGGAGGGGTAAATTTCCTCCGCAGAGCATTAAGTGTTGAGATCTCTGAGGTAGACTGTTGTGGTTTCTGAGCACATAACAGGCTGCCCCAAAAATGAGATGACTCGCTAGTAACCTTGACTAATTAGTCTAACTGCAGTAAAGGGTCAGGTGAACACAGGCAAAGAGCTTAGAGAGGGGGAGAGAGAGAGAGAGAGAGAGCACACAAGTAGTAATGAGGAAGTTAGTTTTCCCAAGTCTATCCATCTTCACCCATCCAGTCCATCACACACACATACATAATAAATGCTCACACACTCAATCATTTTAGGGATGCCATTTACCCCTCGCCACGTATCTTGCGTCTGTGGGAGGAAACCTGCATTGCTGAAGGAGAACATGTGAACTCCACACACACGGTGAAGGCAGTATTCAAACCCTCAACGCTGGAGACATCATGCATAGGATTCATTTACATAAATACTTAACTGGTATCTCAGTACTGCCAACCTGACTCACTTTGTTTTTTTTGTTTTTTTAAATAAAAACCCAAACTGCAAATGTGTTTTCCTTTAGTACCTTATTCATCCTGTCCAACATGTACACACAAAGGAGGACTGCAGGAGATGTCAAATGAGGCAACTGGGGTACTGGCCACACCTCACACAGGTGACTTACAGCCACGCTTCATTCCAGCACAAAGGATGAAGCCTTTTTAATATCTACTACCTAATCATTAAAATTATTCATGTGCGAGTATGAGCAACACATATTCATGATAAAAAGCAAAAAAACATTTCCAGAGAACGGCCTGATCGTTTACACGCACTAATGACCACAAGCCCTCCCTATAATCCAGGGAAACTTCAGTAATTAGCCTCTTTCAAAGCCTCACCAAGTGCAAGCCAGATCCCTGGCACTCCTGGTGACAGTCAGGCTTGATCGAGAGACCACGCCAAACAAAATGAGAGCAATTCTGATTCTCCATAAAATTTCACTGCCGACAAACAAGTGTCTAGCATATTGGGAAACACGAAAATGTGGAACACTGCTCGCTTCGCGATGAAACGTGCTTCTGGATATATCGACGTTGATATTTTAAGCTCTATTCCATTTCACAGTGCAAGATGCTAACACTACATTCTGGAGGTTACTCCAACATACCTTCTTTAATACGAGTTTTGGAATAACAAATAAAAATTAATAACTTATTCTTACACCGATTCCATCAGAGCAAATCCTAAAGATGACTTTTCATGAACTATATCATTACTGCAACACATCTCGATTGCTACATGCCTTTCGGAAAAGTTCAGAATACTTCCACTGGGTGTTAGCCAGCTGCAGGCCTTAAAGAGGGCCTGGTTCATACTCGCGGTTCCAGGTTCCCGGAGACGGTACACTTGGTTAAATTACCATCTGCAGGACCCATCTTGTTATACGCTTTCAGGAAATGTATCACGTATCGATTCTTTTAGCAAGCTGACTACTTGAAGCTCAAACTGAGGTCAGGCTTGATTACAGTTACATATTCTAAGAGTACTTTCTACTGGGTTTTTTAAACTATTTATTAACTATACAATAAATATCAGAAATCATTCAGAGTAAATAACGCTTTTAGAATAAATACTTCACACCATTTAGGATGAATTTCAGTTCAAACATGAAACAAAAACAAGAAATAAAGCAAAATTAGATGTAGTGCTTAACAGTGCAATGACCTTTTTCTAAAGTAACGCGTTTATTTTTCTGTAAGCGTGAACTATTAACTTAAATACTAATCATGTATTCATCACTGATTCCTATGAAATCAACATGAAAAATGCCTCCTGATATTAGCCTGTGGCCTGTCTCTCTCACACACACACACACACACACACACACACACACACAAAAAAAAAAAAAGCATTTAAGTTGAATGTCTTTTTAGGAAGAAATCGAGATTCTTAATGAAATTCCAAACCCGATATTTCCCAAAATGCAGCCAAAGACCTTCTCAGACATACATAAGGCCTCAGCATTTATGTGGGGTTGAGTGGTCCTCCGCACAGAATGCGAGCCTCAGCTTGGGAAGCAACACAGAAACATTTGATTTAAATGGATCCGGACCGAGTGGAGCCTGTAGAACAAGAGAAACACTGAGATCAAAGCTGACTGGCTGTCTGGGACACCGGTATCTTAAAATACAGTAGTGCTGGCATATGAGTTAAGAGCTCAGTTCACTGTGTGTTACCCAAAGCCGGAGTCACCAGAGATCTTCTGCTTGTCGACATATTTTCACACACATTATATCGACAGCAAGGATGCAGATTTTAAACGTAGATACTGGATCTCTTAAGGAAACACATTTATGTAATTCAACCTGCTACTGAAAACCACGCAGACAGTGCCTAAGCTTGCCTTAGCCAGACGACCCCTGTAATCCCAACACACGCTATAATGACACCCCACCAAATGCCACAGCCAGCCCACCTGCAGCCAGGAAGGTCCAGCCCTCATGGGAGAGGAACATGGAGCGCGGGTGGACTGTCACCATCTCCACAGCAGCCCCTGCAGGACCAAACAAAGCAGAACAGCTTCGTCTCTATGAGGCTAAATGAGGAACACAGGCTGCCATGCAGGAGTCCCAGCACAGGGACAGCTTCTCTCACAATAAACATCACGCAGTACCTCTCCATGGTCAGAAGCCCTCATGCATGATGCTCAGATACTCATTTAAAGAGAAAGCCATATGGACACAACAGCATCTCTAACACAAGATGTTCCCCTGTTTGTCTGCTGGCCTGCTGCGTCCTCCTTCACTCTCGCATGTCCATCCTGCCCGGTTTGCTGGAGCCACTGCAGCGCTCTTCAATCACCTGACTGCTTCATCTAATACACTGCTGTCCATCTGACTGTTCTACATCATTGCTGTCCACCATACTGTATTAAAGTTGTCCTGCTGGGTGCTGGCCAGAGGAGGATGGGTTTCCTCCCAAGGTTTCTTGCTGCTGTCGCTCTTGGCTTACCCTATGGGGACCTTAGGCCAGGACTACATGAAGCGCTTTCAGACAATGCTCCTTGTTAGAAATGAAATTGAATTGAACTGAACTAGAAAAGTCACCAGTATACAGCAGACAGACAGTCCATTCTGTCCACCTGAAGTACCCAAGGGATCAGCTGCTCCCGCAGTTTGACTGCACCCTTTAGCCGATAAAGTTCTGTCACATTGGTCTTTAATTAATTGGATATTCTATAAATATGACTAGTACAAGAAATTAACCAGGGGACGGCTCTTTTCTTAAATGAAGAGAAGAAAAATAATTAAGTCCCCTGTCTTGCAAGAACTAAAAAGAAAGAGTAGAGAGCATACTGCTGGAAGTGTTACGATGGGCAAAAAACCGATATCCTAATCCAAGGCCCTGGGCAGTGGATGGGGTCCAGGAGGTAAGGATAAGCTGGGCAGTTATCGGAGCGATACAGGAACTGCAGCAGACGCCAGGCACCGATCCTCTCTGTGATTGAGATCCGCAGGCCCCACCGGGGAGGAAATCACATTGGACTCCTAGAGTGCCTGAGGCTTTCACAGTACCCTGAAGACCAGCCAGTACCGTGAAATATCATCTGTTGAGGACGTGGCACTGAAATCTGCCAGTGAATGAGGTCGCGAGGGCGTTCAGCAGAGCACCTCAGTGTAAGATCTGCCTTTGCAAATGACAATGGCACCAGAATGGCACTTCTGTACGTTTCTTCAGCACACAGGGCACGGGACAGCTTTACCTTCGCTGTCCTGCTTCTTGGCGATCTGAACAGGCAACCGGGGAAGAGCCTGAAAGTTCTGAAATCAGAGAAACACGGCACACATTAACAGTGTAAGCCGAACACGCGCACTGTATTAAAATGACACAAACGGCACATCGTACACAAAGGGCCTAATTAACACAGCCAATTAAGAATGGTGTCAGGCGTAAATGAACAGCTTAGGCTGAAATGAAGGAGAAAAACATTTTCCCAGGGTGCTAAACGATGAGCCGTGGCTTCACACAGAGGACAGCTGGGAGGTCAGTTCAACATCTGCCATGACCTGGTGCCACTCGAAAATTTCAACGGCAGCAGAAAAGAAAATATACAAGAAAGCAGCATGGTGGCAGTAAGTCCCAGAGGAGAAGCATAAAGGGGAGCGCCAGTGAGTTACTCCTCTCTGAAAAGGTCACCTCTGAGCTGCCTGATCAGAAAAGCACTTCATTATGGCTTCAAAGCTGGTGGGCCATGGGTGCAAGCAGTGCCTGAGGGCTGGCCACTCTTCCTCTCAGTCTTTCACTTCAATGAGCAAACAGGGACACTCCAGTCGCAGCCGAAGCAGGAAACCCACCCCTCCCACCGTCCACATGACAACACTACCATGCATTATCATGAGCATCTCTCAACTCCCTCTATAGATCAGGACAGATTAGCGGTAGAGTGCATTCTGGATGTCCATGCTTCTGCATTCTCATTGTGAGTCTTGTGAGATGGAGACATTCCACCACTACACTGGAGGCCGCAGTGTGGGAGCAATCAGGCCATATGGCAAATGTTGAAAGGGGTGGTCTACTGTAAGCGTGTACCCCTTTCGTCCTGGCGCTGATAAATTCTCTGTCGTCAATAATGTCACCCGACCCTGGTTTCTAATCCCATCCTTGGCAGAGTTTTAATGTTAAACTCCTTAACAGACCAAGCAAACGTTCCTCATCGTCTCAGGTTTCCTGGCTTGCTGTCACCTGGCGTCTCGCAGCAGAACAGAAACCCTTAATGAGGATCGCGATCAACTTTCACATGCAGATACGCAGCTTCCTGTGCCCCTGACCCCCCCCCAGTCTCCTTCCTGCCTTTTTTTTTTTTATCCTCATGGACACCTAAGCAGAACCACACAGCCACTGTAAGCTGATCCAAGAGATGATCAGGGAGCTTCAGACTAAATTGGAGAAGGCAGCTCTGTGGTTATTTGGACATATTCTCACTTATGAGGCCTCAAAACACACAACTTCATGTGGAGTGAGTGGGTGAAGCATCATCCTCGGGTGGCAGCAGGCCTCCAACTCTACGGCTTTAGTGCCGTATTAACTGTTCTGAGGAAGCGTTTTAATAACCACTCGAGAATCAGGGTGCTCATTTTACATCAGAGTCTCAATGATTTTGCACCTGAATGTAGAACTTTATGGAGAGTGAGAAACGGAAGGGAGCAAGTGACCAATAATCCAGATCTTAAACTTGAATGATTTTTGCCCTCCATTTTAACAGCCTCTCCACATTGGTATGAGAGGGTTGGCCGTTTGTTCATTACGCTTTCCTACAGCCTCCCTGATTCATGCTGAAACTCTGCCCAGAGTCTTGTACATCACCTCCACGGTTCAAAGTGAGTTCTCAAACATCCCCCTCTGCTGCATGGCAAGGCCAATGTTTCAGGGAAGTACTGTTTATTTTATTTAATTAAAGGCACTGACCTGTAGGCAGATGAAGGCTCTTCCACCTTTTTATCATGGGGGTAAATTGTTCATTATTGTATTTTTTTTGCCTTTCTAATCTGGAATATCTGTCTGTACTGAAGCTCAATTATTCATGCAGGCAGGCAGGCAGGCAGGCAGACAGACAGAGGAAAACTACAGCGGGTGAACGGAAAGGGACACTCGAACATACGTGTGCAAACTCAGATGTCCACATGCAACTCGTATCACGCCAACAGCTGTCTGCACCCAGAGAGGTATCACATACTCAAAGTGAAGCGGAGCCCCATTCAGATCTGCCAGCTCAGCACTCCCGTTAGGCCCTGTCTGCAGCATTCTGACCAAAAGCTTTCCAACGCTGGTTTTATCGATCTAATCGGCCTGCGTGCTCACATCTCAGATACACATGCGGGACGTATCTATCGGTACCACTTACAGGCAAGTGTAAACACACAGATCTGCATAAGCCAAAGTTAATTTTAACACATGAAGACCTATGCCTGCAAACACAACAGAGCTTGGGGAACAAAGCCAGGCTGACAGACGGCCAGCCCCACCCCCGGGCTTCCCTCCTGCCCAGCACCTCCTCAGCATATGCTGGGTCCTGGTGTGGAGCGCGCCCTGAGTCAGCAGTGACAGTCACAATGTCTCTCACACACACACACACACACACCTCTTGTGTCAGTCAACACCCTTGCATGCCGGAGTCCCAGCACTCCTCATGCTGGATGGGGACTTGGGAAAGATGGCGAGGGCTGGCCTGAATGCGCCTCAGAATTCAGCTCGTCACTCTGGCCCCTGCATGGCTGATGAATTACTGGACGTCTTTGTGGGATAGCAAACACCAGAGTGAGTGAGTGAGTGAGTGAGTGAGTGAAAGTGAGAAGCAGAGAGGTAGAGGAGGGAGCAGAGAAAAGGCATGAGATGAAGAGCGTTTGGCCAGAGGTGATTAATAGTTGTGAGGTCCACAGGGTGAGTGTGTGGAATTTACAAAAGGACTCTGACCAAGATGGAAAATATCAGGCTTTTTCTGATGGCCAGGCTACTGTGTGTGGAGCACAGGGCAGTGTGATGCTGGGTAACTGAGAAGCTGTGTAAACTCGGAGAAACCCGGAATTCTGGGAAAACTAGAGGGCAAATCCTTTGACAGGGATAAAATTCACCTCACTGCACGAGCCCTTTGACGAGCAGCACCACAGGAGATTTCACATTAAAAATGTGGAAAACGTGACATGCTTTAATTCAGCTCTCCGGCATGAACTGCTAAAAGTGCATTAATGTCCAGAAACGCACTGGCATTGAATAGGCCAGTGGGGCTGAGCCTCGCTGACAGGACAGGCTTTTCACCCACCGACTGTCACACCTCTCATCTCCCAGCAGCCGTATGGACCCCACTCACAACAGAAACACTCACATTAAGAGCCATTCAGGTTTTCAGACAGCAGCAGGAAAGCCTGGGGAGAACATTCAGACTACACACACAGAGTGGAGGTAGGATTCAAACCAACAGCCTAGCCACCAAACCACCATGCCATCTGCCCCCGCTGAAAACAAAAAACGTTGCTCTAAACAGCCCCGTCTGGCAGAAAAAAGTGACTTCACTCATCCTGTCAGAGAATTCAGACGGTCAGGGTTCATGACTTCAGTGGTAGCTCTGTATGGACATGTTTCTCAGACTGTGAGCACAGGTTTGCTTTCACAACACGGAGAGATCAGATGATCACGTCAGCCACCAGCACAGAAGACGGAGTCGGTAGACATTTAAAAAAAAAAAAAAAAAAAAAAAAAAAACAGGAACACTTGGCTCAGGCGTCCTGCTTTATGTGCTGACTGATGCAATATACATGGGCTGTACCCTGAGCGCCCCCTGCAGGAGACCAGGGTCTAAACCCTGTCTTCAGAGCCACCTCTGCCACCACATGGACATGCAGTGAAAACACAGATAAACAGAAAGGTGTTTCACCAGACGCTTAATACCACACGGCTGCACTGAACGCACTGGTTCATTCCGGTCGTGGCAACACCCTTTTGCTAACCCTAACGGCTGAAGGTGGAACTGTGATCGTTGTCTGCAGAAGTGCCTCAGCCTACCATGGGACTAACTCTGTGCAACACTGTAGCACCATACAACTGACAGCCTAGCATCCACATTACAATTGCTATCATAATATCATCACGTGGATATGGATTATTCCATATTCTTCACAGCTAATTAACCGCCACGGGTTTGCTTCATTGCCCGTACCTAAAGCTGGTTACAGAGTCATGCGGGCCGTGCTTCATTGCCCGTACCTAAAGCTGGTTACAGAGTCATGCGGGCCGTGCTTCATTGCCCGTACCTAAAGCTGGATACAGAGTCATGCGGGCCGTGCTTCATTGCCCGTACCTAAAGCTGGATACAGAGTCATGCGGGCCGCTGCTCTGCCACTCGCCTTAAGTGAACAGTCAGCCGCTGCCTGGCTTGCCTCTAGAAATGCTGACCCGCACTGCGCCCTTGGATCTAAGGACAGACAGAGGCAAACGCAAGGCTGTCATTTGGCAGAGGCCTCGGACCTGCTGGGCTTTCAAGCGTCTCACAGCGCCACCTGCTGGTCAGCATGTGCCCAGCACACTGCACATGCAATCAACTCTGTGCCCACCTTCCCACAGGACCGACAAGCAAAAACAAAAAAGCTGACACAGGAAAGGTGGGTAATTTACACTTACAATTCAGCACCTGACATGGTGCTGCAATAATGCTGAAGATTCCGGATTGTTTCTCACTTTGGTGTCTGACCAAGGCCCAAAGAGTCCGTCGTTGATCTCACATTGCAGAGCCCAGCAGAACGGGGGTGGGGTTAGAGCACGGCTCCACCTCTTTGTTTTTACGTGATTCGCTGGAAGAAAACTGCTGCAGTAAAAACTGCACTCCAAACAGCTCATAAAGCAAAGCCCACCACATTCAGCAGTTAACGGCAGACGACTGGCGTACTTACTGAGTGCATTTGAGTTTCCATCGTTCACTGACACATTCAGGGAAACACAAACGCTTATGCTGGCTCTTTCAGAGCAGAGGGCTGAGATACCAGGAGAGAAGAGGCAGCACGTCCCGCTCTAAGAGTGCACATGAAGCAGCTCTGCTAAGGCCCAAGCACAGCCCCGACGCCAGCTGAAGAATGACTTGGTGAACTGCAGTCACTGGTACCGTGACGGGGACGGGACACCCTAACTCCGCTTTGGCCCCCCCACCACGTTGACTTTTTAAATTGGATCATGCTAACGGCTTTGGGGTTCTGCCATGCAACTGGAATTTGAGTGGCCAACTTTAAGGATACCTGTAATGTTTCCACTAAACTGTGTTATAGAAGAATGAACTGGAAATGGAAAAATGCAGCTTGACACAGATTAGCGTCTTTTCGATACGAACTGTCAAACGGAGTGACAATGCAGAATGAAGGTGAAACGGGACCCCCTCCATGAGTCAGCATTAGTGTTTACTGAGAGTGTACCACTCACGGGTTTCATCGCTGAGCCACTTCCCCTGGGGGGCATCAAGTTCTCTTTGCTGGAGCAGACCCAGGAAATTACAGCACACAGCAATGCGGGTACCGTACGTAGGCGAGATGTTCGTTTTCACCAACTGCGGGGGGCTGCAGGGCGATGGAGGCTGGGTTTGGAGGTACCCCAGTGTTGCTTCCACACCTAAAAAAGGCTCTTCAGGAACGTGAACGAATCCAGATGTGAAGGTCACGGATTGTCCTCCACTGTCCATAACAGAGAACAAAAGCAGGGAGGTGTCCTGTTTGTAAACACAGCACCCATCATGAGCTGCTCTCCAGTGTATAGAACTTCTGTGAAATTCCTCCCGCTGATGTGAGAGCGCGGTGCAGCGTGACAGAGCTGGACAGAGATGATCCAAGAGATGCTGTCCCCTCTGTGCTCCTGACTACAGCTCACAAGGCTGCAGATGAGCTGGTGGCATCTGGACCAGCAATTATAAGGCAGCCATAAGCAGCAGGAAGGTCTCTGTGCTCATGTCCCCATGGACGGGGGTGCTGCGTGCCTGAGCAGCCTGGGCGACAGCCGTGTAGCCTCCTGTGATAGAGCCCAGCATGCTGCAGCGGGAAGCACAGTGTGAGGGCATGGCATAAGAGGAAATGTGACATTGACATCTGGATCAGGTTCACAGAACATGGATTTATAAAGCAGCAAATGAATGCTACAAGCAAACAAGACAAACGATGCGGCAGAGAGAGAGAGATTGATTCTCCATGAAGAGCTCAGGGTTAGAAACAAGAAAGCAAAAGAGTGAAAGAGGAAAAGACAAAGAGAGGACAAGAGAGATGGAGAGCCATGGGAGTCATGAGAGGCCACCGTGATACCGCCAGGGAAAACTGAGCGTGTGTAAAACACCAAGACGGGCTGCGAGGTCTGTGTCGGGACACATGCAGCAGCAGGATGGAGCCTCTGTGTATCCAGACTCTGAATGGAAAGATGGGGTTTATGAGCACAAGTGCAAAATCTGGTGCTTTCAGTGCATCAGTGGAAAAATGGAACCATGGTTATAAATAATGGACACGACAGTTGGAAATGCAGAGCACAGTGATGCCTCCAGGCAGCTGAAGTGTTCCTCAATCAAACCGACGAGCTGAAATGTCACCGCACTGACGTCTGCAGACACGTGGCCCGATCATGGCTCAGCGGCCCCTACTGGGCGGAGGTCCACTTACGGCTGGACCTTCTGTGTGGGAGGCTGCATATTGCAGCGCAGTTGTTAAATTCCAACTGGAAGCACGCAAGGTACATCCAGAACCACATACTTGTCTCCAACTGGTGTTATTTACACGACACATCTGTGCTCTGGAAACGAACGACTGCATTCAGTAACTTGACACAAAGCGCTCTGGGTTCAAATTTCTGCCTGCAGAAAGGTGCAGCAGTGCTTGGTGTGGACCGGAACACACAAAAGACAACAGCGTGGCTTCAAAGGGCTGGAACACCATTCTGTATGACTGGAAATCATTTCAGTGGGAATATTAGTGGAAATTGCATCAAAACTAATTTGCTAAATGACAGAGTCAAAATATCTGATCAGTGTCTTCTAGTTAAAGGCACATCAATCCTCAAGTTGGAGGCCTGGATTTTTGGCTGAGAATGACATTTCCTATTTGTTAGCAGAGGCCTATGTCTGAAGCAGAGCGAAGCCCTTCTTGTAGAAATAAATCCATGTCTGAACATCTCCATTTCTTCACAATACACATCCAGCCATTCAGGTTTACAGCCTCATAGGAAACGATGGTTCTATCCCAGCCTATCCAACTCTGACTGCATGCACAGGATGAGGGCCCCAAAATGCCTGAGGTTTCCCTGACATGAACAAACGCAGTAATTTGGGTGGAAAGGCATCACACCGGTCTGGCAGAAGTAAAGCACAGAGAGAAGATTCACTTGTATTTAACCGCATAGCCATCTCGGTGCTGTGTGATGATTTGATAATTACAGACGGTGTGCTAAGTGATCCAGAGAGGACCAGCTTCAAAGCCTCTCAGCTCACAATAGGCTTTTCTGTATGCCTTTCAGAGTGCGCATCAGGGATGTAAAATCCTCCGTGTGAGAATGTGTGCATCACAGAAGTGAGGGCGTCGTATGCCTGAGTTCATGTACATGAAAGTGTGTCAGTCTAAGCATACGCGTCTTGTTTTATATACGTATGCAAACTGGGTGTGAGCCAGAGAAAGAGAGAAACCTATTGTGAGAGATCAGCCCCCACTGGAAGCTCCATCCTCCTGCCCTTCCCACCCCATACTGGAATAAACCAGATCAGACTGGACCAAAGCAGTCCTTCCCAGACTGCGAGAGACTGCAGGAAATCCCTCACACTATCCAGCTGAGGGACCGCTCCATCACTGCTCCGCCTCCCGGCTCCACGACTGACTGGTTTTCCTCTAAGACCGTCCACAACGGAGAAACACGACACCAACCGGAAAAAGAAAACATAGTAATATAGTACAATTCTGATCACACACACACACACACACACACACACACACACACACACACACACACACACACACACACACACACACACACAACGTATACCTGTCTTTTTAAGGGTTCACAGCCTGTGGCGCTCAAGCGTTAGGAGCTTGACGGGGGCACCTCTGATACTGACTGGAAGACCGGGAGAACATCCTGACCAGCTGGTCTCACAGGGCACTGCACCAACTGCAGAGCCCAGAGAAGTGATGCCTCACGGCTCCTGCTGTATCCCTATCCTCACCTGACCCTGTTCAGCTCCTGAATGAAGGAGTCATTTATATTCCCCCCCCTCAGCGATGGCTCATCATGGAAAGCCAAAGTTTCCTGCCTTGTATGAAGTGGAGGATAGAAATGAAACTCATTTATCACTCAGCACAAAAGGCTAAAATGAGCTTCAGAGGAGGGAGGTCACGTGGCATGGCTTTCTACACCTGCTGCCTGGCAGACCGAACTGGACAGTGTGGCACCAGGAATGAGCCGGGAGAGGAGGAGAGCGGGCAGCCAGGAGAGGAGGAGAGAAAAGTGGAAAGCCAGAAGCAGCAGCTCCACCAAAATCACACCCTGTAGAGCCTCCCAAGTGGCTCTTCTTGACTAGCGTTAAAGCTGCCATGGGGGGGAGGTGCTTCCAAAACACTGCGCACGTAGCGCACACGCGCACACACACACGCGCGCACACACACACACACAATACTGAACACTTACTGTACTCCAGTGTCAGCGGCGCAGAAAACTAAACCTGTCCCACATCACGCAACCCAAAACACTGGCAAGGCTGTCAGGAAAATAATGGAAGTAAAGTGGAGGACTGATAGAAAGTAAAGGCGGCACGAGGAGGAGGAGGAAGAGGAGGAAAGACTGAGGAGGAACAGGGCAGTACTCACAGGGTGCCTGGCAGACAGCCTCCCGCTCACAGTGCTGGTCTGGTTCCACATGGGGGAGATGGACGTCTGAGGGGGAAGCCAAAGCACACGTGTCAGCGGGCCCAGGCTAACACGTCACAAGGAGGATCAGCAAACAACATACTTCAGAAGGAACAGCAGTCACTCTGCCCATGACCTTCACCATGCCACCAGCCCACTCTAGAGGTCAGACACCCTTCATAGCTGTTAACATGGCAGGTATCTTTAGGGAAGTGTTCTGACTGGCCACGCTGCCGGTGGAGCCTTGGTCCTAAATCCTTCATTTTGACCGACGACAGAGAGGTCTTTTTGCTACACATCAGTGATATGAGGTCAGAATCACAAATGTGTTTAAGAGGAAGAGGGACCAAAAGGGCACACTTATTATGCACCACGCTCATCGCTGCCATCTAGTGTTTACTTTACAGAACAATCTGTAGAAAAAAGAAGTCCAGGACCAGATTAACATGAGTGTGTCATCTCCACAGTGACAAAATGTCAGGCTCAGATCCACAACAAAAAGCCAACAGGATGTTTTGTTCCTATGTTCTTCTAAATAATTCTCATATCACACATTTGTTTCATTGTAAGGTGTTGATGTACCATTAGCTCTAATTCAGTTTTTACAGCAGGACAACGGTATTCAGCCGATTGATGAAGAGCCTGGAGAGACCCAACAAGGGCACACAGAGGAGTTCCTGCATAACCGACAGGGAGCCGGGGGAAACTGGGGGCACCGGCAGCTAAAATGAAACTGCAGCTTCATGACAAATGAAATTATCCCTGTCCAACATCTCATGACCCATTTCAATACGGTGAGCTTACCTCGCTCATGCAGGACAGAATCCCGTCGATGAAGGTGGACTTCACCTTGTGCACCTGAGACAGAAACTGGCTGAGCTGCAGGGTCCTAAGCTCACCCCTATCCTCACTGAACATTAAGCACTTTAACACTTCAGAGGGCATAAAAATTTTATGTTGCTCTGTGAAGAAAAAAAAAAAAAACTCCTAGGTTGCCAAAACATCTTTATTGCACATATGAATTCTCTCCAAAAGCACAATGCCTTCACTACTTAAGGATGAATCAGTGTAAATCAATGTGAATAAGGCTGCAGCAGGTCACTTGGACTTTAAACAAGCAAAGAACAAGCTTCCGATCTGGAAGGCAGAGGTCACCGTCACGGGGCAAAAGTCACCGAGAGCAGCGAGCCGAGAAGAGCCACTGTGGTGACGTCCTGGAGGAGAACAGAGAGCTCACCTGCCTGAATTCCAGAACGATCCTGGGTAAAGGGTGCAGCTCTTGCAGCTGCAGTAGCTACAGGAGAAACGAAGACATAGTGAAAATGGAGATTCTCTCCAGCACCATGGACAGCCCAGAGCGCACTGAGCCACAGCACACAATCAGCATGGAGGGACCAACTGCTGCCCTCGTACACACACAGCAATGACAGGCACACACTGAAAGTCATGACAAGAGCAGCATATTATCTGACTGGCGCTGGCATCAGGCCATGCTTATATGAACGAGTGGCAGAGGCCTGGGCACCATGGTCCGAAAGAGATGGCCGTGCACCAGGGTGCCAGATGTTAGGGAAGAACTGGTCTTTGTGTCAGAAATAGCTGTGAGACAGATGTGTTCCCTGGGCACGTAGTAAAGCGCTGTGACTGCCCTCTAGAGGGCCTTGTCTTTCAGGGTGTTCGGGTGGATGCCTGTCTTAGGGTTTACCATGTGGGGCTCTCACCACAGACTCGGAGGTGGACTGCTGCTGCCTCAGAACCGTCCTTGGAAGCTTTCTGCCCTCACAATGCTCGTGCAGACGCAACTTCTCAAACAGCACCTGCATTGCAGATGTTTGGGTGCCAAAATCAGCTAGCTCAGACTGCCGTGACCCATCTCCTCATAGCTGGAAGAGGCCAAACCTGCCGGAGTTGGACGCTGCTGGACACCAGGAACTCCTGCCCTGCAACCCTGTGGGCTTCCTGCTCCAGCTGCTTCAGTCTCAGCTGGAAAAACAAAAAGAAAAGTTAGGAGGTACAGGCCTGAGAGTGAGACAGACACAGACAGGCGGGGGTGGTTAAGGTAGGAGGTACAGGCCTGAGAGTGAGACACATCATTCACTTTATCACTCATGCGAATATTTATGATGTATCAGTCCGTCTCCATCTACTTAAAGTAGAGGAAAATGTTATGATGATGCTAGACCAACAGCAGCAGTAGTTTAAGAATACATTAGGTAACACAAGTTACTCAGAACTACAGAACTGGTGGTCAGAACATCTGGTGGTCAGAACTACCAGACGTTCCCTGTGGCTTAATGATGACACGCAGTCTCTTAAACAGCATTGCTGTTGATAAGAGCACAAATGGAAATCTTCAGGACTAGAAGTCAGCATGGTCAGATATATGAAAACCCTTCATAGAGCTCACTTAGCTTATTCTTATAAGTTTACTGACAATAACAAAAATAACCATCAACAGTCACTATTAACCTAACGAATAAGGCTGAAGAAGTTCCTTGGTAATATTACTATCAATAATTTCATGGGATATCTTAACAAGAAAAGCAGCAACATCAGACAAGAACCCTCTCCATGAAAAACAGGAACAGGCTTACATCTCATATAACGCTGCTTGTCTCTCATTCTTTTAGTCACCACCCAGAGCTCATGACCATAGGTGAGGGTAGGAACTTGGGATGACCAGGAAATCGACAGCTTCGCCTTTTGGCTCAACTCTTCATCACGACAGTCCAGCACAGCTCCCACATAACTGAGGATTCTTCACCAGTCCACCTGCTAATCTCCCACTCCATTCTTTCCTCACTCATGAGCAGGACCCCAAGATACTTAAACTCCTCCGCTTGAGGCAACAGCTCATTCCCAATGCGGAGAGGGCAGTCCACCTTTTTCTGGCTGAGAAGCAAAGCCGCGGATTTAGAGGTGCTGATCCTCATCCCACACTTGGCAGCAAACCACCCTACAGCAAGCTGGAGGTCACAGCTCGATGACGCCAACAGGAACCACATCATCAGCAAAAATACCAAGACCACCGAACCAGACATCCTGCACATAGAAATTCTGTTCATAAAAGTTATGACCAGAATCGGTGACAGAGGGCAGTCCAAGTAGAATCCAACACCCACTGGGAACGAGTCTGACTTACTGCTGGCAATCAGAACCAAGATCTCAGTCCCATTATAAAGGGACCAAACGGCCCACAGCAGCGGGCCTCAATCTGGACTGTATCTGGAATAATCAGCCTTGCCGATAGCTGCTATAACAAAATGCGAGTAACATCAACAGGACCTCCAGCCTTTGGAGGACCATGCAGACACCCATGCAACACGGCTGACAGCACCGTTCAACTGCGCGCGGCGTTTCTGTTCACGGACACGCACAGCCACGATAGACATAAATGTTCTCTCAAGTGTGCAGCACGGAGCAGGAAGAAAACGCAGAGTTTACACAGCAAAACGCATGCCAACTATGAAAGAATGGCAGGTTTTAAACACAAGACTGAACAAAACAGAAGTATGAACTGTGGACAATAAAGCATGGTCAAAATCTGTTTTTCTAATTACCCCCAGCAACTCAGAGGTCCTCTTCAAAGCATCCCTGTCCACTTGGATCCTGTGGCTCTCCATTGCTATGAAAAACAATCAGCTTCAGACACAATAAATCAACAAACACTCCAATTTCACGCAATACCAATCACCATTGTCAGGGCCTATTCTATGCGTGTCTGATCCAACCTCCAACCATCAGTTGCAGATACTGAATGTACATGGCAGCCTCCTGCCCTCTTTAGCTGAGTTCTGTGGGGTTATGTGGGTGGCCAGCTGCCTTATCCTGAGCAGCCCTGACTCCTGGTGTGAGGTCCTCTGTTGTCTTATGGCTACTGTTAATAACCTAATTTTTAGGTACCTCAGTCTTCTTCAAACTAGGTATGTTACATGGTACTGCTAGAGTTTACCTAGTTTTATTTTCACCTGTATAAGAACTAAAGTTTTTAAAAAGGTTTTGCAGAATTAAGTTTAAATGGAGGCTGAAGCTATTATCAAGTTCAGCACCTGCCCTGCGTGTTGCTATTCTAAGGGACTAATGTTTTTGCAGCCAACACAGGACTCCTCTGCGTTATTCCATCCGCATCTTTAGCTACACGTGTCATAATTTACTGATCCTATGCTACTCTGACAATCCCTGCACAAATAGTGCATATTGCTCACACCTCCAGGGTTGGTGGTTCAAATCCAGGCCCCACTCTGTATGTCTGGACCCTGACACACTAGGCGGCTGGAAGACGCATGGCTATTGCTCTGTAAACACGCACTTCATTCCAGGGCACGCCACCCGTGATGCATATCCACAAGCTGAAAGGTTCAGTGCTTTATCTACTTCCCATGACTGGCGTGTGTTTGGCGTGGCTGTGCAGCCAGTTGGGTCCTATTAATGTGCACCAAGGAGCCCCCTTCCTGGCTGCTCTCACCTACTAAAATGGGGACCATGCCAAGCTCCAGGTTACAGAAGAGCTCCTCCAGTCCACGGGTCTGCAGGAGTGGGGGCAGGATGAGGTGGAGACTTAGTTTATATGTGAAGGCACTACTAGCCAGCACTTAGCATCGTGGGAGAGAAATGAGAGCGGCACTTGGCCCAAGCGGCTTGCCTGTAACCTGGAGTAGAGGTGTGTCATCAGCCGGTACAACAGAGACAAGTTGGCAACCACATCAGACAGCTGAGAGAAAGATGGAGAGTTATGCCCAGCACCATGGGGAAAGTTGGGGACAGATGAATGCTACTTGCTTTGTTTGCATGCTGTCACAAATCAGTACACCAGCTTCTTTCACATAATAATATGAGGAGCACAGACAGTATAATAGTGAGGAAAGCAGACTTACCGTTCTGGACTGGCGCCAGTGACCCAGTGCTGTGCCGTGTTTAGCCACCAGGTGAGGAAAGCTAGAGGTGAATTCGGCCGGGTCAAGCAGCCAGGCAGCAATGTGAGGGTCCAGGAGGCGGCAGCAGGACACTTGAGCGTAAAGGACGACAGTCAGCGTACTGGACAATATGTACGTCAGTTATCCTTTTAATAAGGCATGGTACAACACAGACCAGACCGACACATATAAACACATTAACTAAAAAAGTCCATCAAAAGATCTCATGACGAGGCAAATGGGCTTTCATAGTCTTTTCATAGTTGAGCCGGCTGTCAGTATGCTCGAGACGGGCCTTTAGCGACGCTGCCTCGCCTCGCTTCCGGCTGTCAGTATGCTCGAGACGGGCCTTTAGCGACGCTGCCTCGCCTCGCTTCCGGCTGTCAGTATGCTCGAGAC
>JAACJT020000013.1:12267182-12282351 GCA_009936485.2 Gymnarchus niloticus | reverse complement strand
GGGCCTTTAGCGATGATGCCTTGCCTTGCTTCCAGCTGAGCTGCCTCCCACAGTGCAGTATGACACTATGCAGCAGGTCTTTGGCCTTGTAGCACACAGCCTGCCGGTCCCTTGCCAAGACCTGCAGGACTAGGTCCCTGAGGG
Organism: Gymnarchus niloticus; assembly: GCA_009936485.2. NCBI lineage: Eukaryota > Metazoa > Chordata > Actinopteri > Osteoglossiformes > Gymnarchidae > Gymnarchus > Gymnarchus niloticus. The sequence goes on along the minus strand of JAACJT020000013.1, from coordinate 12,282,207 downwards.
CCGGACAGCACGGTTACAGCCACCATTTATCAGCAGGGCCATTTCCATACCCTCCCGCATCATAATAGGCTCTCCATTCTGGACCTGGTGAAGAGCTCCAGATCCTGGTCTGACTCCTGCTGCTCCAGACGCAGGTAGATTAAGTTAGTTCCCGCAGCAGTGCCAGGATCAGTCACTGCCACGTCCATCTGTCTCTGCAACAGGATCAGGATACCAGAAGCAGACGGGCAGGACTTCTGTGGGACACACATAGCAGATGTCATTAATTCAGGTTACACAACTTGTTTACAGGGAAAACAGCAAGTTGACTCAGGCTCTCTGGACTTTCCATCAGTTTAGCCTGAGCCCAAGTGACTGCGCTACGTGTTTCAGTCATCACTCATACTAAAATTCTATGGACCTCTTTGGAAAATACAACTGGAAGATCATTGATAAGACGACTACCATAGCTTGAAGACAGGCAAGAGATGAGAGACAGCTTAAATACTCATTAAAACAGCAAACTCTGCTTACCTGCTCTGGGTCCAGCTGGGTGGTGCCATCCTGGTATACCACAGTAAGTACCAATGCTGGCAGTTTGGTGACCTCCTGCAAGACCTGGGTGCGTTCCTCCTTACTAAGCCGACAAGCATCATGCACCCTGGAGTCAAAGGTTAGGAACAGCTTCTCTCTGCTGGAAGCCCCTCCTCCTGCAGAGCTAAGGACTGCCCAGGGGTCCTCATGCTGCACTATGAGGCCATCTTTTGAGGGATTTTCACATCTCAGGCCTTTAGCCTCAGATGCACCATCAGAGTGTAGCATCTTACGTAGTTTATCCTGATCTTCAATCCGGAGGACAACCGGACACGCATCTAGTGAGGTGTCTTTAGGTTGATACAGCCGTTTTCTTGGCCTGTGAGCCCCCTGGGAGGATGGTGGGACCCACCGCACTGCTCGCTTTGATGTCAAGCTTTTGAGGGCTGGAGTGATCGACGACCTCCTGAGAAAACCACCACGAATCCCAGCGTGCCAGCCATTCCGCCGAGATGGGGCTCTGGCTGGAGACGATAAGCCGGTAGCCAAGGCAGGAGAGGGGGTGCTGCTTGCAGCTCCACGGTCAGCCAGATTCCAGTCTAGTTCACCGCTACCTCCAGTGACCTGAACAGTAGACAGACCAGGGACACCACTGTCATATCTGGGTTACACTGCAGGGAATGACTTTTGCAACCTGTCAATTATACCGCACCATCTGTCAAACTTGGAACACATTTCTTCCAAAGGCCCAATTCATGAGGAAAGTGGCTGGGTACTGGGCTAGGCGCATCCATTATGGAACTTGAATTCAGAGGATCAAAGAACATTAGCCAGACTTAGAGTTCATTAAATTGAAGTACTCCTTCAAATTTACTTCTTATGATGTTGATTATTACTACAGGAATAAGAGAACTTTCATATTTTCATTTTAAGGGCAAATGCAGAAGGACAACTTATTTCAATTTGAACGAGCACCAGTCGCTCTAGTATGAGGTATAAATATGTTTGTTTTGACAGCTTAGACTTACTTTGCGTAGCAAAAACCAGGAAAGAGCGTCAGAAGAGAACGGGCATTATTTTAGTATCCTTTGATGTTTGCAAAATGCCTTGAGTGTGCAGAGTAGAACTTTAAGGCGGGAAAGACCGGCAGACACCTTAAGGAAAGGTGACATTTATGTAATCTCTGCCGACCATTCAGGCTAAGTAGGGCCTTGTATTTCATTGCAGGACAGTCACACTCTGGCCAGCCTCAGTGGTAAGACAACTGGTCACAGCCAACAAATAATGTCATGGAAGGTAGGCTCCTCTGAAGTTTTGTGCGAGCTTAGTTCTGCTGTGGTTATTTAATTTCAATGGCAACATTGGGTGCACTCTAATCTAATTAAAGCAGAACAGCCTCCCAATGACCTTTTTATGTAAAGAAAAAAAGGCAGGACATTCTTGCCAGTACACAAGCAGACATTCAAAGCCAAAGCACTGAAGTAAGACCTCCTGGCCAGAAGGAGCCATGTGTGCATCTAGACACATTACTAACTGCTTAGAGACATTTTGCTCAAGACACACATTTGTTGACCCTGATCATGTAACCCACAGCCACTTACCAGCGCGGCTCCACAAGCAAACACACTAGAGGGGTAGACAGGAACAAAATCTCCATCAGACATACATCCACTGATTTAGAGATGTATAGGACTGACTGATGGTACTCCGTGGGCTAGAACATGGTTTTCAGGTGTTTTTTTGCTTCCTAGCACTTACACACTGAGCTCACTCATTTACGACACTGGCTGTTTCTTCGAATAATAGTCACTTCGTTTGGACTTGCACTGTGTCAGAGCCCACCTGTAAGAAAATGTAAAACTGCACTTCTAGACAGTACAAGGCATGTATTATCCTGGAGGGCAGAGCTTAAAAATGAGACAAAAACAGACATGGCTATTTTTAACTTGTCATTACAAGCACACGATCATCTTTTGATCAGCTTTAGTGTTCTTTGGTCCCAACGGGGAGCCGATACGATCCTGCCATAGAATAAGAAATTCTCTCATTTTGCATGACAGGACATTCGCACACTCTTCTTAAAGATGACACGTATAAGTTAGACGTCCTCCTTTTTCAAACTCCAAATTAAACTAGTTTCTCTTTGAAATTGTTCTACAGAGCTAAGCAATTTTGTGTTTCATTTCAAATTATGTTATGTTCTATTCCTGCAGTGCCCTGCATGGCACAGAGCTTCACAAAAGTAAAGAGAGTTAGTAAATATGCAGAATGGGAACTGCTATGGTCGGGTCACGCTAGCTCACAGACATATTGCTCTCCTCAATTCAAACCCTCACTAATCCATGCGAGCAGAGCACAACTGCAAGATGCAGACTTGGGACAGCTGGCCACTGGTTATTCTGTGTTGTTGACATCATCTCCTTTAGGTGAGCTGGACCACATTTCTCACATGCGCACTAAGACATGACCCACTTACAGAAATGGATCATGTTCATTGCTTTGATTTGTTCGAGCTCCCAGTCAACCTCTTTGGGTAGAGGCGTGTTTCTCCTCTTGATCACAACAGTTACATGTCACTTTGTGTGATGTCATGCATTATGAGTTATCAAAGACCTCCCGAAATGAAGGTGCAATTTGGTTGCAAACCGACATATTGGCTACTGAGCTTTCCACGGGGTGAGTGGGGCTTTTGTGAATGGAAAGGAAGCGGGTGGGCATCCACGCTGTTTCATTTGGAAGAATATTTGAGATGTGCTTCTACAAGAAATACATAGCAACGATACCAGGAACCTACAGCTTAAAAAGACTTTGCTCTCCCTGTGGATCAAGAACCAATACAAATCCCCAACAGACAGAAAAGCTTCCACTTTGTAGCCCGCGTTGCTCAGACATAGCTGTTTTTTTTTTTGTTTTTTTTTTTTTGAGTGCCTTTAATGGTAGAGTCCCATACCAAGTGACCATGTTCGGAAAACACAGCACATCTGTGTAAGCCACTGTCAAGTGCCGAATCCGAGCTCTTATGCAGTTCCAGACTGAGGGTTGGTTCCCACCGACACACATGCAGAGGAAATCTCCAGGTGAGACGTAGCCAATCACAGGCCTGGATGCTGCTCAACCATTTAGTGCTGTTTTGAGTGAAACCAGCTTGTTTGAGGAACTCTGGCTGGAATGGCATAACTAGAACAAGCAGATCTTAGCGTATAACTGAACTTTCCTGCATATTTTTCAGAACGGTCTAATAACACAAGTGGTTCGCTTGTATTTTATGATTATTAAAGAACACAATGCAGAACTGAAACTGCACATACTTACCAAAAAAAATGCAAGCATCACACAGCCATGCATGTAGCAGTAAAATGATGGCTTCAGAGGGAGTTAAGCTAAACAGTGATGGCTACAACTGAAAGCTGCAGTTCACCCTTGAAAGGGACCTTTTAACCACATCTGTATGGTGCCCCAGCTGTGCTTCTTTCCATACGTACTCCCATGTCAACGATGTGCTAAGAATGAGAAAGTGTTTGAGGACAGCTGAAAGGTAAATGACAGGTTACCCCGCTGGAGACTGCTGGCATTACACCGTTCAGTCTTCAATGTGAGTCTGAGGTTAACGTTACCAGCTCTTGTCCTTGTGAGCCACATTAAAACTTCTGTGCTGCACTCATCATTACACATGGCTATGTTAGATACCTCAGTGCTGAGGCCTGGGATACAGGGCTGCTCGGAGAGGAGGGACACATGCAGAGCTGGGTGTGGCCGACATGTTGCAGGAAACCCTAGATACAGAAAGGAGAGGCAGAGAGCACTGCATCACTTTACAGTGGGACAGTTCAACCCAAGCTCCAGACAGCCGCAATTCAACAGAAGAAACTGGACTGGCAGCTAGCGAACATCAGTGCCGAGAGAGAGATTTCTCGAAAGCGCTGCACATCTCTTGCCCTCACTATCTGACTACCTTAAAAACTAAGTAAGGTAAAGTTACCAGGTATCCCAAAATAACAACAGACAGATCCAAGGGTACTACAATACGTAGTCAATTATTGTATTGTCTACAACAGTCTGCCGCCTTTATGTAACAGCAATGTTCTAATTTAAAAGATCAGACTCCCTAAGGACGCAACAAGTTCTCATCTCTAAATACGTTCATTAGAAACAGTTCCATAACTTACCTTTCAGGGCTACGGAAAAAAAGGGGAACAAAGAAAAAACAAAGTTAATCAGCGACTAACTGATTGTGTGATGTCTGGTTTCAGTAAACATAACCTAGCAGGAACTCTCAACAGCGTATAAAACATCCTTTCAATACAGTACTGCCAGAATTGCTCCTGTACTGCCGTACCCCATCTATATTTACATCGTTACTATAGTAAACGAACTTGTACCGCCCAGTGTCGGCCAGAAAAGGACTCCCCCTTAAGCCTGGCTCTTCCCGAGGTTTCTTCCTCTCGGAGGGGGATTCTTCCCTTGGGCTTTGCGACTACACGCCTAATTGACAATCCTACATAAATACAATTGAATACAGCACCGTTTTTACGTTCCATATGTTTGATCAGATGACAGCATACCTCCAACACGGTTCTCTTTCATTTTTAAGTCTGTCTGTTCATTGATTCATCACGGCCATAAATGAATACATGCAGCAAGTGGTTTATGCTAAGTACCGGACCTGACATTTAGCTTTTATTATGTCGCCACCTTGTGGCTAATTCAGCAGAAAGTGCAGAACGGACATCCATGTGTTTCTGTAGAGGGAGGCTGCATTCTTCCTGGCAAACCCCTATATGCTTGGCCCTTAATGTAACGCATCTCAAGAGCAAGTAAACTGCGGGTGCTTAAACACCGGCCACCACCCACCATCCAGCTTTTCCTCTCAGAGACAGCAAGTAAATTTCCATTTGACACTCACTGAAAAACAGGGATATGCACAGGCTTACGTTTTGGAATTCAGCCTTAACCTTATAGCCATGGTTATGTCCTGCTGGTGCTCAGGGGTTCACCGCTTGAAAAGATCTGGCCATAGTCACTTGTAGAACAGGCTTTCATGGCCCTGAGTTGTGGGTAGGGTGCACACACGCACCACAGACCTGAACTCCCATTGAGCCAAAGCTAACCACGTACCTAAAGGCCATCAGGTGAGCGGCCCCCTGAAATGCACAAAAACCCAACAGCTCTCTCTGATTTTCCAGGCTGTTACCATGAATGACAAGATAGGAGTGAGAGATAGGGACCTGGCTGGCTGAGCGCCTCCAATTGGCTGATGAGATCCTTATCCCAACATGACGATGCAGCGCCATCCTCTGAAGCCAGGGCACCGGTCAAGGCCAAGAAAATGAAAGATGTCAGAAACAAAACACAGGAATGTTTTCCTCTATCAATGATATATTGTTACCGACATTATCCACGACACAGCAAACGACCCCTGATCCAGTAACGAAATGTCGTTTCGTGTTTCGTTTCTGAACTGCAAACTCAGCAAACCATCATGTATATAGAAGCCTCAGAGTAGCCTGAATATCAGCTGCTTCAGCTTTGAAGCTGTAATCGGGGGTGTAAAGCTACAGATATTTTTACACAGTCAGAATGGGACCATTTTCAGGATTTGTGCCCCAGGTCAGTCTTCCATGTCATGAACTTCCAGCAGGCCATTCACACTCACCGATACTTCTTTCATCTTCCTCGCACATCTCCAGGTCCCCCGCTCTACACTGGCCAACCTGGACATGGGGGCTTGAAGTCCACTCTGAATCAGCCTCTGGTTCCCCTCCAAGCAGTACAACTTCACCCTGGGTCCAGAGCCTCATCACTGCATCAGAATCCACTCCTCCAACCCAGGGTCTGTCCTCCATGCCCACATTCCTGCTCTGAGTGCCAAACTGTAGTGCTTGGCCTGTCAGAACGGGTCTGACCGTGAATAGCTTCCCTTGACCGGGGACCCAGCCCTGCCTCTCTGCGGATGGTCCCTCAACGTGAGTCCCAGCCTGACGGTTCTCCAATCCCGTCCCCATGCCACTCCTCAAAACGGCCTGCATCACTGGCTTACTCTCCCGGCAATGCTGGGCAGCAAGCCTGGCCCCCACCTCTCCATCCCTGAAGCCGTAACAATTTCTTTCAACAGAGCTGAAGTCAAACAACTACTGAGTAACACAACTGAGATGCTAAACTGTGGTTCAAAGCAGATGATGTATTACTAGGCAGCGTAAAGCTTTGCACTGGCCAGGTCTCAGAGCCTGGTGTGACCTCATGGCCCCCGTGGTGCCAGTGATCTGGCTGCTGCACACAGTGAGACCGCAACATCGGCCTCAAAGCACCACAGTTACTGGGTCTGCTCCACATTAACTCAATGGGCTCTGTGCAGGTTACCATAAATAACTGACCAATCAGGTTGCCACTTTAATGGCTATAGTACTAGGGGGCTTAAGTGCAGCCATAGACCTCATGTAAGGCTCGGCTGTCTCTCACCCGGCTGTTTGCCGAAGCCCAGCTCACCTGGCGATCCCTCTTAGCTTCTGCTCCCCGCCCCGCCCTCCTTCCTCCTGGGCTTCATGCTCTGCCTCACAGCTCCTCCCTGATGCCCACAGGGAAAACAGATGAACAGATCTAACTGCTAATCCTGACCGGCATCACAGAATCCATAAAAATCAGGAGGTCGATCGAGACCAGCTATAAGCCACAGGTACTCCAGAAATGTGCCAGCCATCGCATCCCTGTCTACCCCGATGCCCTAAGGTAACAGCAACCGTATGCCATCGTCGCAGATGATGGTGGCCGAGATAAAATCCCAGCCCGGTTACGAATGCTGACTCACAGCATGACAGCCAAGGGCAATCAGTTCAGACAGCACTGGGACCTGGACGCAAGTAGGGAAACTCACACAGCAGCGTCTTGTACTGGGCACGCAGAGCAGAAAGGATCCTCTGGGCAGATGCAGACAGAGGTTCCATCGCTACTACTCCAGTTCTGGCAAAGGTCTGGGCAGGTATACAGTCACACCTGAGCCTGTCTGAGCAGTGAGGAGGGAAGACACCCGAACCGAGCAATAACGGCTGATGCTAACTGGCTATGCTACAGGTCCGGGGAAATGGCTAATTAGCACACAACCCCATTTCTGTTACCTTCCTTTAAAATCAAGATTGACTCACAAAGATGACATACAGCTGCCAGAAAATGAAGCGGAAAAAATATGCAGTAAATTAATGAAGTGAAAATGTATTGACATGCATAGCATACAAGAATGTGTTTGTAAATACAAATAAACACCAACACATTAATAACACAGACACATAAAGACTTTTTATGGATTTAAGGCCAGTTATTGCTAAGAACAATATCAAACAGATTCATCAAACAAGGAACTAAAATTCAAAACCCTTGGAGACCATCAGGACTGAACATGCCCGGTCACAGCCCTGGCAGTTAAACTTGAGCCCCATCTGACTTCCACAGCGTAAAACATCAGTGGATCACAGTTGAATGAATTTCCGTGTGACAAAGCTGCATCCGAATGCCTGAAGCTCATCCTGCCAACCAACTTTAGGGAGAATGAAGTAGTGAGGTACACGTATTCTGAAAGGTCACAACTCCGTCCTCCCCAAGCAGCCCAGCACTGAGCGCCGAACAGCAAGTCAGTCACATGCACACCGATACACACGGAGTCCTTGGCTGAAGATGCGTGTGCTTTTCTGTGCATTTCCGATTCCCCAAGAGCAGTCCCTGGAATATCTGGCATGTCGGCGGAGCAGCGGCATGGCGGCATTCGCCTCTAGGGACGGTTCCTTGGCCGGAGGACACGATTCTCCAGCTCTTCTACCATTTTCCTCAGCAGCCTGGGCTCCAAATGGAAGGCAGCGTAGAGTTCCCGCTCACGCCTCAGGCGAGAGTTGCGCTCCAGCTGTTCCCTCTTGCTGCGGATGTCCACAAGGATCTCCTTCATCAGCTTGTTCAGGCTGTCCAGCTGTGCGTCCAGCTGTTCCAGCCTTCCCTTCAGTGCCTGTGGAAAGGTAGGTGGAGGCAAAAGAAATCAAAAATCCTGCTTCGGTGCTGAACAGCCATCTTGACTCACATCATCTTCAAGGATACTCATGGCTTCTAATGAATGACTAACGCCCTTCATAGCGATTCTTCAGCATACAAGATCAAACTGTCCTTTTCAACGTGCTGCGAAGCTAGTGGCTACAAGCCTCCAGTAATAGGAAGGTTTTTCGCTCAAACTGTTTCCTGCTGTCCTTTCTCCATGTACCTTCAAAATGTGTTTCTGATCTGCACATGAAAATAAGCTCTACGAGACAACAGCCCTTTAGTCTTTTACCACTGTGGAGAGTTGGTTATTTTTTAAATATCGTACTATATGTCCCACAAAGCTGAGGAGTGAAACTGCAGGCAAAACCAGAGGATTATACAAGGATCTTCAGTGCTCCAAGAACTCAGCATTTAACCAAAGGGATGCTGCGCAGTATGAAGGCTCACCAAGGGGCCCATATGCCAATCCCCAAGCAACACACCGCCACCAAGTAACCTTTAGTGTAAAACATTTGTGCTTATAAATATATGGATTACCAGGACAGGAAAGTGCATGGTGATCGAGGAAGACCTATAAAAAACACCATCAATTGCTGCATAATTCACACCAACAGTGGGAAGAACGGGACCATCAAAGGTCATCCAATGCGGCTAATAAAATATCAGCCGTGTCACTCGTGCCACCGAGAGATTAACGAGCCTTTTCTGCAGGTACGTTAAGCTCTTACGCTGCATGCTACCCATAGCCCTGGCACGTACTATACCTTCCCTTAAAAACAAGGCCAGTAAGGACAGCTGGACTCTACCTTGTACCTTTGACACACCGGGGCGTTTCGAGAGTCAGGCTGACAGAGGGGGTGGTAGAGGGAACCTACCTGTGCGTTGGGGCAGAGCTCCTGAGGTGCTTTGGCACATACCTGCGGCGTGAGCACTGGTTGCTGCAGCCGACAGTACATGGCCCCCCGGAGCACGTCGCAGTCACCTTCCAGACGAGTGGTGCCGAAGGCCTGCTCCTGGGCAGCAGCGCTCAGGGCCTCCCGGGCCGAGTGCAGCGCCTCCTGGAGGCCCAGCGCCGCCTGTGCCAAATCCTCATATGTGCGATGGGGCTGGTCCTGCTCAGGTCGTCTGTCAGCCTCCAAGACCCTGCACAGCCTGAGGCCCAAGCAAGGCAGTGTGTCAAAGTCAGGACTGAGCAGAACTTTGGGATGCATACTAGCCTTCAGAGAATGAGGCCATGCAATAAGCACTGCATCGGTATGAACTACAGTATGTAGTGTTTTAAAAGTACAGCTAGCGCCTTGTAAAGATAAGGCGATAAAGTGAATATACAGGTTACCGGTCTGCATGATCCACCTCCTGCAGTCTCAATCTTACAACACAGTAACAAAATATTTACTTTACTGGCTGGATAAAAAGCCATTTATGAGGCAGCCACGCTGGGAAGACTGCTAACGAAGCTGAGCTAAACCTAGAAAGGCCTCAGTGCTGCTCTGTACCTGCTGAAGGCAGAATCCTTAGAGCTGATGATGGAGCAGGGTCTGGCAGCTAGGGACAGCTCTGGCAGAGCATAGACTCGCAGGCGCTGGCCCAAGGTATCACGAGCTTTCTCCAGCCTCTGGGCTGTCTCATTCAGCTGCCGGCACACCAGTCGCTGGCTCCGTAGCTCCAGCTCGTGGGTCATCTGTAGCAGCTCCAGGGAAACCTTCTGTTGCAGGAGGACTCTACACACCTGGTCCTGGCGTGAAGTATAGTAGTCCTGGCGTGCCATCTGCAGCTGGAAGTCACCACGCACCACCGGCACATCAAGCAGCCGGGCACTCTCTCTCAAGGCCTCAGGAGTGCGGCCGCAGTTCAGGACCTCCAGCTCGGCCTCTAAGGCATGTAGCTCCTGCCTCAGCTCTGCTTCACAGGCTTGTAGGCTTGGCACTGAGGCCTTCATCTAAGTTGAGGGAAGACCAGAAGAGAGACAAACATGAGGGGAGGGGGGGGGGACGACACTATCTGGACAGGTACCCAGAGAGGAAGATAGGCCTTGACACAAGACAGATCGGCATATGCAGGATACTTTAATACAGAGCACAAACATCACCACATCACTCGACTTGTTTAGCTGCTTGTTTGACATTTTTAAGCCACAAACAAGATTTGAATGTTTTTATTCAACTACACAACTGCATATTTATGGAAGGTTAGTACTCCTCATTAAAACACAAACGAGGCCGGCTGTTTAGTACCCGCTGACCTGCCGCACACACTGACGTAGAAGCAAAACCCAGTGTTGGTGCCCCTCACCTTGGCAACCTCACGATGGCGCCCTGCCATCCACTGTAGGCCCGTGCTGATTGCCTGCTCCTCACAACAGGTCTGAAGAAGCTTGTGCTGTGCCACTATGTGGGCCCACTGCAGTCGTGTCATCTCCATCCGGTGAGCCTCCTCCACACATTCATCCTCCTCTCCAGCGCAACTGCTAAGGTCCAGCAGCTGGAAGTTGTTAGCATTTGAGGCCTCCACCATATCGAAGATTCCCGGAAAGAACTGCTTTTGTGCGAGTAGGGCTAGGGTCTTCGTGTTGGCCTCCTCTTGCTGTAAGTATGGTTCCAGTGAGACCCGGGAGAGGAAAACCACAGGGGCCAGGGAGGTGGCGGTACCAGCCTGGTGTTCTACTGGAGGCTCAGTGTGAAGGAAGGCCTCCAGCCTCCTCACCTCCTGTGACAGTGCCTGGAGCGCAGCGTTTGTCTCTGCGTTTTCGGCCCCCAGTGCAGCAACAGCGTCCTTCAGCTCCTGGGAGCTCTCTTCCTGCCGGCAGGCCAGACGAAGGGCTGCGTCAGCACGTGAGGTGGCCAGGACCTGGAGCTTGCGATGCCGCCGCAGCTTCAGTTTCCTCTCCCGGCGGAGAGCCTGGAGTTCCTCTTCCAGCTGTGTCGTGTCTGCCTCCTCCAGTCGCGCTGCAGAATAGCCGCTCTCCCGGGACGAGGCCGTCCGGCAAGCCTTCAAAGCCTCCCCCAGCGCCATCTCATCCAGAATGGGCTTGCCAGCATCACATAGCGCCCGGTATGCCTGCACCTCTTCGGGGCCAAGCACGTTGCTTCCAGTGACAGTGCCGCAGAAGAATCTTAGAAACTTCTGGTGCTCTGGCGCATCAAAGAGCCAGTCGAAGTCCTCGCCCTTCAGGGTCGAGGCACCGGGGTAACCCAGCCGCTTGACCACCTCCACAAACTGAGTACCGTCAAGCATCTCCTCGGCACTTCCAAAACACACTGCTGGGACTTGTCCAGTTTATACGAATGCACTTAGGAACCTGTCAAGGTATCTAAACGCTGCAACGAATGTTATGAATCTACAAAGAATCAGCCATGAAAATATACAAATAAAACTGACATCTGGAAAAGAAAAGGGAATTTGGAAGCTTTTCAAGGTGATCTAAGAAAATTATGCTAACATTTTTCCATTGGGCGTCTACAACAAAAATACAGTCACACACAGAAAAGGTGTCAGTTTTGAAGTAGGCCTACTTGCTATATTTCTACACCCCCGAAGGTTTATTTCATTACATGAAGAAAGACGATGACCGGCCTCGTGAACAGAAACTAAACGCCCGGGACCGAGGCACCGTACGATCTCATTGGCTCCCGCCTCGGAGTTACGTACGATCTCATTGGCTCCCGCCTCGGAGTTACGCACGATCTCATTGGCTCTTCGAGAAAGGCGCGCAACGTCAAAATGTGAACGCGCTGCGAAGCACTTTCACCTCAGAAATATAGCAAACTAGTATCTTACATACGTATAAGTTTACACTGTAAAAACAGCATATCTTAACATCAAACCTGTTACCTGTACTCTTAACTTCACAAATTATTTGCTAGAAATAGCGTTAACTGCAAACGGCTAACCTAAATTTGGTATTCGCTAACCTAACGAAAGTCAGTTGTACATGCTTTTTTAAAGCTACAAAAAAAGCGTTATTTAAACACGTGTACATATTACATTTACTTTCTTACCTTTAAATTTCGATAGCTAAAAATTCTGTAACACTCCCGTCAGCATACGACCTGCCTACCCGAGCTAAACGGCTTCAGCGTCGCCGCCTGACGGTGTGCGTGATGACGTCATAGAGTTGCGACGGCGACACACTTGCTCCTCTTTATTATTCGTGTATGACAGAACGGACTTTCATTTGAATTTAAACATCTGATTGGGTTTACAAAAGTTTAAAAACAAAGTTGATGCGAAATTACAATTTTTAGTTGACTTCAGTATCATTCAGGGCAAATACTGTATACACAGATGAAAGTCGGCACAGCTGAAACCGAGTTTTAATTTTTTCTATAACTGGTCTCCTACATGAAGATCACATGTTTGTCACTTAAAAAGCTGTCAGGACGTGAAATATGTTAAATGTACAATGTATACGTGTAAGACCATATATATCCATATGTTATTAATTAGTCTTTTGTTTTTAATTTAATTTAATTTTCTCGTCCCCTGGCTGTTGAGGATTATGACATTTGTTATATTTCTATCTCAGTCCCACCCAGAACCGTGACTGACCAGATTCAGTCATTTAAACTGCTCACTTGGAATAAGGCAAACTGTCAAGAGCAGCTACATTATTGAAAATTACTGCACATCAGTTCAATTTTAAATACATATTGTTCTAAAAATCAATCGGCATTTATCAAGAGAAACTGCATCATGTGTAATATCAGAATCTTTATTGCCACAGCTTGCCACAGTTAGAGACATTTGACAAAAAATAGTAGTTAGGACAGAAAGAATAAATACAGTGCATATGTGGATGAACAGAGAAGTAAATGCAAGGGGGTCTATAATACAGTTTATACGGTAGTGTGTACGTCAGGTGACATGGACAACATGACAATGCAGACTAGACAGATAAGAAGGCGTATTTTACATCTATACATATAGTACATAGTATATGGTAAGTCCCTTGGGACAGTCATGATCTGAAAGGCACTATAAAAATAAAAATTATTAGAATTAGACTGAATTGTAATGAGTGATCTGGGGTGTCTGCCGGAGGGAAGTTCCTATGTGGGGTTTGAGCAGTATTTTCAACTATACGACAATTAATTTTCATACTGATTTGAACACTCAAAAAATCTTAATGAATTATGAGAGCTGCTATAAGTCATTTGACCGTTAAAGGGGCTGCACGGTACATTTTCCCAATCTCAAAGTCAACTAAGGCCTCAGTGGCTCTCTTGCTTTTGAAATCGGGAATGTGTCCATCCTTGGTACAAATCAGTATGCCTGTTGCTCATAAAATGTTTTATTGCTTATAGATTATGGGTATTTCTAATAAACTTCTCCCCATTGAACGTCATGATAATTTCCTGAGGAATTTTTCTAAAGAATAAGGTAACTGTCACAGTTATCATTGGACATAAAGTGCAGGGTCAAGAAACAAGGGAGATGAGGACGTAAGTGCGAGTAAGAAGGGGTTTTAATGTCAAAACGAGAGAACACAACCACTGGGCTCTATCCTCAACACAAAGTGTAAATACGGCAATGGAAAACCAGGCACGAACAAGACCATGGAGACTAGGGAACAGCTGTATATAACAAACAAGGTACAGACAAGAACAAGACAGTCAGTTACACTAACACACGGCAAAACCGAGAAACTCGGACTTAAGACTGATTCATTGAAATGAAGCTCAGATGCCAGATGAAGTGATTAAAAAGAAAGCAGCCCATGCAGAACAGCCCTGTGAAAAACTGCAGCAGTAGAACTTCAGATGTAAAAGAACTCCAGCCTGAAACGTCCCATACGATTCACAGCTCACCATGGACCGGACTAACAACTAGGCAATGATGTAGAAATGTTTTCTGTCATTTTTTACCAAACATTCAATCTAGCACTACATGTTCAAGCAGGGTCACCTTCTCATTGTTCTAAACTCAACGGTGTTGAGAGAAAATTGTCTTAGAGGAAGTAAATGAAACCTGTCATTTACAGTTGTATTTTATACCTATACATTATACCTATACACTACCAGGGCAGCAACTGGGAAAATGTGTACAGTTCTGTAAGTCTGTAAATATGTGTGAAAATGTGTGTTGTTGTTGTTGTTTAGTCACGCAGTCGTGTCCAACTCTGTGATAATAATAATTATATATTTATTATTATTATGTAACTGCTCCTTCGCTGTTCTGCTTACTCCCTGATCCACAGCAGGGCTCGAGACCCACCAGCCACTTCCCACTGGATCCAGCTGCAGTCTCTGACCGAATGTGTAGGCTTTTGTTGACAGGCCTTCCGCTTCTACTGCCATGTGACAGGATTTCTGGGAAAGTCCTGGTCCTCAGCATGTCCACCGCCTCTATACTGCTCTTGTTGTTGTTGTTGTTTAGTCACACAATCAGGATTTTTGAACCCAGGAAAATAAAATCTAACATTACTTCCCCCTCTATTTGCCAAGACGTGATGGGTCCGGATGCCATAATCTTAGTTTTTTTAATGTTGAGTTTCAAGCCC
>JAACJT020000013.1:12245727-12257645 GCA_009936485.2 Gymnarchus niloticus | reverse complement strand
CTACACGGCTTAGCTCATAGTTTCGCTGAACTACGCAAGCCCCTTCGCCACGACAAGGCAGTGATCCATTGAAGGGGGTGAAAATGTGTACAGTTCTGTAAATCTGTAAATTTGTGCTTAATGTTGTCTGTTGGCCTGTTCTATTTATTTTTATTTATTACTCTAATTTTGATTAGGCCTGATCAGATAATTACATATTTTTAATTCATTTTGTCTGTTTTAGGGAGAATTGTATAGTACTAAAAATACATATTCAGAAGTTCCACGTACAATTCTTTGCTTTATTTTGTCACTGTCATGTGACTCATGTCCGCACCGGTACTCTGGCACTCTGGGTTCTCAGAGTACTGATCGATCGGGGTTTCATATTTGCCCTTTGTGTTTCCACCCTCTTTTTCCTGTTGCCCTCACCCTGATTGCCCTCATGTGTTCCACCTGTGTCTCATAGTATTTAACAAAGCACAAAAAAACTTTTTTCAAATAAGATGCGTGTGACAGTTTTGTCTGTTTTTATAAAGAGCCTGTATTTCTAACTCCAAATGAACATGTTCAAAATACAATTTGATTTTAAAAGTTGTTTAAAGTACTATATAAATATTTATATGTATTACCACTTTATTGGTATCCAGGCTGTAACCTGCCTTGTGCCCTAAGGTGCCTGGGATAGGCTCCATGCCCCCCCCAACCCTGCATAGGATAACATGGTTTAGAGGATGGATGGATGGGTGGACAGTATCTTTAGTATAAATGAAGTATATTGCTAAGAAATACCCTGGCCTTGTGTGATGTGTACAGGCCAAGATAAGACGATATGAAGGTCAACGTTGTATGGCTACATCCCAGTCACAGCACACTGCCTCTGCTGCACATTCACCTAAACCCACTTTGGTGTTGCCAGCCTCTGTGGCACATCTTTCTCCAGATTTCACATATGCAGCAGGACATCGCTCTAAAAAACCACTGCAGATGGCATAATGAAAGAGGATCTGTGACTGCCAAGGTCTGTTGTCTGGATGGAAGAGACAAGCAGGGTAAAGGAACCCCACCCAGTGTCAGTTCAGTTCACTTTTATTTCTATTTATTTTTTACTACTAAGACCATTTATTGTTCCTCACCTGCAGTGCATGCCTGCTTTCCCACGTCCCTTTCAGTATATCATATGATCATTACATTTAAGGTGGGCCAGACTACCTAAAGGCACTTGTAGTCTCTTAATTGATCAACTCAAATGATACCTGCAGGAGTGTCATTTCAGTTTTGAAAAACTGGTGAAGTCAGCAACAGGCATCGTGGAAAAAAATACACAAGATATATTTTGTATACAGCTTCTCAGGCAATGCTGAAATGCATAGAAAAAGAGAACATGGAGAAAACTGACCTGTGACCTGTGACCTGTTGCCCAGGGAACCAGCATGTGACATCTAGCCTTCATTCAGCTGTGGCTGGCTTGAAGCTACAAATGGCTTCTATAAGTGAAGTTTACTGCTACATTACAATACAGCGCGACACGCTGACCACCGCGAGACGATTCTGGGATTGATTATGAGCAATCCGATCATATAAACGATGCCCTCACTCGTGTTTTTCTCTTCCTTGTCATTGCCGTTAAAACACATATAGCATGCTGTGCGAACAGCCATCGCCCTCTCCTCAAACATACAGGGGTGTCACGCAGGACGAATCATTATCCAGCCACAGTAATCACCTGCAAATAATATAAACATTAGAAATCGGTTTTACAGTTAAATAAGTTCATCATATGGTGAGAAAATGAAGGATACTCAGCGGTGAATGGTGACTTCAGAAAAGGTGCTCCTCTCTAAAATAGTTTGCTTACAGAATAAAAAGACCATTTTTTCCAATGCCTTGGTTTGATGAAATGTATTTAGCTGATATCTGTCTGCGGGACTATTAATCTGTTAACTGTTAATATTAACTATTAATATGTGCTCTTGTTAAACCTGAAAACAGTGTAACATTTTTAGACCGTAATTTGAATTTCATTAGGCTGTGACCATAGCCTCGTTTCCATGGCGAACGGTCGGTCATATGAGAAAAAGCTCTTGGAGTCCTCCAATCGTGTGCCAGGTGGTGTAGATGAAAGGGCAAGCATGACAAAAGGTACGCTTGGAGATACGAAAGGAGCCTTTTGAAGACACACAACCAAAACCTGTTTGGTAATCCTCAGCATTTCATTATCCCAACATTTCTCTTTGGTATATTTGGAGGAAATCTCACTTTATGTGACACGTGACAAGAAATCCACTTTCTTATCGGTTGCTAGATAAAAGTGAAAATAAATGTTGAAACTAATGCATTTTGAGAGAAAAATATGAACCGAGAAACATCTTACCCATACTGCAATCATCCAGGCAGCATCTCTAAGAGTATGAGGCTTAATTTGGCTCTATTTGGCTCTAATGAGGCTCTATTTGATGTCATAAGTCAATTAATAATTCATATATGATGTACAGTTGGGAAGAGTGGATATCTTATAAAAACATGCATATCTGCTGCTTTGGGATTATTTTCAAATATTGTAGAAAGATGCAACATGGAGAGGAACACCCAGGGTTAACGGAGCTCAACGAGGATGGCACCAAACATGAACAGTGAACAACAGAGCTAACCGGAGAGAGCAGACAGACCAGGGCTTAGGGAAGACCACAGGGAACCAGAACCAGATTTCCAGGAGCTCACAGGCACAGGGAAACAGGTTTCAAGGTGGATGCAGGCACACAGGAACCAGAGACCAGGAAGCGCAAGGATGCCCAGGAACGTTTCCCATTGACTGGGCACCCCTACCTCCTAGAGCTGGGTCTTTCTTGAACCCTCTCTGGAGTACACCAGCCACTCATACAAAGACGTATAATGGCAGTGGGGCCTAGAAACAAGACTGCATCCAAAGGATGGAGAGGTAACAAGGCAATCACACAGGTACAAAGTGAGGAAACCAGCCAACAGAAGGGAGGTGCCAAGTACGAAAGACTAGGAGCGAAAAGGAAAACCGATAAAGGAAAATCACACTCTAAATATACTTTATAATTTCCACTGGATTCAGGTGTGGTGGCAGAGTGGCTCAGTACGCTCTGGATTGGAACTTATTCCATCCCAGGACAGAAACACACAAACTCACAACAATCATACTGCACAAGTAACTTAGAAATACCAGTTAACCGAACTGCATGTTTTTGGGCTGTGGGAGGAAACCTGCATGGCACAGGGAGAACATGCAAAGTCCACACACTCAGGGTGTAGCTAAGTATTCAAATGTTCAGCCATGATGGTCTGAGGCTACAGTGCTACCCACTAAGCTAGAGTACCCATTCCGTGTCAATTCTCTTGGAGTCTTAGTCAACCACGTCAAAAATTTTTGCTTATGAATTTTATAACTTTGCAGCAAAAATTTTTAAATATTAAGTAATTTCAAGAGTCTTGCTCTGGATTTAATGTCTCTGAGTACAATTTTTAAATCGGTATACACCATTCCAAGTAAAATTAACATATAATATGGTCAAATTACCCAATGATCTTACTTTTTTCTTGTATTATCGTTACATGGCTATTGGACAGTGAAACTCTCAATGACTAAAACCACCTGTTGAGAATTTGTTAGTTATTGTGACTCGTTGAAATGGACTACAGTAATAACGAGTCAGCCTGTATAAGGTGTCTATAACTCTCAAGCAGATAGGTTTAACTTCGAGTTTCACTCGTATTATAATGCATCGTATGACGAAGACGATTACATACTACATGCAATTGCCACTAAGGTGTAGGTATGCATTATAGGGTGTATCTACCGGGATCGGCTGGAATCTCATCCAGGCTGTACCCTGCCCCTGTGCCCTGTGCTTCCTGGGATGGGCTCCGGGATCAGCACGACCCTGTACTGTATTAAGCGGTAACGGAGGATGTACGATACACGGTCGTGTAGCGTGTGTGTGTGTGTGTGTGTGTGTGTGTGTGTGTGTGTGTGTGTGTGTCCTGTATCTCCAGCCGGGCTGAGACGCTCCGCTGCTTCCCGGACGGGGGCGTGGCGGGGGCGTGGCGGGGGCGTGGCTGCCTCGGCAGATATTTAAACTGGCGCATCAGCGGCTTTATTCCCAGTATCATCAGGGGGCATCGGGCCAGTCGCGGTTTAAAATGATCATCGCCATTGAGAATAAGGTAAGGGACACGGACTAGTCCGAAATAAGTCGACGACATAGCGGACTGGATGAAGAAGCATGTTTTAGTAACATGTCCTTGCGTTCCTAGCCGAGCACATATAGGCCGTCTAGAGTCAGGAACTCAACTTTAATCCCTAGTTTATGATCGATTTTCTATGTCACTAAAGATTTTGTTGGGGTTTTTTTTTTTTTGGGGTGGACTTTGTCAATCCAGGTGTTTTGTCCAATGAGTCTTTCTGTTAACTGTAGTATTTAGACGTGTTTATACAAATGGGGTTTTTTTTTTTTTCTCTTTGTCATATCGGTGATACGGTGATGTGATATTTATCACTGTGCTGATATTCATCCATCAACCTTCCAACCCGCTTAACCCTATTCAGGGTCGTGGGGGGGGGCTATCCCAGGCAGCCTAGGGCACAATGTTATCGTAATAAATACAAAATAATTAAACCACAATTATAATGAGGCCACAATTCCAATAAGTCACTGTTTGAAATGAAAGGAGCGTGAAATCGAACCGAGAGGGTCGAAAAATTGCATGTCGGATTTGTCGGACTTTTGATTGAATCGAAAAGGTTGAATTAAATTCAGAATTTCCACAGTTGGAAAAGTGGTGACTTGTCCTCCAGTAGGGTGACCAGTCTGGGACCAAAGCGGGCTCCTTGAGTGACATGCGGTGGGAGGGGGTGTGGCTGGCCGGGGTCTCTTAAACATTCTTCCTCGCTGATCTGAGTGCAGCCCTACTGTCTTAATGTTTTTCGCCATATTTTGCTGTTTATGACCCATTTAAAATATCTAACTGGGCTAAAGATCATGTGAAAGTTGGTAAACATGACGTGTGTCTCTTTCCTCCAGGACGACTTTGACAATGTGCTGAAAGATGCAGGTGACAAGCTTGTGGTTGTGGACTTCACTGCAACTTGGTGCGGTCCCTGCCAAAGCATCGCCCCTTTCTATAAAGTGAGCATTACTGGGACTCTTTCTTGCATTACATATCCTGTGTTTAACTCTGCATCTGATGTCACCTGATCATCTCTTAGGGGTTTGGAGGGATATTTAGCTGCAGCAAGACTGTAGTGCCTTTCAGGTTATTAAAAATGGGTTTTATTGTGTTGACAGTTACATAAATGCATGGTAACAGCTGCATCTGTTCAAGCCCAATCTGCATAATGCTAAGTGGAGGCAGAAGAACAACCTGAACCTCTGCTTACTGTTGCCTGGTGATGGGTGGGGAGCCTCTAAACTTCTGATGCTCATAATAATGAGGGCTTCCATGATCCATTTGCTGTCTTCTGCAGGGGCTCCTACATACAGCTAAACTTCATCCTTGCATACCAAGAGTCAGGAATGAAGGACCTTTCCAGTTGCCGGTCTTTCGGATTGCCCACAGTTTACTGTTAAAGTAACAGGATTGTCCTGTTAGTCACAATCCAGAATTTGGCACTAGGCTTGTAAGGTGGAAACAAGGGAGAGGGGGTGTGACAGGTGCTAGCTGAGCTCTGTGCAAAGGGTGGGTGGGACTCATCTTTCCCAAAATGTTTCTGTTCTACAGTCTCTGTCCGAAAATCCAGACAACAAACAGGTCGTGTTTCTTAAGGTTGATGTGGACGATGCCCAGGTAATCGGAGCCTGTTGGTTGTTTGCCACAGTAAGGCCTTTGTTTTGGCATTTTGTGTGTGTGTGTGTGTGTGTGTGTGTGTGTGTGTGTGTGTGGGGGGGGTGAATGTCATCCTTCTCATGTTGGGTTTTCTTTACACTCGGGCGGTTTGTTTAAGCCCACTTCTGTGTTGGGTGATTCTTCAACTTCAGTGTGTCATACAACTTCTGCTTAGTGATACACCACAACCAAACAAACAGGGATGCTTTTCTTTGTAGGATGTTGCCAGTTTCTGTGACATCAGCTGCATGCCCACCTTCCATTTCTATAAGAACGGAAAACGGGTAATTTTGCCTTTCTTTGTCCTTTTACCAAAAATATTCTTCCTGCATTCTTGGTGTATGTGGGCCCAGCTTTCCTGTTTTGTGTAGTGAAGAGCTGAGAGTAAACGTATTCTGGGCTAGATGTATTTCAATCTGGTTTTTTAACCACTGAATTGTCCCCCCTTCCAAAGTGTCATCTCATCCCTAACCCTCTCGCTCACCCTGCCTTCACCTGCCATCTCTCGTCTCTTCTGTTCTAGATTGACGAGTTCTCTGGATGCAACCAAGCCAAACTGGAGGAGATGCTGAATGCTTATAAATGAAGCTCTCACCCGGCCAGAAGAGACATCTATAAATACTGCTTAATCTTCACCTTTTGCTTGTTATGTGTACACCATCCATTTTGGCTGATGTACACGAAGTCTTGTAACAGTATTAGAGTAGATGGGTTTCATTCTTTCATGACTAGGCTTTTAACTTTTTTTTACCTCTTAGAACTTTTTTATTAGCAATAAACTGACCCTTACTTCCTGTGCCGATCTATGACTTTCATGTGGTTGAAACTGAGAAGTGACCACTCGTTAACTAGCCTGTCAGTCTTACGCAGAAAGCAAGTGATTCACGAGTTGCATGCATTCCTGCTTGAGTCATTATTGGAGGACACCTCCTCTTTAGGGTACTGGTTCTGGAGAGTCCCAGGGTCTGGCTCTGGGTTTGCTGTGTGTAATTTCCTGTCAGAACAGGAAGGAGAGAAACAGCGACAGCAGCAATGCTGGTAGAAGCTCTGAGGGGGGAGAGAGAGAGGTGCTGAGTGGAAGAGAGAAGCCAAAAGTTGCGTAGTCGCAAATGTGTTGTTGGGGTTACTGTCTTTAATAGATGACCCATTATGGCCTGAAAAAGAGGCTAAATTACCCATAACACTAACAAATCCAGGAGAGAGTAATTATGGATTGACCATCCATCCATCTTCCATTTGCTTACCCTGCACAGAGCTGCTGCCTTATGTAACAACCTGAATATCTGGACAGAATCATTTTTCATGTTTTAATAAAAACATGAGAATTGTTTACACATATACATTGCACAATCACATCAGTTTTTACACACAAAAGCATATAGCAGCATACAATTAATACTGTTGGTTTCTATATGAAAAAATACAGCCTTTATTTTACAAAAAAAATGTATTTTAAAAAATGAAACTCATGGTTTACATTATGAAATTATGTTCCACATGTACCTCAATGGGATTACAATGTTATGCTGAGTCATGATTCCAACTTAAAAAATAAATCCTGGTTTTCTTTTCCTGAAATAGGAAAGAAACATTAAATGCACTGTAAAATACTTAATTATTAAATAGAACGTTTTTGTTTTACTCTGGATCAAACTTAGGGCTGAGTGATGGCTGTGCTGCCTCTGTAAGTGAAGTTAGACTAAATGAAATATAATCGAACATGGGCCAAAATTCCCCGAGACGTAGTCTGTGCCATATAAGGTAAAACGTATGCTTTAATATTTTGCTAGGCTGTTCCGGCCTACGTGAATAACGCGTGTGTCTGTACAGAATGACACCTCTAATGCAATTAAAGAGTCACGGCAGCAACCAGAAAAAACCGAATGGAGTGAAAATATGAGAGTGCTTTTAGACTCTTAAAAAGTCAGACCTTTTGCATTCCACGGCCTACCTAGACAGTGAAACACATACGGAACCACACCTAGAGCACATGTACCTCTAACGGGTCACGTATGTGGGCACCACTGGCCAGAGGGGCACCATTCCTACTGGGCTAATACAGCGGGAGGGGACGGGTCACCATGACAATTCCCATGTACCTGGAGCAGTCGTGCCCACTCCACCCCGACGTGCAGTGACATCGATTGGGCCTGATGCATCTTCCACCATTCAAACATGGCGACGAACACACAGCTGGGGGGGGAAGTCACATGACTTTCAGGAGGAAATTTATGCAAGAGCGATGCCACATTTATCTGACAACACACTGAAGCAACAAGTGTGTCTCACTGCAACATAATCGACCAGCAAAAGCCCAACACTGTATAATCTTTTAAACATTTTATGCAAGCGGAGCAATACTGATACAGCTTTTAGTAAATATCTGATTTAGAACTTGTTGACACAAATGATCCACTCACACACAGGTAGTGGTTTGTGAGGCATGCGGCTCGGGGTTTGGCATACACACGGAGGTCATTCTGGACTATGTACCTCAGCTCTTATCTTACAAAGACACGGCAATCCAAGACAAAGCTAGGCACTCCTGGCACTGTTTTAGCCCAAGTTTACTGCTACAAATAATCACACAAGGCGTGTGAATCAGAGATGGCTGCCAGTCTCAAGCAGAGACCTAACATTTGCAGAAATCTCATGGAAATATGAAATGGAAAGGCTCACAAACTTACCAAACGTCAATTCACACTTGTGACGCCTGAGAAATTTTAACCTTTGTCCCAATTGCAAAAAGCAGTAAACATTCACGTTCCGGTAGTTTAAAGGTTTTTCAATTCAAAGGATGAGATAAGTTTAGTCCCCAGCCGTGCAAATAAGAACCCCAGCGATAGATATGACATGGGCTCACCACTGTGGCAGCGTGTGCCCGTCCACCCCGGGGGGCACTCGCACTGGTAAGGGGCCACACAGCGCCCCCCATTGAGGCACGGCAGGATGCAGATGGCTGTGGAGGCGGGGAGGCAAGTTAAGGGCCACAAGGCACGAACATGTCGACTCAGCAAGAAAAGTAGAGCTTTCATAACCCTTCATAATGACTCTGGTATCTCGTGCTTCTACTTTGCATGCCATTTAAGACAATTAATGAATTATGAAATGGCTGAATGAAGCCAGAGACAGTGAGTCTCCATGTAAATAAAGTGAGTGAATGAAAGAGCGAGTAGCCAGGTGAAAAAATAAGTGAGCTAGCAGCTAATAAGCGTTGCTAAATGAAGTGAGCGTACGAGTACGTGAATGAATACGTTATTAATAAAGGAAGTGAGCGTATGAGTACGTGAATGAATACATTATTAATAAAGGAAGTGAGCGTATGAGTACGTGAATGAATACGTCATTAATAAAGGAAGTGAGCGTATGAGAGTGTGAATGAATACGTTATTAATAAAGGAAGTGAGCGTATGAGTGTGTGAATGAATACGTTATTAATAAAGGAAGTGAGCGTATGAGAGTGTGAATGAATACGTTATTAATAAAGGAAGTGAGTGAGTACTCACGCTCCTCGCACAGTCGGCCCATCCAGCCCTCAGCACAGGAGCAGACATTGGGCCTCTGGCACACGCCTCCATTCTGACACTGGAGCCAGCAAACAGCTGAAACAGGCAAACCAAAGTATGAAACACCAACCTCACACTAACACAGGCCCCAGCTCCCTGGGTCTCCTAATGTTCAGTGCATGTCCCATGTCTTCACTGCTCACCCACGCCAAAACACGGGCTCCGGGCATGCACTGTCCATGCGTCCACGTGCCTCATACCATGCTTTAGACTGAGAACCAACGCAATATCACCCAGCATGCTTTAGCCCAGATACCAGGGTAATGACCCAATGCTGCCTTAGCAGTTCGTTAGTGAGATAATCCTGGTGCTTGAAGGCTATGGGGCTCAAGTCAGCTTGTTTGATACAAAGTGATGGATTCAATGTTCTCCATGGTAACACAGCCAGAGCTTGTGGTGTCATGACACTGAGTGCCAGAACCTTCTGATATCAGGGATCCCCCTGTGACTTTTGTTAAGTTCCAGGTTCTGTGTGATGCTGGGTGTAGCAGCTGAGCAGAAAGAAGGAAGTTTGGCTAGTGTGGGATAATGGAGGCCCATAGGGCAGTCTACCTCTACATGTGGGAGAGGAGGTCCAGGTCCCATTCTCCAGGCACATGGTCCTGCTGGGGCCCTCCATGGCATACCCCCTGAAGCAGGAGTACAGGGCCATGTCCCCGAACTGGAAGGCAGCCCCCCACACCATGGCATTGCTCACGTGGCGGGGGGGGCCGCAGGAGACCCCTGCACACAAGCAAGGGAGAGGCCATCTAAGTTGAACTGGACCACCACCACCTCCACTCCGCACTGCCCAGAGCTCTGTGCTCTCCATGTGGCCATCAGATGGGAACTCGGTAATCCATTGCTTTGGCCTAGAAAATGATCTCATTTTACAGGTAAACAACTGAAAGGCTCATGGCATCTGAGAGGATTCATCCCTTTGTTATTGTACCATATGGATTTTCTAAAATCACAACACCCACCGTTTAATATAACAATATAGAAGATGCGAGTAATATTATTTAGCATGTTTATGAGGTAAATGAGTGGAGAGAACAGCTTATCTGGAGATCAGGATGGAGGGGCATGCAGTAACACACAGACACACTAAAGTGTACACTGTTGCATGTATTTCCATATGCATGCGTACACACATGTAGACATAAAACACAGGAGCCATGCAGGATATAGGAGAGAAATGGATACGGTTTCCTCTCAGTCCTTATGCTGCTTTAGTCATCATTGATCCTACTTAGGTACAAAGTACAAAGACAGCATAGCACACTATCAGACCCTCTGAGTCGTCCAGTAAACAGACAAGTCAAAGCACGTGAGGCTGAGAGGTGACACCGGCCACGAGAACAGAAGGGAAAAGGGAGCTCTTAGTGCCATGGGGGTGTTCAGGTCTTACTCCGAGGGTGAGGGAACGTTCCAGAACTCAGTTCTATCGGACTGTCAATAGGTGACTCAACACCATAAATGAAACGTGACCCACACTCTGCCAGTTAGTGAAAACTCTTGTTCAATACAGTTATGTCAAAAAACATCTTTGACGAAACAAGCACAGGAATACCATATACAACAAATGTGAGGACACTCCTGCCCAATGTCAGGAAAATTTAAATTTGTGAAATTGACACAATATTTAAACAATTATATTCAGTCTGAACAGTATTGCATGTGTTGTTGGGTGTCATTTAAAAAAAAAAAATCAACTTAGAAAGACCATATGGAAATGATAGGCTCATATTCAGAAATTCAATCAAACAAGAGTACAGCTGTGGTGCACTTTGCAGTTTCCTGTAATTGTAGACAGTTATGTTCATTATACTGAGTACGGCTGCTCTTCTGGATGTCATGTATCAGCATTGTGTAGAAAGACACCTGGATTGTGTGGCGTTTAGTGTGTGTATGCACAGGAAAATTGAGATATGAAATCACACACAGATCTGGACACATGGAGCTGGAAAAGCCCAACAAACAGCACACGGCGTAGACTTTCCGTGTAAAAGGAGACGGGATTAAGGGAGTAATCCGGGATTAAGGGAGTAATCCGGGATTAAGGGAAAACACGACTTCACCGAATCGGAAATGGCATTTTATCTCTGGGAATTCAGAATGTGCCTCGTGTTTTTGTACGCGTTGTTTTATATTTACACACATGTCGAGTCTGCTGCTGTAATGTTGCTACTCACAGAATAAAACTTAACTTTGTAACTGAACGTTTTTTTATTTTTAACACAACCCGTGAGCATAGCGAGCTAGCTCTACGTCTGACGTCCTCCTCTTACTCGCATACTCCGCCGGTAGCCACCAGGCATCTACGTTACACTGCTGCCATCTAGTGGTTGGAGTGACAATTACACGTATCACCACAGCTGCCGTCTCACAGCCCTTACACATGCGCGGAAGGCCCATTCAGACGGACCACGCCCAGTGAGAGTGACGTAAATGTCGTCAGCAGGGGTGTCCGTGCGCACTGCGCGTGCAGAAAGGTCGGATGTCGCCGAAGACGGAGCAGACGAAGGGAGCAGAGAGTTTGGT
>JAACJT020000013.1:12222139-12235854 GCA_009936485.2 Gymnarchus niloticus | reverse complement strand
TCTTAACGATGGCAGTGTGGACAAAGGTCTTTTAAGGTGACACTGATAGAATGAAAAAGGTCACCATGGAGATGGACAGCTGTCCTCCCTCGTCGTGACGTCACAGTTCACAGTGTACTTGCTGTTTTAGATTAAGCCAATACTTCTGCTACTATACCAAAGGTAAGCTCCACCAAGTCTCAACAGATTGGTATGTCTAGATCTGAAGGAGATCAAGGCTGCCACTCACCTTCCCACCCTGTGATTGCATTTGGTCAGGTGGAATTACATCTAAAAGACAGATGCCTGACCCAGAACCTGACCACGCTGGCAAAGTGATCTTCCTCATACTTTGGATTCATTACCTTTGCAGTATGGTAAACTGTGTGCCCACTCTCCAGTCTCCGTGCATTGGATGTGGGCCAAACCAACCAGCTCATAGCCCTCCTCACAGGTGAACACCACCTCACTTCCCATGATGAAGTTGCTTCCGTCCCGATGACCAAACTCTGGGTAGCCTGGGTCCTTACATTTCACTGGTTCTGATTCACATCAAAACAAGGAACAGTCCAGACAGACATCAGCTCTGGGTCAATACACTGCCCCTCATATCTTACTGCTCAGACAAACCCGCATGAAGAGGATTTCTCAATATACAGTAAAGAAAGCACAAATTCAGAAATAAAAATAAATCAGCTAACAGCCTTCCTGTCGAAGACGCTTCATGAATCCAGTTATTCTCTGTTTCCCCCGCCACTCCTCCAACACCTCAGTTACCTGTGCAGTTCTTTCCATCGCCGCTGTAGGGAGCCACGCAGGTGCAGGTGTATGAGCCGTCCGTGTTGTGGCAGTTAGCATGCTTGTCACAGTCGGATCCCAACGCACACTCGTTCACATCTGACCAGGCACAGGATCAAGACAGGGCATGTGAAGAGGCAACCAATCACATATCCAGCAGGTCAGCGACCAACCAACTGAAAGGGTGTAAATAATGTGAAAATACTCCAAAGTGCATGTAAACCAAGTTTGAGACAGGCAAGTAACACTGATAGTACTAATGTGCCAAGGCACGGCCCCCCCCACCCAGGCATGCCGGCGGGTTGCCAGTCCAGCTCCCGTTGTTAGCGCACAGCATTCTGGGGTCCCCCAGCAGGTAGAAACCGGAACTACATTGGTAGGTGACGATACTGCCGGCGTGAAAATCAGCTCCGGTGTACAGGCCGTGTTCCAGGGCTGATGGGGGCCCACAGTCCACCCCTGTAAAATTTCAACACCATCGGCCCAGGGTACAGCCCCACGAGGGGGGGAGACAGGAAGAGAAAAACCTCATTTGACACTGAGCGTGGAAAAAAGTGGGAAAGCCTGAGCTTCTGAAATATACTGCAGCGGAGTAGCATAAAGTCAGTATAAAACATTTTTCTGACTGGAAAGGATCCATTCGGCTCTCCTCACAGTATTGCGGGTTAATAGCCCCCGCCCCGATCCGTAAAACACGTACACCAGCCTTCTCGACAATCCCTGTCTGTGCTCTGACTGCAAGGTCTGACGTTTTCAGAGTGTTCTAAAGGTGGTAAGTGTCCAAATATGATTCTGTACTCCGAAATAGAGAGCTTCACTACGTTTTCTTGTAGGTAGAACAGGTAATCAAGGAAGGTCCTGCTCACCGTTGAGCATCTGTCAGTCCTCCCATCCCTAAACGTCCCATGCCCCGGCCCGCTCTCCCAGCGCCGCCTCCCGCCCATGCTTACTCTCACAGCGAGGCAGGGGCTGACTCCACGTGCCCCTGTTGTGGCACTGCAGCTCCGATTCCCCCACCAAGTAGAAGCCGGGATCGCAGGAGACGTGCACCTGGGAGCCCGGGTTCACTGTTGGCTTTGAAGCACGGAGGTGAGAGACAGAGTTCTCCAGCAGGGGGCAGTCTGTCAGCAACACAAACAAAGATATCATTAGAATTCGCAGATTTGTTGATCTAGCAGCCCGTCAGGAACGGAGAAGTAAAAGAAGATTAGGGTTAGTCTTGCTTCAGCTTCTTAAACTCACGTCCTTTAATCATAAAAACAAATCTATGACATATTTACCATAATGGTATATCACAATATGCACTGCCTGGCCAAAAAAAGCCACCCTTTGAATTTAAATAAGCAAATACAGTAATTTAGAGCCAATGGTCCAGTCTAGGCTCAGCAAAGTTATGCAGCAATAGAATGAAATCAGCTGAATACCTGAAAATACCGAATGACCAGCTTAACCCATAAATTGACTTTTTTCCTTACTGATGGCACGGCCATATTCCGGGACGACAATGCCAAGATCGTCAGGCTCAGATTGTGAAAGAGTGACTCAGGGAGCGTGAAGAATCGTTCTCACACATGAACGGCCCACTACAGAGTCTTGCCATAACACCATCAAATGTCTTTGTGATGCAGTGCAGAAGACCTTATGGACTGATTCAATTCTCCCATCGCTAATACAAGATCTCAGCAAAAAATGAATGCAAATCTGGATGATAAATTGAGACGTTGCACAAACTTGGTGAAATATTAAAGCATTTGACTTTTTTCTGACAAAAAACACAAACAGAAAGCAGAATGGAACAACAGGAGCAGGTGTAAACAGAACACATCAATACCTGCACAAAAAATACTCTTTGCTGTAGTCTTGACTCTACCAGTCACCCCTTTAAGGAAATCTGGCCATGCTAAGATGTTGCCCCTTTGGAGGTCCACGGGGCAGCTGGTTGCCACGGCCTTGATCTGCAGCAGAGTAATGCTGGGTTTCTATCTGTCTCTCAAGCAACACAGGACAGGGGTAGGTCTTCCGTCATACGCACTGCATTGGAGTAAAATATTAACATATACAAAGATCGTTGTGCGAAGTGTTATGGTGATAAGGGTTAACGTTCAGGAGTCTTTCTAATAGTGTAGTTGGCTTTCATAAACCTCCAATATCTCCAACAATGGAGGTAGACCCATAAAGATGGGATTCGTCACTTCAAAAGGACGGCAAGGCTGATCTTGCATATGACATGCAGCAGGCACCAATATCTTCTCAGGTCATTTTATTAAAAAAAAAAAAACAGGCTATATTTTAATACTGTGTTGCTCATCCATCCATCCATCCATCCATCCATCCATCCATCCATCCATCCATCCATCCATCTTCCAAACCACTGGGGGGGCAGGGGGTTGGGCTGGAGCCTACGACAGGCAGCCAAGGCACGAGGTGGGGACATCCTGGCTGGGTTATGTGCCTGTTTTGATCACTTTATTTGAAATCAGCTTTTCACTGGCTGAGTCAGACCTTCAGGATTCTTCCAGGCCTATGCATATGGGGTTTGGACATTAATGCACATCAGAGTTGGCATTAAATAGAATGTAATTCATCTTGAGAATTCAGTTTGATGGGAGTTTTTGTTTTAAAGTTCAGTCATTTTATAGTGGATTTTATTTTTAAAAATTGTGCTTCAGTCTTCCTAAGAGTACATTTCTTTCTAATCAAAAGCATGTCCATTTTTGCTTTATAATAAGTCATTATTATTTTTGCTAATACAATCAGTCTGTAAGCTAAGGAGCTTCTGCTTCCTGGAGACGCAATTACTTGCTGTGGTGTCAGAACGTGGTTCCACAGGTTCAGCTGACTGAGGGACCCCACAAAAGACTCAACCGGGTTGAAGCCTTCGCCCCTTTGGTCTTGGTCCTGTCCCAGCACCAGCGCCCCTCCACCTAGAGAAGAGAAGCCAGTTACTCTCCAAGTGGCCCTGCCTTGGTAAAGCACAAGTGTGGCCTGCACTGTGATGAAATCCATGAAATGACATTAGCAAGAACAGCTAATCTCAACAAGGCAAACAGAGCTTGTTGGTTAAACGATGATGACATCTAATTCTCGATTTTCATTACTGACTTTAAATAATCCTTTTATGCCATACAGATTATTTTGAGGCAACTTTCCAACAGGAAGCTAATCAAATGTGCAGAGTATAATTAAGGGATATGATAAGACAAATCCATCCAATGTCAATGCTTGACTCTGGGTTTATCCCTACGATGAGGCACTGGTGGTGATGCAGCGTGAAACCTGGGATAGTGGTGCCGACCGACAGGCCTTTGCCTCCGTCTGACAGCTTCCCGTCAATGTAGACCTTCCAGTCGCCATCCACGCTACGCCAGGACACGCCAATGTGGTGCCAGTGTCCGTCGTTGACTGCTGGGCAGTCAGTGATGCGCTCCTTGCCGTTGACATACAGGACCCAGCTAAACAGCCATGGAGAGAATGCTGTCATTCTGGTACTCAGCTGACACTTTTAACCAAAATTGTGAAACTGACTGCAGCAAGCTGTACAATCTTAAGTTGTACAATTTCTCCAAGTTAAGAGTTTCCAGGTTATAAGTTGTGTACTTTATGAATTTATCTCCCTGATTGTCATGGGAATAGAGAAAAAATCCATGAAATAAAGTCAACAAAAACATAGCTAAACTCAACAATGCAAATACAGCTTGTTGATCCTGGGAGTTAGCAGATGAAATCCAAAATGAACAGCTTTAAATGTTGGTTTTCTTGTCATACGGTCTGTCAATTTTCAGCATAATGCCAGTTTTGGGACAATTTTATGTAGAGTTCTCCATTTCCAGGAAGTGGAAATAGAGAACAGGAAGCGAGGTAAAGTACTCAAAATCAGGTTGAGGCCAAGCCACTAGGGGAGGGGTTCACCCATTATAGTCGATCAGTAGGAAGGCATTGTCACTGCCGTCTTCCACAGCGTAGGAGATCGGGGTGCCGTAGTTGATGCTATCAGACGACTTCATCCAGAAGGTGCAGGTGATTGCAGTCAGTGGGGGCATGACGCTGTCCATCAAGATGTAACCATGGATACCAGACACCTCAAAGTCCAGGTTAAAGGAGGAGGACATTTCTAGGGGTTGAGAGCAGAAACATAACCTGAGCAGGGCTAGCAATATTTCCCGAGTATAGCTAAGAGCATTTCCCGAGTATAGCTAACAGCACATCTAGAGTATAGCTAAGATAATTTCCAGAGTATAGCTAACAGTATTTTCAGAGTCAGGCCAATGACTTCAGAATAAGGTTGAGCTGAGTGAGGAATCAGAAATGAAGGAAAATCACATTATTTCAGAGCCCTGCCATTAAGATATGTATTTAAATATCATCTGAAATCTTTCTTTGTTGTCATACATACACTGTATGTTTAATGACAAAATTGTTGAAGTGTTGAATACTTATTTACCCCACTGTATCTCCATCTAAAAAGGCTATGTTCTCCATACTGAAACTTTACCCGTTTTCAGTTGCCCTGGAAACAGGCCAACAGGGTTCAGGCCTTGTCCTGGGCTTCCCCCTGCTCTGTTGTCTATACCTGTCTCACACCTGGTTCCGTTGAACCCTGGGGGACAGGTGCAGGTGAAGGAGCCTGGGCCGTCCTCACAGATGGCCCCATTCATGCAGGGTCCCGGAGCACATTCATCTACGTCCACTTGGCACAGCCTACCAGCATACCCAGCTGGGCATTCACACCTAGGCCACATTGGTATCGGTGTTACTTAGGAGGAGCTTCCATCCAGAGAGAATTAAAATTCATCCATCCATCCATGAACATTTATCCAATACAGAGCCATAGCACACCTTAGGAAATAAACTGTAGACAATGGAAGACTCTCTGGATGAGATGATGACACTCAGAAAGCTGACATGACTCAGCATATTTACACATAAAGTAGGACGAGATGATGACACTCAGAAAGCTGACATAACTTACCACATGGCATCATCAACCAGATACAGGTTTATACAGGGAGTCTTGTAAGGCGCATGGGTTAACCCTAACCCTAACATTAACCATAATTCCCAACTTGACCCCATACCCCTAAAATATAACACATCTGGGATTTGTGGTTTGTATGAAAAATATTAAGATGAATGTATGTATAGGCCATTTTTGACCTGGTTTATTATTTTGGGAACCAGATTAACCGAAAATAGACTTGGTGAATGCTTACATGAAGTCATTAACCCCATCTGAGCAGGTGCCTCCATTCAGACAGGGGGCGCTGTTGCATTCGTTAAAGTTGACCTCACAGCTGTCACCAGAGAAACCCTGCGCACAGGTGCAGGTGTAGGCCCCTGCAAGGTCCTCACACACACCTCCGTTCAGGCATGGCTTTGACAGGCATTCGTCTATCTCCAGCTCGCAGTGGACCCCTTTAAAAAAGTGCAAAATAACATCTTAGACTGGTTCATTTGGCCTTCTTAAAAAAGACTATTCGCTAAAGTCATCATTTAAAACATTTTAGCACTAGAAACTTTTTTTTAGCAAATCAGGTTCCTAGATTCAGCAAGGGTATAATCCCTTGACATGTGAACCAGTCACCTCATTTTGGATTCAACAGGTGCTCAACTTACCATTGACAACCAAGAGCCACCCAACCCATTAAAAGAGTCTGTGAAGAGTCAGTGCTCAATTTCAGTCCACTAGGTGGCGCTGGACTCACCTGTGAATCCAACCGGACAGGTGCAGACATACTGGTTGATTTCATCCACACAATGGCCGTCGTTCAGGCAGGGAAGCGAGCTGCACTCGTTAACCTCCACTTCACAGTGCAAGCCTGGCAACACCACCAGCAGGAGCATTAGCCAATCAGCCAGTCCCGTTAATCCATACGTCTTTTAAAACCATGGAGGGAAAATGTCTGTTCACATGTTTACCAATCTGTGCCACAGAACATGTTAACTATCTTCACTTCAGCAGCACTGATAATATTGTAATCCACTGCTATAAGCCTAGCCAACCAACCTCACCAAGATCTATAAAGACTGCAAAAATACTTACAACTGAAATGAGCAGAAATGAGAAGGCAAAGGCTACGAGTCTATGCAAACCCTGTAATGACATACCAACGTAACCAGGCTGGCACTGGCACACAAAGTCCCCGATGCCATCTCTGCAGTGGCCGCCATTCTGGCAGGGTGCTGAGTCACACTCATCAATGTCCTTCTCACATTTGGACCCTGCCGGGAAGAGAAGGTGGAGTTTTCTGAAGAACTGCGCCAGCCAAGATGCCTTATGACCAGGGCTGTCCAAGCCACTGCCTGTGGGGCTTTCCAGTTTCAATGCCTTCTAGTAGTGAACTTTACATTTACTAACATCAATCACAGGTTCTTCACTGTTCATTTTTGACCCTAGGTCCCTCCTTAAATGTACTGTATGCTTCTTATCCCAATTAACTCATTATGCCATTGGAAATGGGTAAGTACAGTTACCTGTGAACCCTGGAAGGCAGGAGCACACGTATCCAATCCCCACCTCCTCACATGTGCCACCATTCTGACACGGCCTTAGGAAGCACTCGTGGAATACCTGAAGAGTAAAGGATCACTTACTCACTACTTACACAGAGGTTACGTGTTTAACCACTGCTTGTGTATGTCCTAGACACCACCAACACAAATGCTTTATTCAGCCAGTAAACAAGATCCCCTTAATATTATTATCCCCACAGATATCACTTGCCTGATCCCTTTAGCAAACCATAATGGTGGTTTCTTTGTTGGAGCCCAGCTGGTTGTCTGCATTGCTGGAGATGCACAGGAACTCACCTGGCTGCTGGCCTGGTAATCCGTACGGACAACTTCTGGAGTCGTGGTCACACTCAACTCCTTGGGCAGAAAGCTGGAACCGAAACCTGTGCAGAGACGAGGGCTTGAATGACACTGAAGCAACGTCTATGAGATACAATGCCGGAGACGACATCCAAGCACGGATGGCTCCAGGAACTGTGGGGAACATCATGTCGTGCGAATCTCTCCCAGGCAACTTACTGTAACATGGTTTTTTTTCCACACCTTTAAACTGCAACAAACAGTTTACAAATGATCCTGCTCGCAGCATATTAAAACAGAGCTAGTGCCGTTTTCATCGAAAGCTTTATAAGGGGGGCCTTCGGCGCACGCACTGGAGCAGTGGTGAATGGACGTGGCCCCGCTCATGGTGGTGGTCCCATAGAAGGGGCAGGACAAGCAGAAGGAGCGCCCCCCCTCAGGCTGGTAGTAGTCTCGGGGACAGGCGTAGCAGGGGGCAAGCCCAGTGCGGGAGAAGTGTCCCGCGGAGCACGGCACTGTCAAGAGACCACACGTGCCCAGTAAAGGCAACACATTGGACTCCATCGACATTTTCTTTTAACTCAAAGCATGCTTCATCTTTGGTGTTGTGATTATAGTAGGCAAACAGGCTGCTCTGTCAGGCAGTCTGAGCTGGACCCTCTTTTATTCCTAGCCCCCCTACTCACCTCCACACTCGGCCACATCCACCGCCCCCCGAGTCACCGTGGAGGTGTCTCTCGGACAGGGGAGGCAAAGCCGGGACCCGAAGCCTGGTTGGTACTGCCCCAGTGGGCAGGACTCGCAGGTCTCCAGGCCGCTATCAGAGAAGCTCCCCGGCTTACACTGTGCTGTAGCAAGGATGTGAGATGAAGAGTCAACGCAGGTGCCTGTAGCCATGGCAACGTTAGTGTCTACAAGCTGAGAGGCGCTGGCTCGTTAGCGTCTACGGTCTAAGAGAGGTGCTGGCTCGTTAGCGTCTACGGTCTAGGAGAGGTGCTGGCTCGTTAGCGTCTACGAGCTAAGAGAGGTACTGGCTCATTAGCGTCTACGAGCTAAGAGAGGTGCTGGCTCGTTAGCGTCTACGGTCTAAGAGAGGTGCTGGCTTGTTAGCGTCTACGAGCTAAGAGAGGTGCTGGCTCGTTAGCGTCTACGAGCTAAGAGAGGTGCTGGCTCGTTAGCGTCTACGAGCTAAGAGAGGTGCTGGCTCTGTGTAGACTGACACAGGCTGATGGGCAAAATGACAAGGTCCACATAGTTGCTGATGCCGGACTTGGCCTGGCTCCAGTGTCGAGCATGAGATGGGAAGATTACCTCTACACTCGGCCAAGCTGCGGGAGTGCAGGTAGAGGGTGGAGGAGCCGTCGGGGCAGGCCACACAATCTGTCTGGCCCTCCATGTCCTGGTAGGATCCCAGCCAGCAACTCTCACATGTATTGAACTCCAGAGAGTAGTAGGTACCCACTGGACACAGGACTGCGGGTGGGGCAAGATTAGAGGAAAATATAAGGCAGATCAGACAACTGTGATAGAAAACATTAAAGTTAGCCCTTCACTCCAGGACTAAGTCAAGTTCCAGAAAGTACAGATTAACAGGCGAGAAGCATCTTTATCAGATGTCACGCCAGTAGCCCTTGGTGTTCAGGACAGATGATAATAAATTAATATATAACTGCTGGTCAGTGCAATGTTAGATATGGACTGTCTTATTGTCTCTGCTTAACTATAGTGAGATGAGTTCAGCTGGCTCTGGTCCAGCAATACTCCACACCACTGAAACAAACACATCCATTCCAACAGGCCTGAGAGTAATCCAGCCTCTGCGTCAGCACTGAGATGAACCCAGGCCTTCCTTCACGGCACAGCATCCTGTTAACATTTATCCGTCAGCAATGAGACCAACTCACCACACATCCTGTCTTTAAGCACGGAGCCAGGCCGGCAAAAGAGCGAGGCTCTCTGGCTCTCCAGAGACTTGGGGTCAGCCACGATCATCTCCGAGGCCACGTGGAAGGTAGACAGTGGTTGCTTGCTGAGTGTTCTCTTCAGCCGATTGGTCAGATGTTCCAGGGTGCGCAGAAGCCGCTTCTGATTGGTTGCTTCCACTGAATCATTCCTCCAGGCAGGCAATGGGATAGATGCTGGAGGGAAAGTGAAGCATCTTATGATGGGTTTTATTGGGTATAAGGGCCAAAACGGTGGCTAGGAGGAATTCACAGTACTTCCACATCATGCTGTTTTGATAACCACCCTCATATGTACCATAGATCTCACACCATCCATGCAGAAATATCCAGCCTCATAGTGTAGAATAGCGATGCTGAAAAAGGATTATGAATGGATAGTGGGCCTCTTGTGGCTGCTTGAGCATCTTCAGGGTAGAAGGGCAGAACGATACCTGTGATGTTGAAGAAGATCTGAATTTTCTGGTCTCTGGTGGCTCCAGCATTCTTGCGGTGCCTCTTAGTCCTAAAGGGAGTACTCTTCAGAGAGCCACTCACATCATCTTGCTGGTAAGAGCTCAGCTTACTGTCAGCGGTGAAGCCCCTGTCAAAGTATGCGTAATCCGGCCCATCCTGGGGCCCCCAGTTACCAGCCCATCCACCAGGCCCTAAAGTAAAGGGAGTGCGAAAAGCAAAACATCACAGGGGTGGCCTATTGACCATGCATTCCTCTTCACAACATTGTCAATAAATTCACATTTATCCCACGTGTGCATAACACGCTCTGAGAATAATGGCTTTCAAAGAATCCTCAGGTCTTAAGAAGAGACTTCAAAGCCTCAGCAGCAAACACAATTATAATACCTTTAAAAAACTTAGTTTGGCTCCCAGGACCTAAGATCTGGTCTTACCAATGGCAAATCCATTCTCGTAATCGTAGTTGTACTCCAGACACTGGCCCTGTGACATCATTTTGAGGTTGCAGGAGACATCGTCCACATTGCATAAGGTAGGCACCTGCAGATACACATGAGGAACCACCCCATTACTTGAACATTAGAACATTTGATCAAGGTGCTACAAAGGAGCATAAGATGCACCCAAGGTTGAAAGTGCTTGCTGTGAAATCAAGACACATGAGTGTGCCATGATATCATTTTATCTTCCAGAGCATAACAAGGCAGCTGCCACCACACCCTCCATTGGTCCACTCATTGTGTCTCTCGAGGTCACTACATACCCAAAGCCCCACCCAGCACACCTCCCTTTGGTCCAATCTTTACACCCTTTGAGGACACTGTATCCCCATAGGTCCACCTACCACGCCCCCCATTGGTCAAGCCTTTACATGCCTCAAGGTCACCACATCCCTGAGGGTCTACCTACCATGTCCTCTAGTGCTATAGTGAACTCCTTGCTGAAGGTCTTCAGCAGGCCTGGATCATCACAGCGAGAAGCTTTGAAGAGCATCTCAAAGGGTTTGAAACCATTGTTAGCCATTCGGTTTACTGTTGAAGGAAGGATTCAGGACAGGGCAACATTAAATTGTTTAGTATTCTTGCAGGGAAAATGCACACATATACACATCTACGTATGCAAACACACATGCCCAGTGCAGACTGGGAGGATTTCTTGTAAATGGCCAACACTTACACGAGCAGTCGAGTTGATTGGGGGTGTAGGCTGGGTCCCAGAGCCCGTCGTTGGCACAGAAGTAGCTCTGCACAGCCTCCTGGCTGAAACTGTAGCCATCCTTGCAGTAGAGGGTGCAGGTGACTCCCTTCTCCTCTT
This sequence comes from Gymnarchus niloticus, assembly GCA_009936485.2. NCBI lineage: Eukaryota > Metazoa > Chordata > Actinopteri > Osteoglossiformes > Gymnarchidae > Gymnarchus > Gymnarchus niloticus. Next base: position 12,224,536 of record JAACJT020000013.1, on the reverse strand, counting down.
CTGTGCAGGAGAACTCCCCATTGACAGGCTGGAATGGCTGCTCACACATGGACCCTGTGTGGGAATTGTGCACTGGATCATTTTGGAATGTCACACCAGTCAGATAAAGTGGTGCAGTTGAGGTTGTGAAGATTGCAAAGCAGGATCTGCAAGACGCAGAAACAGCTCTGTATTTGCCTCCCTGCAGACGACGTCTCAGAGGAAACGCACCCTGGACAACGATGCGCAGGTTGCATGTGCGGTTGTTGCCAGAGGGGTCTGTGGCTGTGTATCGCACCATCGTCTCCCCCACGGGGAAGATGGAACCTGGGGCGTGAGTGCTGGAGACCATCAGGGTGGCACCTGGAAGAACCAGGAGAGAGCTGCATGACACACTGGGCTCAGCTCTGCTTCTCCATCACCCCATCACCCAGCATCAGCACTGGGGCCGAGGTAGGAACCCCATAATATCGTGACACGTGCTGCCAGCTCACTCTCTCTCGCTCTCGCTCTCTCATTCGCTCTTTCACAGCCCAGATTAGTTTGGTTAGGGAGGATGAATTAAGCTGGGCTCCAGTGATTTCAACGACTAAACAGGGATAAACGCAAAAGCTATTTTAGGACAACAAGATCAAATGCCAGGTTGGGTAATTCTGCTGCACTTGAGTTATGTATCTGGACTAATATTATCTATAAAAATATCTCAGAGAAAGAGCATTCTAGAATAAAACTAAATAAAAATAACAAATGCTGTTAATAAATAACTTATTCCTGAAGGGGGCAGTATAAATTGTCACATGAAAATGTATGACTCTTGCCAGCGGGCCATAATGCTCTTAATAAACTCAGACATGTTGGTATATGAAAATTGGTACTCTAGTCAGTACACAACGCTATAATCTTGTGGCCCGTGCAGAGTAATTGCCATCTTCGGGACATTTTAAACACAGATTGACAAGGTATATTTGTCTCATTGTGTTCAACTCAGGCGACTCCACTGTGCGTGACAGCTAGATTTCAGAGTCTGGCAGAGTCGGGTCAGCTGTCTTCCAGGTTCCGGAACAACAGGTCATTAGGTGCAGCCCCGGAAAACATAACTAAAAGGAAACATTTCTGTAATATTTATACAACATGCTACCCCTCTGGTTTTATTTAAGGCCTTTCCACAAAAACACCAATGTGTTCTCCCAGACTAGAGATGCATTTTTTTCTACACTACTAACGTCAGAGTGGCTCGCTGTTGTGTGGCCATGATGAGGTCTACCGACAGCAGACAGCATGTCACGTGGGCGGTGGATGACATAAGGTCGAGAACGGTTTAGCTCTGTGTACTGTTCCAGCAGTCCTGCCCATCACTATACAGAGATCAGCAGATTTTAATGAGGGCTGTGATATCTGCCTCTTGAATGTGAGTGTCTAAGTTATTCATTAATGAGTTACCGCGGTAGCTAACTAGCTGAATTTCAGGGACAAATGAAAATGTGATGTCACACATTTCATGGTTGGCTTCAACAATCCAAGCACCTCTGAAGTGTGAATGGTCTCGTGTCACTCTCCTCACACTGAGCCACTAGACGAGAAACCAACAAGAGCTGTCTGAGATCATCTCTATTTACAACTGGGCTCCTCGCAGAGCGACTACCTACTACCTGAGTTGTCAGAAAACTGGGGTGGATCCCACATGACGACGAGCTCCTTTTCAGCACTGTGAAAAGGGGGCGGTGACCTGCACTTGTCAATCATCGGTGGCTCCACATCTAGGAAAACAAATTTAGTGGTGTTAAAAGCTACTGACTTCATATTATATAGGGACGGACAGAATAAAAAAAACACAATATCATTATATCAAGGACATAATAAAGAGTTAGGTCATCTTCTGTCCTCAGAACAGCCTCAGTTCTTCTTGGTTTTTCTGAAGGAATATGAACCAAATAGGTTGCTTATGTCTTCAGGTGCTGGTCAGCTAGTTGTCCCAAATATCTAAACTATATCCAGTGAAATAGAATTTAGCTACAATGCTACCCACAGCTGGAAGAGACTAGGCATGCCCCATCTTCAGAGATTAGGCACGCCTCATCTTCAGACATTAGGCATGACCCATCTTTAGAGATCTTTACTATTTTCGCAAGCCTATGACTAGTATTCATTTTAACTTTGCACTTCCAAAATTTTAATTGTTCTTAACTTAATTTTGCTCAATATTTGTTCATGTTTTCTTTTTCATTTCTTTCATTAGTTTTAATTCTCCTACAGAGGTCCGCAACTGTGGAATGGTCTTCCAGCAGCAGTGTGGGACTTCAGCTCATTCTCTATTTTTAAGTCTAGGCTTAAAATGCACCTTTTCAGTCTAGCTTACAGAGACCTCAGGTAGCTACTCACTCCCCAACTACAGGCTATAGGCTGAGGTGTAGAGCTGGG